>CM054134.1:28452744-28457744 GCA_028751875.1 Rapana venosa | reverse complement strand
GCCGCCAGAGAGCCGAGTATTTGATTACACTCGTGCTGCTGCTGCTGCTGCTGCTGCTGCTGCTGCTGCTGGACTGAATTGAATATCAAGGGCAGGGGAAGGGGGTGGGGTGGGTGGGTGGGGGACAAGGGGGGGGGGGGAGGGGATAGGAGGAAGAGAGGGAAGGGAGGGAAGGGATGGGGGGGGGGGGGATAGGAGCTGCGGAAGGTGGAGGAGAGAAGAGGAGGAAGATAATGGGGGAAAGATGTAGCAGAGTATAAAAAAAAACCCAAGGAAAAAACACCAACAATAGTGTAAAAAAGTGTAAAAAAACAAACCAAAACAAACCCCAACAAAAAGCAACAACAACAACAAAAAATAAACTAAGGGGGGGGGGGGGGGGGGGGGGAGAAGGGGAGGGTTGCCATGTTTTACAATGTAGTAGATGGAGATGATGAGGGAGGAGGATGGTGATAACGATAACGGCTATGGTTGTGACAGTGTGGTGATGGTAGTTGATAGTCGTGGAGGCAGCGCTGGAAATCAAAGATAGAATAGGATGGATGGTGGTGATGGTTATTATGTTACATGGCAGTTGCGGTGGTGATGGTAGTGGTGATTGGTAGTGGTGGAGGTAGTAGCTAGATTTCCAGCTGATTTGGAGTCTGTGAATGTTGGGTACTGCTACTGTAATTGACATTCGTGTGGTCTGTTTTCATCAAGGTTTGGTTCATTTAGTCAATAAAGTGATAGAATCTAGGACTCAGGACTGATGTGTATAAAATAATGCTTTTATTCTTTTTTGCTGGGAGATTTCTTTTGACGTTCATTTTTTAAAGAAAAATTGCTCAGTTACTACATCCATACTTATTTCCAAAACCATCACAAAGATATGATCTTCCATTGCTTGTGTTATCCTGCTGTTGTGTTTCAATACATCAGATTACAGTACTTCTGTACCGCATTGTACTGTACTGTACTCTGTTGTATTGTACTGTACTGCACTGTATTGTATTGTACTGTACTGTATTGTATTGTACTGTATTGTATTGTATTGTACTGTACTGTATTGTATTGTACTCTATTGTATTGTACTGTACTGTATTGTATTGTATTGTACTCTATTGTATTGTATTGTACTCTATTGTATTGTACTGTACTGCACTATGCTGTACTGCATTGTAGCTTATTGCACTGTAATGTGGCGTACTGTATTGTACTGTACTGCATTATACTGTACTGTACTCTATTGTATTGTACTGTACTACGCTTTATTGTATTGTACTGTACTGTATTGTATTGTACTCTATTGTGTTGTACTGTACTGCACTATGCTGCACTGCATTGTAGCGTATTGCACTGTATTGTGGCGTACTGTATTGTACTGTACTGCATTGCACTGTACTGTACTGTGCTGTACTGTGCTATACTGCACCATAAATGTAGGCTTGCAGCTTCTCTATACTTCATTCTAGGAACCTGGGGTTCCTTTCCCTAGGTAGAGATGCTTTTTTTCGCCTCTTTTTCTTCTGTGTGTGAGCGTTTGTTGTTTGCCAATGAAATTCTGTTTTTACTAGTTTTGCCTGGGACAAGTGCCTCCTTGCCTTAGGTTGCTGACGTTGTGTTAAGTGTACATTGCATAATTATGTTTGCAATCTCGAATCATTATTTCCTCTAAAAAAAAAATAAAAAAGAATGGCAAGTACACGAACACTTAGTTCAGTATTTTGTGTGTGATTTTGGTGGTTACAATTTGTTTTTTCCTTTGCGCTACGTGTTCCCCAGCTAGCAGCATCCCTGGGATCATTCAAAATTCGCACTCTGACTCTCTCATCCTACGTGGGAATCACTGTGAGATTTAAGTATACACATTTGAGCGAGAAGTTATGTACACTTGGTTTCCTTCAGGCCACCCAGACCCCAAACCAAACTATTCTATCCCCTACCACTGACTTGGTTATTACTGCAGCCCTTTTCCATACGTCCTATTCACCTTGGGGGGAGGGGAGGAGGGGGGAGGGGGGGCAGGGGGCAGGAGGGGAGGAGGGCCGCTACTACTCTCCAATGTCCCAAACGTTCATCTTTATTTCATTCCCCTCACGGGACTGTAATCAAACACTGGACTGTGGGGACCGCGTTGCCTTTGAAGTTGCAATCAACAACCTGACGCCATCCCGCTCCCCCAACCCCCCCCCCCCCCCTCCATCCCCACCCCTCCCTGTCCAGTCCACCGACTATTCCTCCCTTCCCCCTTCCTTCCTTCCTTCCTTCCCTCCCTCCGTCCATTCAACCATCCAATCGCCCATCCATCAGCTTAAAGCTCTATTATGTCACACTCCCATTGCGACATCGATTCTTCTGTGGGTTTTTTTCTTTTTTTTCAGACTTCTTTTTTAATGCATATTGCAGTCTAGACAGGTTTCCCTTTGATCTGATCATTAGGCTTCCGGCCTTGTTTTTTGTTGTTGTTGTTGCTTTGATAGTGCTTTTAGGTTGTTGGTTGTTGTTGTTTTTTTAATTACTTCTGTGGTCAGTTTACGAGCCAGTAACAGAGAGAGAGAGGGGGGGGGAGGGAGAGAGAGAGAGAGAGAGAGGGGGGGAGAAGAGAGAGAGAGAGAGAGAGAGAGAGAGAGAGAGAGAGAGAGAGAGAGAGAGAGAGAGAGAGAGAGAGAGAGAGTGCAACTTTTTAAAAACTTGCACAAAATTTTAATGCATTTTAATGAGTGTGCGCTAAAGGACTTTGTTTGTAGGGACTGATGAAATGGTCTTTAAAATACATTTATATTCAGTTCGTTTCTTTTCTTTTAATTTCGATATGAGCAAATCGACATCAATTTTTTTTTAGATGGACAGGGAAACAGCGTGTGTGTGTGTGTGTGTGTGTGTGTGTGTGTGTGTGTGTGTGTGCGTGCGCGCGCGCGCAACAAGCGCACGTTTTTGTGCTCATATTCTGTCTACTTGCTCCCCGCCCCTCTCCCCCTCCCCCCCCCACCCCCCACACACACTTACACACACACACACACCCTTTCTCCCTCCCTCCCTCCCCCCCCCCCCCCCCCCCCCCCCCCCCCCCCCCCACCCCTTCCACCAACATTTCCAACCACCCCATTTCAAACGATCTCCCCCTTTACTTTCAAACCCTCCCTTTACTTTTTTTTAGCTTTCTATTTTAAAAAAAGTAAAAAGTCATCTGAGCGCTTTGATTTGTTGCTTTACAAGATTCAGCGCTATATAAATTCCATACATTATTATTATTATTATTATTATTATTATTATTACTATTATTATTATTATTATTATCATCATCATTATTGATTATTATGATGATGATAATGATGATGATTATCATCATCATCATCATTATCATCATCATCATCACCATCACCATACGTCATCATCATCATCATCATCACCATCATCACCATCACCATCATCATCATCGTCATCATCATCATCATCACCACCACCACCACCATCACCATCACCACCACCACCACCACCATCATCATCATTATCATCACTACTATGATGAAACCCGCAGGCTACAACAGCGGCAAGATCGCCATCTTCGAGGCCCGGGGCCTGGGCAGTCGTCGCGGGGACCCCCGGGCCCCCTACCGGCAGCTGCTGCACGACTGGGGCCGCCTGGAGGGGGCCACGGTCACCGCCCTCCTCAGGGCCCTGCGCAACCTGGGCCGGGCCGACGTGGTCAAGTACCTCCAGGCGGAGTGTGCCCAACAGTTGCTGCAGCCCCTCACCGCCTCCTCCGCTGCTACTACCACTGCTGCTACTGCTACTGCCAGTTCTAGTACTTCTACCAACGCAACTTCTGCGACCATCACCACCACCACGACGACGACGACGACGAGGAGTAGTAGTAGAAGTAGTGACAGCGCTACCACCAGTACCAGTGCTCCTGCTGTGGAGGAGTCTGTTTCTGCGGGGATGCTGACAGCGGCGTTGTGTCCGCCGCTTGATGTTGTATAGCTGTTTGTTTGTTTGTGGGGTTTTGGGGGGTTTGGGTGGGGTGGGTTGGGGGTTGGGAGGTTGGGAGGGGGTTGGGGTTGGGAGTGGGTGGGGAGGATAATTATGAATCTTTTTTTGTGTTTTTTATGGTAAAGTTTTGGTAGTGTGTATAGTGTGTGTGTGTGTGTGTGTGTGTTGTGTGTGTGTGTGTGTGTGTGTGTGTGTGTGTGTGTGTGATGGAATTCGAAGGGAATATTTGAGATGCAAAAAAAACAACAACCCAACAACAACCAGCCAATGAGGAGCTAGAACTCTGCCCAGCCGTTTCTGTTACGACCCCTGTACTTGGAGGAATACTGTGACTGTGTTGATGCTTCATATGATACAGCGTTTTGGAAACAAAAAGCAGAACAATTTACAAACTACATTGTACAGCCTATGTGCTCTGTGAGGCCACTTACTCAACTAAACTATGCGTCACGGCATATACATGAGTGAATCTCGGAGCATATATGTGTATTACATAATAATACTGAAGGGTAGAGTACAGATGATTACCTACGCGCGTGCATGAGCTCGCGCGCGTGTGTGTGTTTGTGTGTGTGAAAAAAGGGGGGATTAAGATGCACGTGCACACTCGTGGCACTCCTACCAATGACTACCATAACTGACAAAAACTGAGTGGCGAAAGCAGCAGCAGCAGCAATAGCAGCAGCAGCAGCAATAGCAGCAGCAGCAGAAGCAATAGCATCAGCAGCAGCAGTAGCTGGCTACAACAGAGGAAACGGTGTCTGCTCTACAACAAACGATTCCAGTGGATGGGAAGCTAGGCGAGTCGAGCGCCATGCAGGCTTTCTTAGAGACTGGTCCAGTGTAGGACATGATGAACAAGACAGCTTGTTGCTTCTGTCTGCAAGGGTGCAGTAAGGAAATCTGGCTTTCCATCCTCTAACCTTGCCAGTGAGGCATATATAGAACCACTGAAGTGGTGTGGTGAGGCAAAACAGGGCACTGAAAGTGTGATTTTAAGGCTGCTTCCCACCGCTCTGACTAGA
>CM054134.1:28435244-28440244 GCA_028751875.1 Rapana venosa | reverse complement strand
GCAATGCAAGCATTTTAACTGAATGAAGGCATGTTTAAGTTCGTAAATGGGTTCGAGGTGTTCAAACGGGGCTGGTTTGGATGTGGTTTTCTCACAAAACGATTAATGATATTATGTGAAGGAAACAGTCACACGCTATCTACGGATGATGATATTATTATGCCTCAAAAACACATCCTCCTAACTTATGCCTGATAAATGTGCAACTTTTTTATGCTGGAGAAAAGGATTATGAATCTCTGATAATCGGTACAGATCAAATTATACATAATCATTCCATCAGCACAGACTCGCTCTCTGCTCCTCACACTTGTTCTTTACATAACCTGAAGAAAAAGGCTATTTTCACCCAGACGCGAACACAGCTGCAAACGATGCCATGTGAGTGTACGAGTACATGCAATAATTCTAACATTTTGTTCTTGTGTCTCTAAACATAACAACAACAAACAAAAAAACGAACAGGGTTTAAAAAAACAAAACCCTGAAAAGGGCAAAAAGCGGCATACAGTTTTATTTTAAATAGATATTTTTTTGTGCAAATAATCCACACCCACACACACATACATAATAAACCAAAAAACAGAAACCCTAACTTGTACAAAATATCTGGCAAGAACGTCGTCGTTAAAAAAAAAATCCCAAACAAAAAATCCCCTCTCACATAGATAGATCATCCACACCCTGTTTCTTCCCCAAAATAAAAAAAACCAACAACCCCAAAACAAGCAATCTGTATTCTTTGTGAACAACTCACCCACCCACCCCCTCCCCAACCAAAGACACCCTCTCCCTTCCAAACTGTCCCTTTCTCTTTCATACCACAGGCATCCCATTCCACCACACTCCCCACAGCGCACGTCTTCAGGCTAGTGTCCGGCCCTTGGTGTGTGTGCACACACTGGGGGGAGGGGGCAGTGCAGCGAACGAACAGAGATCGCTGCTGCCACCGCGTGCTGCTGCTGCTGCTGCTGCAAATATTGAGCTCATTAGAATGATCATCGTCTTTGTAGGTACGTATACAAGTTCCGTAAAGCACTTTCAATATCAACATGTCACACACGTCTGACGACAGATAACGACTTGAGTTTAGGCGTGTGGGGAGGGGGTGGCGGGGGATACAGTGTGCCAAGGAGAGGGAGAGACGGGGGAGGGGGGGGATTAGAATCGGGTGGGTGGTGGTGGGTAGGGGTTGTTTTCTGTTCTGGTATTTCCACCAAAAAAAGGGAACAAAAACTAAACACCCTGTTGCTTGGTTTCAAAGACTGGGACTTGGCACTCTTGATATGCCGGAAAGAAACTCCAGAGCATTCTGTGTTTGGTGAATTGGGGGGAGAGGGGAAGAGGCGGAGGAGGGTTGGGGGAGGGGGCAGCTGTTGAACAGCTTTCACTATGCACCATGACACGATACACAAGCACGCTAAGCTCCTTAGGGAGTCTCTTGTCCAAGAAAAAAACGAAAGAACATTTTCCGAGGATTTCAAACTAAACATCATCATCATCACTGTGCCAAAAATTATAATAAAAGAAATGCAAATATCATCTAGGTCATTCTCAGTGTTAGATGCTAGTTCTGTTGTAGTGAAATGAAGGGGGGCCGGGTGACGCTCCAAACACGAGTGCACACTGGACATGTCGACATGGACGTCATGAAGTCGAGAGAGGCAGGCCAGGACATTTGTCTATGTAGTCTTTGTCTACAACATCTCTCCCCGCTGTCTTCTTCATCGTCATCATTATCATCATCTTCATCACAAAGCTGTCGATTCCAGCAACACCTTATTTGTTCAACAACTCCAAGTAACAAACTACATATCCACAATATTTTTTTTTTTAAATCAGCTTTTTTTTCGTTTTTGTCGATAGAACCTGTCACTTGCCCTTCTCATAATACCAGCAGCAAGATACCTATTTCCTATCTTGCTCTGACCAGCCTCACGTCACTTCACGTCACGTCACGTCACGTTACGTCACTATCGCTTGCTTGGCACTTCCACTTTCACTTTCTCAGCGAGCGTCTCTTTCCTCTTTTTTGTTGTTGTTGTCTAGACACAGAACTGAACCACCACCACCACCAACACACACACACACAGAAAGCTTGCAGAGGCTGTGTGTGTGCTACACGCGCGATTCGGAGGGCAACTGTTCTCTGAAGGGCCTGTTCTTCCTGCCCAGACTGCCCCCGATCATCACAGAGTTCGCAGGGGAGGAGTTGAAGTCGTTGTAGTAGTGGGATTCAATGTCCAACGACTTGCCCCGGTGGTAGTCGGGCGGGTGGGGCTGTCTGTAGGGCGGCAGGCCGTTGTTCAGCGGCTTGCTCTCCCAGACCTCGTCGTCCTCCGTGTCGTTCTGGAAGTACTCGGGGTTGCCCACGGCTGGCATGGACAGCCCCGGGGCTGTGCCCAGCATGTAGTCCGTCTCCCGCTCCTCCTGCCCCTCCTCGAAGACCTTTTCGTTCTGGTAGTAGCCTGGGGAACATGGCAAGACTTGCTATCAGTTTTGATCATCGGTAGTGTCAGTGTTGTAATAGGAGAAGATACCTGTGGGTGCACAATGCTCTGTGTGTGTGTGTGTGGTGTTATGTTTGTTAAGTTATAGGACTGGGGAATCCAGCCTTTCAAACTCTCTTTTCGATCTGGTAGTAGCCTGGCGGAATGCAATATACAGGACATACTATACTGCTTGCTTCAGTGTTCTAACAGGAGATGGCTTGAGGGTGCGCAGTGTTCTATGTATGTTGCGTTATGTCTGCTAGGTTAAAGGATTTGGGAGTGAGTCTTTCAAGCTCTCTTTTTCGTAGTAGCCTGGTGAACATGCAATGTGCAACAAGACATACTGTCAGTTTTGATCATTAATCAGTGCTCAGAGTGTCTGCTTGTTGCAGTGTTCTAGTATGAGACGGCTTGTGGGTGCGTAGTGTTCTATGTATGTTGCATTATGTTTGTTAAGTTATAGAATTTGGGAGTCGTGTGTTTTCAAGGCAACTGAGATATAGCATAGTGAAGTGGTCAAAATTTGATATAAAGATCCCATACCGGTGTATGTACAAGTTTCTACAGACATGCATGCCTTAAAGGTATTTGTACTAGTATCAAGTGACATGTATACCATAAAGGTATCTATACAAGTTTCTATTGACACGTATGCCTGTACATATATGTGCATAAGTGTGCGTCCACCTCCCTCCCTATCTCTCTCCCCCTTACTTACTCCCTCCCCCCCTCTCTCTCTCTCACACACACACACGCGCGCGCGCGCGCCACCCACATACAATTTCTTAAATTACATAAACATCATGATTCAAAGGCGAGAAGGAAAAATACACCATAACAGAAGCTAAAAGGGAAGAAACATACTGTGTGTGTGTGTGTGCGTGTGCGCGCGCGCGTGTGTATGTGAGTGAATGAATGCGCGCCTGCGTGCTTGCATGCATACGTGTGCGTGTACATTGTTGTTGCTGTTGTCTTCAATTTAACGTCTGTTCACACTTAGTGATATTAGACGATTGCGTGTACATACGTGCAAGTGTGTGCATGCGTGTATGCATGCAAGCGAGCTTGTGCGTGCTTGTGTATACGTGCACGCGTGTGTGCGTACATGCATGCTTGCTTGCGTGTGTGAGTGAGAGAGAGCGTATATATAACTATACTTGCGTGCATGCATACGTGTGCGAGTAAAAGGGTGGCGCTGCTCTTGTGGCGACGCGCTCTCTCCTCGGGGAGAGCAGCCCGAATTTCACGTAGAGAAATCTCGTGACTTAAAGTGGTATATATAAAAAAAAAAATACGGAGAGCAGCCCGAATTTCACGTAGAGAAATCTCGTGACTTAAAGTGGTATACAAATAAAATTTTAAAAAAATACAACAATAAAATAAATGAAGTGATGAAAGAGGCAGGCGAGTGGGGGCCGTGGCCAGCCTCACCCTTGTCACTGAGGTCGGTGTACATGGCGGAGGGCTGGGCGCTCATGGCGGCGTGGGGAGCCAGGTAGTTGTCCTCATCCACCGGCAACTGCATCGCCTTCTGCGGGGGAGACGCTTTCATGATAGGCAGCCGCATTCCGCCGTTCTGCAGCACCGCCGAGTGGTGGGGAGCCGGGTAGGAGGCCACGCCCTCTATCTCTTCTACACGCCAGGAAGGGGGAAAAAAAAAGACAAAAACGAAAAAGAAACAAAGATTACAACAGTGAAGAGTTTTGTTGATAAAAGGGATTGCGGATCTTTACGGACGAACAATTTTTTGTGTGTTGTACATATCGATCCGTTCTCTTCGCGTCTGTCCCATGCCGAAAGCGTTGTCAGTTATTGATGTAAGTAAGCTAAGTGCCAAGGCCTATATCAAAATGTTGTCATTCTGAGACGTTACGTTGAGATTGCCTTCAGCCAAGAACATGCTCTTAGCATATTAACAAACCTGCTCTTTCCTCTAGAAAAAAATTCATGTGAAATTGGCGTATGGCTGTCTACATAGCGAAGTGATTGAAAAGAGTCACGATCATACACGCAAAACTTCTCACCCAGTGTCTTACTTGCAGTCTCACAAGAGACTCCCCAAGTGCGATGAAGTCGACTGAGTCAAGAGTGCACATTCTGGGTAACAGCCCTCCCCCCACAAGCTTGTTCAAGGTGCAGAATACCCAACACCCATGCAATTCAGTTCAATTCAATTCAAACACTTCATTATCTCATAGACAGAAAAATTCATGCACATCACAATCAGCAACCCCCCCCCCCCCCCTTTCCCCAGGTGGGACGAGTGAGTCAAGAATGCACATTCTGGGTACACCACCCCAAGGTTATTCAAGCTGGAGAACGCCCAACGACCAGGTGGGATGAATGAGTCAACAAGAGTACATTATTCTGAATACTACTCCCTCCCCAACCCACTACCCATCCCCGAAAGGTAGCTACGCACGAAGACCCCCCCCCCCTCCCCCACCCCCCATGAAACAAAATCCATCCCTTTATCAAATCGAAATCAACTCAACAACACACACCAAA
>CM054134.1:28427744-28432744 GCA_028751875.1 Rapana venosa | reverse complement strand
AATGAATGATCCATTATTTATAAAATACAAGCCGGGAGATGTGATCACAGTTCTTAGTGTGAAGTACAATACATAAAAGACAAAAAAAGAGAGAAAAAATAACGAATAAGCCTACTAGTTATAATATGCCTGTAGATCTTAGAAGAGCAAAATGCTTTCGAGTAAGAATTCTATGATCACACTTAGAACACATTTCTTGATACTGATTTGAAAGCATTGCTTGTAGTTATATTTTTACGAAAATAGCAGAAGGAGATTGTTTACGAAAGATAGTCAGAGATCGTCCAAAAATAAGAATTAGCAGAGATCGTCCAAAAATAAGAATTAGCAATAACTGCTTGAACCTGAGCACATACAAACAAAAATAACGAATCAGGTGATATGACATACACATGATGATGATCATCATCATAATAATAATGATAATATTAGTACTGATATAATGATAACAATAACAACAATGATGCTGATAAAAAAAGAGACCATGCTGATGCTCCTACCTAAAAAAGGTGCATTCCAGAGCAAAGTCACATACAATAAAAAAAAAATGTATTGTATCAAAGGAGAAACAATACTTAAAAAAATATAACTAAATGAATAAAAATACCTTCATCATGTATTAAGTTCACAACAGGGATAAATGTTACACACTGCGTAACAATGAATGAGCATTCTGATTAATCACGAATTTGTATTCTTAAAAGCAATACAATAAGTAGATCGATAAACAGCTAGATAAACGATAAAGAAGCACATCAACGAATACATGAACAAATAAATAAACAACTACAGACGTTCTCTGGACTTTTAAAAAAATCCGACAGCTTTTCGAGTCTACATGTTATGTACAACGATGACTGTCACTGGACTATTTGTACTTTTGTTAAACAGACGTGTTTATGATATAGATCTAACAGCAAACATGCTCAGATGTAGAAAGAAGAGCGATCATTCAAGAAAGCCAGCACAGCCAGCCAGCCAGCCAACCAGACAGACAGGCAAGATATACAGACAGAGACAGCGAGACAGATAAACAGGAACAGACATAGACTGACAAAGACAGACAGACAGAGAGATGGACGACAGACAGACAGACACAGACAGGACAGCAAAACAGATAAAGATGAACAGACATGGACTGACAACAGGCGGAAAACAAGACACAAATATAAATCAATCCGGTGTTATTGGCAACACACTAGATTTGATACATGACCACAAAAAATGTGTCAACAATCAGTCATATCATTAATTTTCATGCCAGCGTTGATATAAAAAAAAATCCAACCTCAACAGGCATCCGCTTTTCAAAAAAGGTCAACCTTCTCATGCATCAGTCTACTGCGGAAACCTCAAAATCTGGACAAGTTTCCATGCAAATTTCCTTTTCCACTGGCGTCTTTGTTCTGTCTTGGGCTCCATGCAAAAAACAAATCACCTCTTGCTTTTTCTCTCGTGTGTATTCTTCAGTCTTAGCAAGACTTGTGCATTCCCTCTTAGAATTTTGGTTTCTGCGTAGAAAATGCATTCGGATCAATTCGCGCATGCACTACAGGAAGCGGAAGGAAGAGAAGTGACGGGAAAGGTCAAAAGGGGTCATGCAGACAACCAAGGTGACGTCACTACCTCGCCCTCTGTGTCTGGCGGAAGGTCCACACCATCCATAGGCAACAGATCAAGGTCAGAGCCATGAAAACTTTCCTCGGGAATCTTCTTCAACACATCTCCCTGCCCGCACACAATGGTCACAGGTTTTTGGGGGGGCGGAGCATAGCTTTTACACAATTTGGGGGGAGGGGAGGGGTAGAAAAAAAGGTAGAGTGCATGCATGCACCAGTAGTAAGACCAGAAGTCGGTGGCTGGGACACAATCCTTTTTGGCACTGTGGCTCAAAAGACACACACACACACCAATGTAGGTCGTAGCCTGATCAGATTATTGCTATGCTAATTGATGAAGTCGTAGGTCACGTTCTGACCTTGACACCAAGACAAGAGCTGGGCAACGAGAGTTGAGGATGGGGTAGGTAGAGATCGGGTTGGACAAAGAAGGGGGGGGGGGGGGGGGGGGGGGGGGGGGGGGGGAGGGAGAAAGGGGCAAACAACTGAAAAAACGGTAACTTCATAACGTGGCTTCTATGGCATCACTAGCATCCGAAACATCCACACCCACGTAAGAGATGAACGGTTCTGATCCCGTTCAGGTTTTGTTGGGAAGTTGCCATTCTGTCAAGTTGGTGCCAGCTGGTTTCTGTTGCTCGTCTCTTTCTTTCATGAACTCAGAACGAAACCTACACTACTGTATTTCTCTTCTACAACACCAGGAAGAACAACCTGTTCTTAGTTTTGATGGTAATCATTTTACAACTGAGACAGATTGTTTTAGCAAAAAGATGATTCTGACGGTATTCTTAAAACTGAGACCGACATCTTGATGCCAATGCAAATAAAAAGAGCAAAATATCCATCCTATTTGAGGTGCAAACAAAAACGGTAACCAACTGTTTTAAAAAAAAATCAGAACAATGAAGACCCAACCAAAGCTGGGAGGGCCAGGGGAGGACTGCTGCCCATTGCTGTAAGTTTCTCAACTAGAAAAACAACAAAACGGTCTTGAGAAATAAGCAACCAAATCTAGTAGCACAAGGCCACAAAACTACCCGCAAGAATCAGCCAAAACACAAGGCACCACGAAATCGCAGAACCAGGACAATTTAGTTGGCACTGAAGGCATTGTCACCAAAAGCAAGCTCATCTACTGGACATCGCCGATGAACAGAAGTACCTCGCAGAAGCATTCATTCAACAGAGGAACACAACATAAGAACTGAAAAAAGAACCTAGAGAGAGACGCTCTGAAATATCAAGCATTAGAAACATCCCTTGCCTTAGCTACGTATGTCATTGTGCATGATCCTTATGGAAATCTTTTATTATTATAAGACAACGTAGAAAAAGGTTCGGAAATAGAGTGCTAGAAATTTCCTAGAATATACATAATTTTGTTAGAAGTGGGGTTTTTTTCTTTAAAGATTTCAAAGTAGCGACGAGTGGGCAGGGGGAGGGGGTATTCAAAATATTGTTACTATCTAAATTAAAGAGGAGAATCTTGGAGATACTGTACAGTAGGACTACTACGACACACATCCTACACCGCAGACGACACCAGCAGCGCTACTCCTGAGACAATCAGTCATTTGGGTGGCTTCGACTGCCTTCAGCAAACAAGCCATGTCGGCTGAACAGCAAATCAAGCACTTTCCTAATGCAGGGCCAAGTTTGACCAAACACTCGACCATTTTCCATAGAACTAACTGACCTTTCCAATCTAACTTGATAGGAGAATAACAGGAACAGCATTCAACCCTGTATGTGGTCTCGTGCTCAACTATAAAGACTTATCTACTATTCTATTTGTTCCTTCTTGCAGAAAATCCAATATTTCACCATCAATATCCAAAAATGTAAAACAAGGTGTGCGATCATTTCAGCGTTGATTATAGCGTTTTCTACAAACTATATCTCATAAATTATCATCATCAGTCTCTACTGCAGCCGCCGCTGGCAGGAACTCCACAAAACGCCACAAGAATTCAATATCAAAGTGTATGAAAAAGTAAAAAACCTACTTAAACAAGCAAACTGACTTCCTATAACAACATCGTCATTAATACAAGCCAGTTCACTGACTGGGAGAGATTGTAAAGTATTCTGCTTCTCGCATCAAGTAATATTTCATCTTAAAAAAACACAGAAAAAAAAAGCCCACCAAAGTATTGGACATCAAGTAGAAAAGTATTTTTTTTCTAATGAGCATAAAAGCTTTTTAAAAATTAAATTTACCTGCAGAAAAGGGCTGATCAAGTAATCTTTACTATTCTAGTGTACAAGAGTAGTTTTAGTACGTTGTAGAAGATCTGACCCTCCTAACACCTTTCATAAAAATAAAATAAAAGTGTTCAGATGTCACCACTTCCTTGTTGAACCAACTTCAACAACTTTACAAAAAGCCTGACCACATCCTACAAAAAGCTGGATATTTTCCAACTTCTGTAGCCCTGCATCAACAACAGTCATCATTCAGTGGCTGAAAGTCATTCATGTTAAGAATCACCCACAGAGTCCAGTTCAAGGCAGGAAAAGATTGTCCACTTGGTGGCCTAGAAATCAGAGCAGATGGTTCTAAAACAAGGAGTTCATAGTTCCAATCTAGCTGCTCAAAAAGAATGATTTTCGTTCAGTATGCCTCAGGACCTTGAGTGCTCACTTGGGTGCTGGTCTTTAAGATAACACAACAAAACGAAGTCTCAGTGTGGATATGATTATTGCATTTAGCGCAAGATTAAAAAAAAAAGAAAACATAGAGAGAAAAACAGTGACTTCTTCCCAGTAAATGTGTAGGAGAACCTCCTCTCGTTTCTTATCCCCCCAAACAAAAAAATGTGGCACAATACCTCAGTCACATACTCTTCTCCTGAATAGCATCCTATTTCATCCAAAAGAAAAGTCTGATCATAAAATATGATAACATACAGCATAACACAACGCAAAACATAACAATAAGTCACAATAATCAACACGGTACAAACTGACGATATCAGATGATACAATACAACGAGGCACGACACGACACGACACGGAACAAAAGAAGATACGGCACAACACAAATCACACGACTCCCCAAGCCTTACCTGAACGACCAGATAGCGGCCAGGGTCCCGGGCCATTTTAGCAAACTCCTCCGTCAGCTCTTTGAAAGAGGGCCGACTCTCAGCGTCCAGCATCCAACCTGCACACACACACACACACACACACACCCACACAAAAACACACACACACACACACACACACACACAAACACACAAACACGCACACACACACACACAAGTACGCACGCACACACACACACACACACACACACACACACACACACACACACAGAGGACACTAGATTACACTCACAGATGGTAGTACTGATCATTTTACTATGTACATACATTG
>CM054134.1:28415244-28422744 GCA_028751875.1 Rapana venosa | reverse complement strand
CATCATTTTCATGGCCATCTTTGCCACACAGCACAGCCCCCTGTATTCCCTCCAGCCGCTCCCCCCCCAGCCTACCTCCGTCTCGTCGAAGCCGGTCATGCGGGCGGTCAGCACCGCCGTCTTCTCCCTGGACCGGGCTCTCTTCTGGCAGTAGTAGCCGAAGAGGGTCAGCAGCATGCCCAGAATCAGCACCCCTCCGATGATCAGCACCACCAGGATGATGATCTTCTTCTTCTCCTCGCTGAGAAACAAAAAACCATGACAAAAAAAGGGGGTAGATAGATAGAGGTGTTGGAAAGGTAGCTCTTGCGCTTCTACCTTGCATAATGGTTCATCTCTTCTGAATGCCCCAAGTTAGCTTTTTACAATGTAGCTTCAAGAAGGAAAAGGGGGAGGAGAAGGAGTAGGAGAAGAAGAGGAGGAGAAGAAAATGATGAAGAAGAAGAAGACGACGACAAAGAAGAAGTTGATGATAATCTTTTCTTTTCTGAAAATAAATCATTTCAAAACGTATGCGATTTTCAACGTTCATGGGTTCTTTTGACGTGCACATGTTCCTAAGCACACGGGTCCGACTGGTTATAGAGACTTTTCCGGAAATACTTGATAACTATTCAGTTCGATTTTCCTGTCAAACTGAGAAGAAAGGGCAATGCTGGGAATTGAACCCAGAACCTCGCGGTTTACTTGTTAGCAAGGTTAGCGCGTCTTAACTACCCTGCAACCCTTCCTTCTTCACTTATTACTTTATATAACAGCAAATAATCTTAAGCTGAACAAGAGTGAACCCAATACTGTTGCTGTTTTGTTGTTGTTGTGCAATCCCCAGTTTAACACTCTGGGGGGTCACCCAGAATGTGCACTCTTGACTCACTCATCATCCCACCTGGGAATCAATCACTGTGAGATTGAAATTGCACACTGAATGAAAATTTTGCATGTATGACTGTTTTTCAAGTTTCCTCGCCATAACTAGGCAGCCATACTCCGACTTCAGAAGATTGTTTTTTTCCTCTCCTTTAAAGGAGAGTGCGGGTCGTTACGCTAAGAGCTTGTCACGGCTGAAGGCAATCTGAACACAACATATTACAACATAACAACAGGTGGACAAAAAAACCTCGAACAGTCTTAGGTTCAATTCCACCCCAACACACACACACACACACTCTCTCTCTCTCACTTATATATCCCTAAGAGCGGGGACTGGATGTAAAAAAGCACATGGGTGCTTATTCATTATCCTCGAAATAAAAGAATTTGTCATTGTCATTTTTAGTGTAAAAGGTAAAAAAAGGTAAAGGTGTCCCATAACCTATATTAAGGTCGTAGGGGAGCGAGGCGTCAGAGACCTCACTTCTCTAGGGCCAGCGTATTGAGGGCGGCGCCCATCTCCTCTCCCTCGCTGCTTTACCTTCCCTGACCCTAAAGAGGGCAGGTACCCATTTACAGCTGGGTGAACTGGTGGGGGGGGGACTGTACTGAAGCCAAGGCAGCGCAAACGGTCACCCATCCAACTGGTAACCACGCTCGACGCTGCTTAACTTGGCTGGGGGAAAGCGAGTGCTCCGACCACTGAACTATCTCGTTTTTTAATGTAGGCTTGGGCAATTAGCTATGACATCAACAACTGACACAGCTTTTGGCCTGGGCTAAAAACTAAAAAACAAACCAACCACCCCAGCACCACTCTGTACACTTACGCCCTGTCTTTGTCCAGCATGGCTCGGGCTTCTGGGTGCGTGTCGTCTGCACACACGTTGCGGTTTTCGTCGTCCTGGGTACTGTCACGCACTTGGTAGGGCAGAGAATCCGGACATTCCGCCGTGCAGTTGAACTGCACACAAGACACGAACCAATGCACCACACCCACACTCTAATTTGGTAATTTGTATTTTCAATGTATTACGTTATCGATTTTCCTTTTTTTACTGGTTTAATTCAATGATAAAGGATGCAATAATGTAGTATTTCAGTATAATCATTAAGAAATTTGTTCTTAGATAGATGGCTTGATGAAAAAAAGCAAATGCATTGCTTGTTCAATGTACCATCTGGAAATAAAATTTTGACTTGACTTGATTTGACTTAAAGTAGTGTACAGTAGTTGTGTATTCTTTTAGGTGTGGCTGAACATGTTTGGGAGTTTGTTGCTGGGAAGGAGTGGACAAGAAGGGTCACACAGACAGACAGACAGACAGAGAGAGAGAGAGAGAGAGAGAGAGAGAGAGAGAGAGAGAGACAGAGAGAGAGAATGAACGATTGAATGAAAGGATGGAGTATTGAATGAATAAAATGACATTTGTTTTCTAATGATAACAGCACATCAGCGACATTTTCTGACAATTGAGAGAAAGGCCTAGACTTGCAGGCAATCACAACATGAAAAACACCCAACAGAAAGCGAAAGATGGTGTAGATTACTCCACTCCACTCCACTCCACTCCACTCCACACGTCCCCCCCCCCCCCCCCCCCCACCTCACAAACACAATCTTCCCAACTTCTCCCTGCTCTATTTCCCATCCTCCACCCCCCCCCCCCCCCCCCACTGCCCCCCAAAACCACACACCACATCTCACCCGCTCTCTCTCTTCTCCACTCATCCTCCCACCACATCACTCTTCTCTCTCTCTCTCTCTCTCTCTCATCTTTCTCTCTCTCTCTCTCCCTTCTCTCATCACATCACTCTCTCTCTCTCTCTCTCTCTCTCTCTCTCTCTCTCTCTTTCTCTCTCTCTCTCTCCCTTCTCTCATCACATCACTCTTCTCTCTCTCTCTCCCTTCTCTCATCACATCACTCTTCTCTCTCTCTCTCTCTCTCTCTCATCTCTCTCTCTCTCTCTCTCTCTCTCTCCCTTCTCTCATCACATCACTCTTCTCTCCTCTCCTTTTCCTCTCTCTCCTCTCTCCTCCTCTCTCTCTCTCTCTCCTTCTCTCATCATCACTCTTCTCTCTCTCTCTCTCTCTCTCCTCTCATCTCTCACTCCCTTCTTCTCACATCACTCTCTCTCTCTCTCTCTCTCTCTCTCTCTCTCTCCCTTCTCTCATCACATCACTCTCTCTCTCTCTCTCTCTCTCTCTCTTCTCTCTCTCTCTCTCTCTCTCCCTTCTCTCATCACATCACTCTTCTCTCTCTCCTCTCATCACATCACTCTTCTCTCTCTCCCTCTCTCATCACACCACTCTCCTCTCTCTCTCTCTCTCTCTCCTTCTCTCATCACATCACTCTTCTCTCTCCTCCTCTCTCTCTCTCCATCACTCTTCTCTCTCTCCCTTCTCTCATCACTCCCTTCTTTTCATCACATCACTCTTCTCTCTCTTCCCCTTCTCTCATCACATCACTCTTCTCTCTCTCCCTCTCCCCCTCTCACAACTCTCTCTCTCTCTCTCCTCTCTCTCACTCACTCTTTTCTCTCTCTCCCTTCTCTCATCACATCACTCTTCTCCCCCTCTCCTCCCTTCTCTCATCACATCACTCTCTCTCTCTCTCCCTTCTCTCATCACACCACTCTTCTCTCTCTCTCTCCCTTCTCTCATCACATCACTCTTCTCTCTCTCTCCTCCCTTCTCTCATCACATCACTCTTCTCTCTCTCTCTCCCTTCTCTCATCACATCACTCTTTTCTCTCTCTCTCTCCCTTCTCTCATCACATCACTCTCTCTCTCTCTCTCTCTCCCTTCTCTCATCACATCACTCTTCTCTCTCTCTCTCTCTCTCCCTTCTCTCATCACATCACTCTTCTCTCTTCTCTCTCTCTCCCTTCTCTCATCACATCACTCTTCTCTCTCTCTCTCTCCCTTCTCTCATCACACCATCCTCTTCTCTCTCCCTCTCTCTCCACCACTCTCTCCTCCCTCCCTCTCTCATCACACCACCTTCTCTCTCTCTCTCTCTCCCCTTCTCTCATCACAACACCCTCTTCTCTCTCCTCCTCTCTCCCTTCTCTCATCACATCACTCCTCTCTCTCTTCTCTCCTCTCTCTCCTCTCTCATCACACCACTCCTCTCTCTCTCTCTCTCTCCCCTTCTCTCATCACACCACTCTTCTCTCACTCTCTCTCCCTTCTCATCACTCACTCCTCTCTCTCTCCCTCTCCTCTCCTTCTCTCATCACATCACTCCTCTCTCTCTCCTCCCCCACCCACTCTCTCCCTTCTTTCATCACATCACTCCTCTCTCTCTCCTCCCCCTCCCCCCTCTCCTCATCACATCACTCCTCTCTCACTTCCTCCTCTCTCTCTCTCTCTTCCCACTCTCCTCCTCTCATCACCACTCCTCTCACTCACTCCCGCCTCTCTCTCTCCCTTCTTTCTCACACACTCTCTCACTCTCCCCCCCCCCCCCTCCTCACTCCCTCATCACATCACTCCTCTCTCTCCCCCCCCCCTCCTCTCGCTTCGTTTCATCACTATCCTCCACTCTCGCCCTCCTCCATCTTCCCCCCCCGTCACGTTCGCACTCATCACATCACTCGTCATACATCACATCACTCCTCTCTCATCACTTCCATTCCTACCTTCCTTTCCTTCCTTCCCATCCCTCCTCTCAACTCACCCGCGTCAAGTTTTCGTCCAGGTAGATCTTGAAGTTGGAGCAGGCGTTGCAGTGCAGGCTGTCGGGCCCCGTGCACCCCCCGCGACACTCGCGGTGGCACAGGCGGCACTGCTTGCTCTCCGTGTCCCCGTAGGCGAACTGCGGGCAGAAGTCGGTGCAGTAGTTGTCCAGCGAGCGAAAGTAGCGGCACTCCTCGCAGTACTGGTTGCTGCCCCCGTGACACGTTTCGCAGAACTGATGGCACGGCTCGCAGACCTGGCGTTGTAGTAGTAGTAGTAGTAGTATGTTTTATTGTCATTATTATGATTCACTTTGCTTTATAGTTTTTTGTGTCTGTTTACTGTTCTTTCTTTCTTTTCTTTTCGAGGGCTGGATGTGTAAAAAAAAAAAAAAAAAAAAAGTCTTGTACTTATTCTGTTACCCTCAGAAAATAAAAATGTCGTTATCGTTATCGTTGTTAAGTCAAAATTCAGTCGAGTCCAAAATTTTATTTTCCAGATGGGTACATTGAATAAGCGATGCATTTGTTTTTTGTTTTTTTTTTCATCAAGCCATCTATCTAAGAACAAATATGATGTTGTTGTTGTAGTAGAAAAAAAAGAAAGACAAATTTGAAGGAAATTGTGTGTATGTGTGTTGTTTTTTTTGGTTTGATATATGTTTTCATTTAGGTTTTTGTGTGTGCATGTCATGAATGATAAAGACAAGAATTATAAACATCTGTGGGTTTTTTTAATACTCGATGAACACAGAAATTGTATACTAAAATGTGAATGTCGTGCGTGATAGAGACAGAAACTGTATACCAAGTTTGCATGTCAGAGATCCTAAAGACAGGAAATGTACACCAAATTTGTATGTTGTGGTTGACAAAGACAGAAAATGAGCACAAAATTTGCATGTTAGATATGATAAAGACATGAATTTCACATGCCAAATTTGCATGTTAGACGTCACAAAGACAGGAATTTCACACACCAAAATGTGCATGTCAGACTTGATAACGACAGGAATTTCATACCAAATTTGCAGGCTTCTCCCTCACACACATTAGCCCCCCCCCCCCCCCCCCCCCCCACTACCCAACCCCCATACACTCTCCTATCCCACACACCCACTTCTTTCACCACAACCATCCCCAATCATCCCCCCCCACCCCCCCCAAACACACACTCTGTCTATTTCCACTCACACACACACACACACACACACAGAAACACAAGCACATAAACACACGCACACACACTCGTCTAATATCACTTTTAGTGAACAACATAAAATTGAAGACACGCACACACCCCCCCCTTCCCCCCCCCCCCCACACACACACCCTCCCACACCCACCCACCCCCACACACATACTTCCTCCCCCCCACCCTACATCCTTTCCCCCCCCCCACACACATACTTTCCTCCCCCCACCCCTACATCCTCCCACCCCCACTCCATACACACATACATCCTCCCACCCCCCCCTCCATACACACAACATCCTCCCACCCCCACATCCATACACACATACATCCTCCCAAACCCCCCCTCCATACACACATACATCCTCCCACCCCCACCCCCATAAAACACATACATCCTCCCACCCCCACCCCTACACACATACAATCCTCCCAACCCCCACTCCCTACACACATACATCCTCCCACCCCCATCCCTACACACATACATCCTCCCACCCCACCCCTCCACCCCATACATCCTCCCCTCCCCCCTACACACATACATCCTCCCACCCCCACCCCTCCACACATACATCCTCCCACCCCCACCCCTCCACACATACATCCTCCCCTCCCCCTACACACATACATCCCCCCACCCCCACCCCTCCACACATACATCCTCCCACCCCCACCCCTCCACACATACATCCTCCCACCCCCACATCCCTACACACATACATCCTCCCACCCCCACATCCCTACACACATACATCCTCCCACCCCCACTACATACACACCCACACACATCCTCCCCCCCCCCCTCCCCCTAGACACATACATCCTCCCACCCCCACCCCCACTACATACATCCTCCACCCCCTTCCTCCCCCCACCCACCCCTTCCCCCCCCTCCTCCACACCCCTCCCCCACCTCAAAGCATCCACCCTCCCCCTCCCCACAACCCCCTCCCCCTTCCTTCCTACCCTCTGTCCAGCCATGGGGCCGGGGAAGGCGAGGGAGCGGGCGTTCATGTAGTAGCCGGGCATGCAGGAGTTGGTGTCTGTGGGCAGGCAGGTGATGCCCTCCTCCTCCGCCGACCGCTGCAGCCCAACCTCGCACTTGTTGCACCCCCCCTCCTTGATCTCCACAGAGGGCCCCGTGCAGCTGGTGGTGAAGTGGGGTGGAGTGGGTTAGGTTGGTTTTTAAGGATGGTAATGATGACAAGGGGGATTAAGGGGTGATGGTGGCGAGGGTGGATGGTGGTGAGGGTGGTTGGTGGTGGTGGTGGTGGGGGTTGGTGGTGGTGTGGTGGTGGTGGTGGTGGTGAGGATGGTGGTGATGGTGATGGTGATGGTGTTGGTGGTAGTGGTGGTGGTGGTGGTGGTGGTGATGATGGTGGTGGTGATGGTGGTGGTGATGATAATGAGAAGGATGAGGATAAGGATGATAAAAGTAACAATACTACTAATAATAATAACAACGATAACAACAACAACAACAATAATAATAATAATAATGATAATAATAATAATAATAATAATAATAATAATAATAATAATAATAGCAGTAACGACAGTAACGATAATAATAATATTAACGATAATTATTATTATAATGATGATGATGATGATGATGATGATGATGATGATGCATGGAATATATAAATTCCATACATCATCATCAAAGCAAACGAATTATCGCCCACAAAACGGAAGAGCAGAAACCAGTATTGTATTGCTTTTAAACACAAATAATTCGTATTCAGAAA
>CM054134.1:28397744-28412744 GCA_028751875.1 Rapana venosa | reverse complement strand
CATAGGGTCCAATGGTTTGCTGGATTCTGTTATGCACGCTTTCGTTGCTTATGTGGTCTTTATAGGAGATGCCAAGGAGTCTCCGAAAGCATCTCATCTCCACATCTCATCTCCACATGAATACGATGTCAAAAAACCATCACCACCCGACCCCTCCCCCCAAAAAACAACAACAACAACAACCCCAAACAAAACCACTACCACCACCCCCCCCCCCCCCCCCACACACACACAAAACACACACAAACAAAAAACAACAAAAAAGCCAACAACAAAACAACACCCCATAACCCCACCCCCTCCCACCCCCCAACCTTCCACCCACCCACCACCACACCACCACCCCGACCCACCCCCCACCACCCCGACCCCACCCCCCCACCACCCCCCCACCACCCCACCCCCCACCACCACCCCCCACCCACCAGCACCCCGACCCTCACCCCCCACCCCCACCCACACCCCCCACCACCCACCACCACCCCCCCCACCACCCCTCCCCCCCTCACCCCTCCCCTCACCCCTCCCCCCCCCCCCCCCCCCCCCCCCCCGACCACCCCCACACCACCCACCACCCCCACACCCCCCCTCACCCCCCCCTCCCCCCCCCCCCCACCCCCCCCCCCACACCCCCCCCCCCCCCACCCCCCCCCTAAACCCCCCCCTCACCCCCCCTCACCCCCCTCACCCCCCCCCCCCCCCACACCAC
Source organism: Rapana venosa (assembly GCA_028751875.1). NCBI lineage: Eukaryota > Metazoa > Mollusca > Gastropoda > Neogastropoda > Muricidae > Rapana > Rapana venosa. The sequence continues at coordinate 28,412,035 of CM054134.1, read as the reverse complement.
CCTCACCCCCCACCCACACACCCCCCCTCACCCCCACCCACCCACCACCCACCACCACCACACCCACCCACCACCACTATCATCAACAACCATCAACCACCACCACCACGACCACAACGCAAAAACCCCCCTAAAAACTCACGGGCCCAGTACAGGAGGTGGCACACTCGGAGTGGCAGCGCTGGCATTTGCCCTCGCCGGCGTGGTAGAGGAGCGGCCTGTCGGTGCAGTTGCTGAGGCACAGGTGCTCGTCCGGGAACTCGTACATCAGGCACTTGAGGCACTTGTTGGGGCCCTTGCCCCAGCAGCCCTCCACGCTGCACTGCTCGTCACACACCTCGTCGTCCTCAGCTGTGGGGGGGGTGGGGGGCAGGGAAGAGAGATTTATTTTATTTTATTTTATTTATTTATTTATTTATTTTTTTTATACCACTTTTAAGTCACGAGATTTCTCTGCGTGAAATTCGGGGCTGCTCCCCCCCCCCCCCTTCCGGAGAGAGCGCGTCGCCACAAGAGCAGCGCCACCCTTTTTTTTTTTTTTTTTTTTTTCTTTTGGTCTGCAACTGTATTTGTTTCCCTATCAGAGTGGCTTTTTTTCTAAGAATTTTGCCAGGGACAACTCTCTTGTTGCCGTGGGTTCTTTTACGTGCGCTGAAAATTGTGTGTAACACACGGGACCTCGGTTTATCGTCTCATCCGAAAGGCTAGCGCCCAGACCACCACTCATGGTCTAATGGATGGGGGAAAATTTCGGGCCGAAACGAGGTACGAACCACGCACACACCCGACCCGGACTTTTCGCATTCTAGACAGGCGCGTTACCTCTAGACCACCGATCCACCATATATAGGGGGGGGAGTCCATGACTTGACTTCATAACTATGCGAGGAAGAAGAGGAGAAGGAGGAGGAAGAAGAGGAGGGGGAGGGGGAGGAGGCGGAGGAGGAAGAGGAGGAGGAGGAGGAAGAAGGAGGAGGAGGAGGAGGAAGAGGAGGAGGAGGAAGAGGAGGAGGAGGAGGAGGAAGAGGAGGAGGAGAAGGAAGAGGAGGGAGGAGGAGGCAGCTGCTGGTGGGTTTTTTTGTTGTTGTTTTTTTTTTTTTTTTTGGGGGGGGGGAACTTGGGCAGAAATTTGATATTCTTAGTGAGTGCTTTGTCCACAGTACAGAGGGGTCGGGGTGTGGGAGGGGGGTGGTGGAGGTGGTGGTGGGGGAGAGGGAGGGGGATTGGGATGGACGGTATACCCCGGTGGTTAAGAGTGATGAGCGCATTGCGCTCGTGATCTGCTGACCCGGGTTCTGAATCTCGTTCAAGAGGATTTTTTTTCTCCCTTCTGGAGTTAACACCAGTGCCGACTCACATTCTTCCCCAAAAGTCCTTCGGATGAGACTAAACCGACGTCTCGTGTGCGAACGCACGGAGAACATCTCGCGCTCACGTTAAAACCCGTTCCGCTTTTCGGAAGAGTAGACTATTGGGTGACAAAATTTACAAAAATACATACACACGGGGACTGGATGTAAAAAAAGCACACGTGTGCTTATTCCATTATCCTGGAAATTTAATTGTTTAAAAATAAATAAATACATTCCCACTCCCTCGGCAAAGAGGGCATAAAGACAGTCAGCGTAGGAGATGTTCTCCAAAGGCCAACTAGCCCCCAGGGCTGCAGCACATTAAGGACTAAGCGAGTCAAGCCTCCTAGTCAGAGAGTCATAGTCGATCACTAAATAGTAAGCTGTAAAGTGAAATTCCATATGGGAAAGCCACTGGTCATACAGCCTCACACTTTGCTGTTGCCCCCCAGCGTCAATGGTTTAATCAAGAACTGTGATAAAGCCCTGGAGTTATTAGCTTGTATTGTATCATGTTGTATTGTATTGTGTTGTATTGTACTGTATTGCTTAGCATTGCATTGCATTGTATTGTATTGTATTGTTTGGGGCGGGATAGCTCAGTAGGTCAGAGCACTCGCTTTCCCCAAGCAGCTAAGGTTAAGCAGCAATGAGCGTGGTTACCAAGTGGATGGGTGACCGTTTGCGCGCATTATCTTCAGTACAGTCCACCCCCCACCCCCCAGTTCACCCAGCTGTAAATGGGTACCTGCCCTCTTTAGAGTCGGGGAAGGTAAAGAAGCAAAGGAGAGGAGATGGGCGCTGCCCTCAATATTCTGGCCCTAGAGAAGTGAGGTCTCTGACGCCTCGCTCCCCAACGACCCATAGGCTATGGGAACACCTTTACCATTAGCGTTAGTGCTGTATTGTATTGTGTTATACTGTACTGCGATGTTTGGAATGGTATTGTATTGTAGCGTATTGCATTGTAGTGTAGACTACTTCAGCTTACTATTATTACATTCTATCGTATTGTATATTGTATTGTACTGTATTTGCATTATACTGTGTACCACTAACCACAGTACCACGTATACAACAGTAATAGTAATAGTAGTAGTAGTTGTTGTAGTAGCTACAGCAGCAGCAGCAGCAGCCATGATTTTAGGGGTAGTAGTGTAGTATGGTGCAGAAATAGTAGTGGTAGTAGCAGCAGCAGCAGCAGCAGCTGCAACAGCAGTAACAGTATCAGTAGCAGCACCAGTAATAACAGCAGCAGCAGGATGGCAGCAGCCCCCCCCCCCCCCCCCCCCCCCCACCACCACTTACTGCAGTTCTGCGGCGACTTGTTGTAGCTGACGTAGGCCAGCTGTTTGGAGGAGTAGAAGATCTCGTTCCACTGGATGGTGCTGACGTAGCACAGGTGGGGGTTGCCCAGGATGTACACGTTGCCGTTGGCGATCCTCCTCAGCGAGGTCAGCTCCAGGGACCTCAGGGGAGTCCCTAGGATGTGCAGAGCTTGTCCGCTACTGCAAGGAGGGCAGGGAGTCAGGGAGAAGAGTTAGAGAAGAATAAAAAATGGCAGGACTATACTATTTAGCCCAAAAAAACCAACACCACCCTAAAACAACAACAACCACCCCCAAAACAAAACAAAAATCACAGCCAAACAAACAAAACCCCAGCGTTATTTATTTGCAGAATAGTTGGCGCACGATATTAAAATCCATCCATTTATTTATAAAAAAAAGTTTACATCTAAGAAGAACACAGCGAAATAATGGGCAACACAGTACATTACCTTGAACGAAAAAAACAATACAAAACAAAACCACCCACAAACCAGCAGAAAACCTTGCACACACAAAACGTACAGGCACAGACAGGCGCGCGCGCGCGCGCGCCACAACACACACACACACACACACACACACACACACACACGCTGAATCAAGCGCCGCTTCCAGGAAGGAATGTGAAAACAATCACATACACAAAAGAAAATATAATAAACAGCTGATGGCAAATACTTAGCATAACAACAACCGCCGTCAATTCGTATGAGACTATAAACCCAGGGCCCGTGTGCGAACGCACGCAGAACATCTTGCGCACACGTTAAATCCTGTTCCACTGTTCGTAAGAGTAGGCTATTGTGTGCCGGTGGAACACTAGACAGAATTCACAAAACCGCATCCACACTTGGAATGGATGTAAAAAAAAAAAGCACATAAGTGCTTATTCCATTATCCTCAATATCAAAGAATGCTTTTTAATGGATGAGTAAGTCAATCAATCAATCAACAAATCCATCAATCACTCAACCAGTCACTGACTCACTCAAGCAATTCAAAACAAACAAACAAACAAAACGAACAAACAACATCCACTCTCGCACCAAACACAAACAAAACGGCCAACAACTCTCCCTCCACCAAAAAAACACCCCAAGGGGGGATAAAAAACCAAACCGAAAAAGCCTGACGCCTTCTTACTCGAGTTGCCTCCCGTTGATAATCTCCAGGCTGGAGAGGAAGGAGAGGTCGGTGAAGTCGGGGTGCTCGGATTGGATGAGCAGGAAGCCGGTGATCTCCCGCACGTGCTTCAGCACTGTCAGGTTTTGGGGGTGCAGGGGGGAGATGTTGAAGTGCTGGTCTCTGGCACATGGGGGAGGACAAGAGTCAGGGAGTTAGTCCACTGCTGCATGCAGTACACACAACTCTTTCCAGTGCAAAAATGCATTCTACACACACACATCTATCTATATAATTATATATTATATTATACATATATATATATATATATATATATATAATTTTAGATAGATAGATAGATTATATATATATATATAATATATATATATATATATAATATATAATATATATATATATATATATATAAATATCTATCTATCTATCTAAAATTCCTATGCACGCCTTACATGTGCGTGCGAGCGACGCGCGAACGCATTGGCACGCGCGCACGTGCACACACACACACAGACACTCATACACGCACACTTTACACAATTGGGTTTAGGCATATTGTCTAACTCTTAAGCTACTATTTGGACCTAGCTCCGAGCCGCTATTTATCTCACTCGTTCAAATCATCTCATAAAGTTGTAACAGCTCTCTCTCTCTCTCTCTCTCTCTCTCTCTCTCTCTCTCTCTCTCTCTCTCTCTCCCCATCTATCTATCTTCTCTCTCTCTCTCTCTTCCCCATCTTATCTATCTAACTATCTGTCTGTCTATCTCTGTCTCTATCTATATCGCTGTGTGTGTGTATGTGTGCGTGTGCGAGCACATGTGTGTGTAGATGTGTACGCACGCGAATTTGTGCCTCTGTGACTGGGCGCGCGCGTGTGCGCGTGTGTGTGTGAACACAAATTTCGAGGTTTATATCGGAGAGAGTTGTCTTTTTTTTCCCCCTGTTCGTATAAGTAAGCGTATACCACCTTACTTCCTGACCTTATTTTACCATTACACTAAGCCCATAGTCTGTGTGACGCATGCAGGCCTCTAAATGCCATGTCATATAATAGTGAAGAAGAATAGACAGACTAAACAATCAGACGAGTCCATAATCGCTGAAGGGGTAGCAAGACAGTACGTCAGATCGTCCGCAAGATACAGACTACAAGACCAACACAAAAAAACGATATGAAGAATGCCTGTACATCAAAATAGATAAAAAGAAAGGGGAAGGGGGGGGGGGGGGGGGGGGAGGCGAAAGACAAAGTATATGCAGAGCCATCCAGACAAAACGTCATATCTAGATGCATCTTCGACACTGCTGACGTGTTCCTTGCGTTGCTGCATAATCTATACGCATTTGTTGGTGGGTTGTTGGTGGGGGGTTTTCAAAAACGAAAATAATTTCTGATAAATAATTATAAAATAAAAATATCACATATGAAAAGTAGGAAGCAGCAATTTTTTTTTTAAACTAGAGAAGGTTTCTTTTTAATCCAGAAATTACTCTTGGACAGTGTTTGTGCGAGTGTATGTATGTGTGCGTGCGTTGTGTGTGTGTGCACAAAAACAATGGTATATTATTACAAATCAAACAATATACTTTTTTTTAAAACTTCAAAGCAATCATTGATTTCCTAATTCTGTGAAACCGCGCGCGCGCGCGCGCGCGCACGCACGCACGCACACACACACACACACACACACACACACACACACACACACACACACACACACACACACCACATACTGACTGTGTGTGTGAGACAGAGAGAGAGAGAGAGAGAGAGAGAGAGAGAGAGACACACACACACACACAAAAAGAAAGGCAGAGACAGCAAGTACATAGATATACATACATACATCATACAGACAAATGAACACAAGATCAAACCAAGGAAAGATAACTCAACATCTAAGATCGATAACTATAGACTGGAAGAAAGAATCTACGATTCTATAAGATGACACACAACTGTGCACGGGCAGAAAAAACAAACCAACAAATCATCATTTATCTAGAATGCGTCATTATTTTCTTTTATCTCGAATGACATATCTGTTGACTACTCCGAGCATACAGACACGTACTATAAGATTAAACCAAATCTTTCTTTGAAACATTGAATACACAAATTAGCGTACACATAACTTTGGTCAATACCACTGGTACAACAAAAGTATACTCAATAGACTACAGAAGAAAACTCACCCCCCACCCCACACACACACATATTTACTTCTTTTTATGTAACGCACTAAAACTCATTTTCCTGTTAAAATCCCGATCATTCAAAACAAGAAAATTATCCAACAAAAAAAACAAACCCATAATACTCTATAATATAAAAGAAACATATCAAAACTAGTCACAAAACAACAGCCATGCACTGAGGAACTCTCTTGCTACATCTCACAAACCCACAAAACACCAAAAAACAAGGTCATCAATGGTCTTTAAAAGGGTCATCAAGGTCATCCCAAAATTCACCGGGGGGGTCATTCAGGTCAAGGAAAACACACCACTTAAAAACCCATTCCGTCTCATGCTTTTTTTTTTTTTGGGTTTTTATTTTCCCATATTTTTTGTTCCTTCGCTTCGTTTCCTCACCAAATGAACGCAATCCCAGCCAAACAACCTTTGATTATTTTTGGGTTTTTTGTTTGCGCCCGCTTTTTGGGCGCAAACCAAATAGATTGGTAGTCGGGGTCTTAAAATCAAAGCGGCCCCGGATAGCCTTTTTCTCCCTTTTCCTCTCTCTCCTCTCCCCCGTCTGCCCGGTTTCCGTCTGTCGTCTTCTTCTTCTGTTTCTGTCTGTTTTCTCTTCTCTTCTCCTTTTTTTCTCTCTCTCTCTTCCCCTCTCTTCCCCCTTCCCCCTCTGTTGTTTTCTGTCTGTCTCTCTTCTCTCTCTCTCTGCTGTCTGCCTGTCTGTCTGTCTGTCTTTTTCTCTCCCTCTCACACCCCACACATGGAAAGACGTTTTAAAAATTGAAGACTTACTTCTTACTTAAACAACACACACAACACCACACACACACAACCGGGGAGAGAGAGAGAGAGAAGAGAGAAAGAGAGAGAGAGAAGAGGGGGGAGAGAGAGGGGGGGAGGGGACAGAGACGATGACAAACAGAGATGAAACAGACAAAGGGAGACGGACAGAGACAGAGAGAGAGGGAAGAGAGGAAAAGGGGAGAATAGCATAGATGAAAGTCGGACAAGATCAAACAGACGACAGACAGACAGACAGATCGATAGCAATAGAGCGGAGGATAAAGAGACGGGGAAAAAACCCAAACCCTTTAGGTTTTAAAAACATCAAAAAAAACGAGCAACTTTAACAAAACAACCCCCCCCCCCCCCCCCCCCCAAAAAAAAAAAGGCATGGCGTAAATTTTGTTAAAAAGTGCACGGGGTGTTCTTACCATATCGTGTTACACTGTGATGATCGTGGTCTGGTTTTATGAACACCCCAAGGGGATAAATTACAAAGCTTGGTTAATGTAGGCGCTTTTTTTTCTTCCTTTCTTCTTCTTCTTTTTCTTCTTCTTCGTTTAAATCATCATGCAAGATAAACAGTTCATACTTCAGTGTACAAAGTTTACACTTTTTCGTGTGTGGGTTTTTTGTTGTTGTTGCTTAGGATGTACAAACAATCAATAGTTGACATTACTTCTACGTCAAATTACAACAACAAAAAAGCAAAACAAAATACAAAAAAAAACCACCAAACAGACAAAATTACCATATCACCTACGGATACTAACAAAATCCATAGAATTATTTGCGGATTATCCATAAAAACAGGAAACAGAAAGAAACTTAACAAATTTTTTGATAATTTTTTTTTCAAAAGATAGTAGAGCACAAGGAAAATTAACAACCACCACATACATTTAAAAACAACAACAACAACAACAACAACGTGCATACAGCAAAACGCACTCCGACCACTAAGGAGAGAGAGAGGAGAGAGAGAGAGAGAGAGAGACAGACAGACAGACAGACAGAGAGAGACAGACAGACAGACTGACAGACAGAGAGACAGACAGACACTGTTTTAAAGCATGTTTGTTTCTAACTGTTCCCCTGACGCGTGGCATCTGTTGTTTAAAGTGTGTGCATACACATCAACTACGTTAAAAGCCATAGGCTGCTGTCTCTTTCTGCCTCATAATCCATCTACCTTGATGTAGTACATACGTAATTCCTACAGGCTCTGCCAAGTAGATAATGTTGGTCTGTGTGTGTGTGTAGTAGTAGTTCTTCAGTTTAACGTCCTTCCACTAAATAGTGATATCAGACAGGAAAGTGTGTGTATGTGTGTGTGCGTGTGTGCCCGTGTGTTGTGTGTGTGCGCTGCGCACGCGCTTGTGTGTGTGTGTGTGTGTAGGGGGGAGGGGTATGCATATAACTAGTCAATCGCAATAAACAACTATTATGAAACAAGCATAAACAAGAATTCGGGAGGAGGGGGGAAAAAAAAAAATAAAAAAAAAATAAATAAATAAATAACCCAAACCCCCAAAAAACAAAAAACGCAAAAATACCATTTTCCCAATTCATATAACTTAAAGCACCCTTATATCGGGGGTCTGAAAAAGGGATGGTTTTAAATGCAATACAATTTCTTTCATTAATGGAAATGTCTTTAAGAACTTGCTGAAGCACGGACTGGGAAGGCAGGTAAGATGTTTTTCAGATTCTCCCTCGTAAAAGAATGTGATCTTTGAAAATTTTTCACCACAATACATGTTGCTTTTTTAAAAAATTTTGTTCTAAAAGCATTGAGCTTAAACCTGATATAAGAGATACAAAATTTTTATATTCTGTAAATTTCGATTTGATTTATCAAAAAAAAAAAATAAAACAGGCTCACTCACTCCAGGAATAAGGTACTTTTTGTTTCTTTTTAAAATGTTTCCAACTGCATTTTGTAACAGATAGCCCCCAGGATGGATAGAGGAAACTTTTGCTGCAAGGGCCCCTCGATATGCTCAGCTCCCCATTTGCTTTTCTGCAACTTTTTCATTAAAGTAAATACCCCAAATGCGAGGATCCAGCAAAATGTAACACCAGTACCTTTATCATCAAAAATGAATTAGATGACTAAATTTTTATGAAATCTTGTCTCCTTTTTTAAGAAGTTTTTTAGGGCAAGTAAGACTGACCCGGAATCAACCAGAAAAAAATTGAATATGTCTTTTGGAAAACTAAAAATAATATAAAGCCTCAAAAAAGCGACAAATTTGCTGTAAAAAATAATCGATTTTTTCCTCATAAAAAGATTCTTATTTTCAAAATGGTATGACAAACGCCACCCGCCCATTTTTTGTTCAAAGGGAACACTGTGTAGATTTTTAAATGATTGGATATGTAGTTTGTATATATTCTTTTACTGATGCGCTAAGAAAATTTCTTTTCCCATTTTCGTTTAAAGAATCATTACGTCCAAAATTAGCTCTCTTAAGTTCCCATGGGACAAGCAGAGTGAATCTTCGATTTAGCTATTTTTGTGGGATTTATATCTGCTTGATCAAATAATTCGATATAGGTTCGTAGTTGTGTACAGAACGATAGAATGTGTCTTTTTGGAAAGTTGACTATCAGATCTTATATAATTTCGTTGTCCACATTGGTTTCTTTGTGTGTTGTTGGTGTTGGTTTGTTGTGTGTGTGTGTTGGTGTTTCTTTTGGTTTGGTTTTGGGTTTTTTAAATTGTTTTGCTTTTGTTTCGGTTTGGTTTTGGGTGTTTAAGGGGGTTTTTTTTTTTGGGGGAGGGTTGTTATATTTAATTCGCAAATTCGGTTTGGGACACGGGGGTGAGGGTAGGGGGAGGGGTAGGGGGGGGGAAAAAAACTCCTCCTGTAGAACTGTCAACTCTGAATGATAACCGAATACTCTCTCTCTCTCTCTCTCCTCTCTCTTCTCTCTCTCTCTCTCTCTTTCAAAAATCCTTCTTTCTCTTCTCTCATCTCTATCGCTCTCTACTCTCTCATCTCGTTTGTTTGTAGTTTTAAATTTAAACGTCGCGTTGGCTTTTCTAAAAAAAAAAAATCTTACTTACTGTTATTCCAATCTAAACGCCGAAAATAACAAACTACCCCAAATCAGTACAAAAAAAAAAGCACAACTTAAACAGAAAAGGACCGAAAGATGACTTATCTGCGAATAAAACCTAAAAACTTGCTATTCTGACACGAACAGCCAAAAATGCTACAACCCTCCCCTACACAACAACAAACAACCACCACCTCCCTTTTAAAACAAAAAAAAAACAATACTTAACCAAAAATAAACCAAAAACAAAACAATAGAAAGTATAACAACACTACCCTCCAGACCCAACAAAAATGAGAGAACAAGAAAGACCGGAAGAAACAAAACCAAAAAAACACTAAACGCGAGAGAGAGAGAGAGAGAGAGAGAGAGAGAGAGAGAGAGAGAGAGAGAGAGATAGAGAGAGAGAGAGCACGGTAACAACAGACAGATCTGATACAAACCAACAACAAAGCACAAACAAAAAACAATATCAAAACATATCTTTCCAATGTGACGGTTTCTAATGAAATGTGGTGGCTGGATTGTGGCAAACAGAGATAACAAACATTGTTATCTTGAAGGAACAAGGGGGTGGATCTGGGAGGGGGAGGGAGGGGAGAAGGAAGGTCAGGCTAAGTAGAGAGGGGGGGGGAGGAGCGGATGGGGGAGGGGGGGGGTCAGGGAGCAGCTTGAGAGAAATAATAAACAATCAAAAAGTATTCCTATTGCTACACTGTTGAGCAATGATACCAAAGTTCGCAAACATACATAGAGACACGTGCACACACAAACACACACACACACACACACACACAACACACACACGCACGCACCACACACACACACACACACTCACACACACACACCCGTCACATCACATTATACACGAGCAGGATTCAGACAACAGAAGCCGAGAACCTGTGAACCTAGCCATCACCTCTGTTATTTATTTATTCATCTTTTTTGTTTGCTTATTTGTGCATTTATGTATTCATCTATTTACTGAAATTGTCATTGGGGAAAACTTGTCATATATCATTGTTTTACTCTTTATTTATTTGTACACCTTTACTTTTGTATTATAGAAAAAGCCTGCATCACTGCACATTTCCTAGATTCTGGCTGGCATCATTCTCTTTCCAGTTGTTCATAAGCGATGTTCCACGTCGCTGCGTCTAATGAGAGAGAAGAGAGAGAAGAGAGAGAGAGGAGAGAGAGAGAGAGAGAGAAATAGAGAGAGAAATAGAGAGAGAGAGGGGGGGGGGGACGAGGAGGAGGAGCGAGAGCGAGAGGATCTTTTATTTTCAAGGGTTACAGAGGAGTACTGACACTTTTTTCTTCCATACGGCCCTTTCCCTGAGTAGAAACTATCCTCAATAATCGAAACTACTAACTCCAAGTAAACGTGAAGAGAGAGAGAGAAAGAGAATGAAGAAAGAAGAGAGAGAGAGAGAGAGAGAGAGAGAGAGAGAGAGAGAGAGAGAGAGAGAGTGAGTGAGAGTGAAGAGAGAGAGGAGGGAGAGAGAGAGGGAGGGAGGGAGAGAGAGAGAGAAAGAAAGAGAAAGAGAGAGAGAGAGCAGCAGCAGCAGCACAAACGCATACATCTGCCTTCCTATACGTATATATTTGAAAACAATCAAAAAATGAAGGGCTCCAAAAGCAAGCAGCTAATCAACAATTACAATTATTTCCCCCAAAACATAACCAAATCCCACCCCCCAACCCCCAATAAACAGATAAATAAATCGTTAAATAACAAGAATACAGGAGTATTGCCGACATCACATTTGAAATATCGGTCTACAATTAAACTTACCCACCTGCCAAAAATAAAAATATGTAGGAAAAAACCACATGAATTAAATCAGTGAAACATAATTAGGCCCCAAAAGTAAGGATCCCATTATCACTTGTTGACTCCTCTCTCCCACCCCCCCCCCCCCCCCCCCCCCCCCTCCATTCCACACCTTCCCCAAAACGAGCATTTTCCTAAAGAAAAATGACAAATATATAAAATTATTATAAACACGCAAGTACATTTTTTTTTTTTATAAGAAAAGGACAGTTATCATAAACACTCCCATGCAACCAAGTCCATCTTTTGACAAAGCACGAGGATCACACACACATACATACACACAAACAACAACCAACACACCAGGTCAGGAACAAGTCATAGAGGTATGGCATCTCAGTCTTGTCAAAAGGTCGGCATTGTAAATCACACCACGAAAAGAGTAAATCTAAGAAAGTAAAAATAAGACTAAAAGTAAAAACTGTACTAGATTTCCGATTTTCTTTTGATGCGTGCCCTTTGGTTTTTGAAAATAAATATCTTTCAATTTTATGTTTTAATTTAGAATATTCGAAGAAACATCACGCATGTGAATAAATGCTTTGTGTACGAAGCATTAGCAATGTGTGTGTGTGTGTGTGTGTGTGTGTGAGTGTGTGTGAGTGTGTGTGTTTCTCTCCAAAGACAAATAACTAGAGTACACAATTACTCATCTTTGAATGTAATGATCACTTTTCTAATTACAAATTTGCTCACGCATGAACATTTTTTTTGTCAATGAAAACAACTATTATTTACAAAAATTTACAAACTTCTGTAACGACAAAGCTTCAATAAGCATCTCTCCTGTTAGAAAATAACGAATAATGACTACTTTCTTTATCACAAAAAACCCCTACTCTTTTCGTGGCATTGAATTACAGTGCAGATGCATCAGTTACTCAAAAAAAAAAAAGCAAGCAGCCCTGAGTTCTTAAAACTATCTACCAGAAAGGGCCTAACCACCGAAAAGACCACACAATTAATTAATAAGGGCACACCCACACACATCACATCACATCACGAGGGTCAAAAGACGACTAGTGGTCAAGACTTTACAACATGTCCAGTCCTGTACCGTCATGCTACCCCTCAAACCTCTGAATTAAGTAGTTAATGTCCACACAACAATATTCATTCAGATAGATGGCACTTTTTTGTTTTGTTTTGTTTTTTGGTCAATGAGAGAGAAATCTGTTTTCCCCTGGATTGGCATGTACTGTTAGAATGGTAAAATGATGGTGGAGTTATTTTGATCATGTTGCATAATTATATTCACAAATATGCACACACGCACGTGCACAGAAGCATGCACGCACGCATGCACGCACGTACGCACACACACACACACACGCCACACACACACACCTGCCACACACACACACCACGCACAGCACTCACGCACAGCACTCACGCATAGCACGCACGCACGCACACACTCACTCACTCCTCTCTTAGCTGGACAATGTCACGCACACACACTGCCAACATTTTCCCCTCTTAATACCCACAATATATGCAGCACGTATGCACGCACGCACGCTCGCACGTACACACACAGAGCGCACACGCCAATTATTTTACACAAGTTAAAAAGTCAGTCTTGACATGCAGTTAAGAGATGTTACTTTTTTATTATTAAAACTTTCTCACTGTACTTTGCAAGCTTGTACCTAATTATTATTATTATTATTATTATTAAGTAGACATTTTTTCATTATTATTACATCAGTAAAATGCTTTTTATTTGTTTTACATTGTATGCCTTACACAGTGCAGGTTTACAATTAATTAGTTTCTGTTAATTAAGAAATCTGAGTACCATATAGACCAGCAACTGAGTCCTGAAACTTTCCACAATAATAATAATAAAAAGATTAATATCAAATGACAAAAAATGCGCTACAACTTGTTTTTCCTTTGTATTTTACATATACATACAAGTTAAATCACCATTGTAATTCAAATTCTTTACAAAAACTGCAACGAATGTAGAATGATAACGAAAAATTACTGCTACAAACAATGAGTTAAACAAATCAAATTATTCATGTACTCATCACATTCTTTTCTTCCTTTCTTCTTAAAAGAAAAAGACTGAAAAAATAACAACCCCACCCCCACCCCCTTCTTTACTCTTACCATCCTACACTGCTACACTTTAATAATAAAACCCTTTATGAAAATACTGACAAGTTTACAAAATCGAACTCTGCTGGAGAGGAATACTTACAACAGAAAGGAATGTTTTAGAATTCTAAGGTTGCCGTCTATAGTCGTGCAGTCAGTAAAATTGTTCAGATTGGCAGCATTCAAGAACTGGGAGCCCTCAGTGCCTTTGCATGCTAGAAACAAAAAGAAAAGAAAATACAGGCAAGGTACTCACCCGGAGAAGGAAGCCATTACAATTTTCAAATTGCCATCTATCGCAGTACAACCAACAAATGAATCCAATGTCAAGGCCGACAAATGGCCGGTTCCTGTACCATTGCATTCTGGGAAAATGAAAAACAGGGTCACGGTTTTATTGGCGAACACACACAGCAAAGACAGTTTAGGATAAACAGGGGAACTGATGATCGTTAGATGATTACGTGATTCTGATGAAGACT
>CM054134.1:28390244-28392744 GCA_028751875.1 Rapana venosa | reverse complement strand
AAGAAGAAAGAAGAAGACGAAGACGAAGAAGAAGAAGATGGAAGAAAGAAGAAAGAAGAAAGAAGAAGAAGAAGAAGAGAAGACGACGAAGAAGAAGATGGAAGAAAGAAGAAAGAAGAAGAAGAAGACGAAGAAGAAGAAGAAGATGAAAGAAAGAAGAAGAAGAAGAACAAGAACAAGAACAAGAGAAGAAGAAGAACAAGAAGAACAAGAACAAGAAAGAAGAAGAAGAACAAGAAGAAGAACAAGAAGAAGAAGAACAAGAAAATGAAGAAGGAGGAGGAGGAGAACAATGACACATCAACCACCACCACCACCACCACCACCACCACCAACAACACAAAGACTACAGCTAGATATCAACACAGCGACAAGGACAGCGTCCTGGTACCAGGCAGTCAGTCTTGAGGGGCCCGGAGCATCCCCCGGCACACAACAACAACAGCAACAACAACAGCAACAACAACATCACAAAGACTAGAGCTAGATATCAACACAGCGACAAGGACAGGGTCCTGGTACCAGGCAGTCAGTCTTGAGGGTCCAAGCATCCCCCGGCACACTCCTGGTGGCAGCACTGGTTGGGCAGCTTGCCGTAACACCGCCGCTCACACGACTTGTGGCAGGCCTCGCCCTGCGTCACTGCCCAGCCAATCAATCAATCAAAAAATCAATCAATCAATCAGTCAGTCAGTCAGTGAATCAGTCAGTCACTGAATCAGTCAGTCAGTCAGTCAGTCAGTCAATCAATCAAATAGGAAATCAATCAAACAATGAAGAGTTTAAAATAAAAGCGAAATTAAGAGTGAATTGCTTAATGAATGAACGGGATGAGCTTACTCCGAACGAAAAACGATTAAAATGGCTTCTATTTTCCAAAATAAAAATACAATCATCCATGCATGCATCCATCCATCCATCCATACAATCAATCAACAAACAAACCAAACCAACCCAACCAGTCACTGATCCCAACTTATTCAGTTTAACATTCAATCAGTCAACTATTAAATCAACGAACGGACCAACCAACCCAAAACGACAAGCTAGCCAATCAACTAACTGAACTAACCAGCCAGCCAATTCGTTCATCACAGAAACCGACAATAATTCAACCTATCAACCAACCAACCAACCAGTTGACAAGCCAACCCCCACAAATCAGCCAAACCCATCAACCAAAGAAATCATGAAACTATTCAAACAAGCAGTCACTTAACGATCAATCAACCAACGAACCAACTAAAGCCCCACCCCCCCCACCCCCACCCCCAATCAGCCCAACCCATCAATCATAGAAATCAACTATTCAAACCGTCAATCCCTTAACCTACCAACCAACCAACCAACCGACCAACCAACCAGTCGACAAGCCAACCCACAAATCAGCCCAAACCCATCAATCATAGAATTAATCATGAAACTATTCAAACCATCAATCCCTTAACCAACCCCCGAAACGAACGAACGAACGAACCAACCAACCAACCAACCAACCAACCAACCAGCCAACCACCCGACCCCACGAATCAAGCAATCCACCAATCCCTAAAAAAAAAAATCATCAACCATTCAAACTTAACCAACCAACCAGCCAGCCAACCAACCAGCCAACGAACCAACCAACCAACCAACCAACCAGCCAGCCAACCAACCAACCAACCAGCCAGCCAACCAACCAACCAGCCAGTGGCTAGGACAGGCTACGAACGAAGAAAGCCAAAGTTATCCATCATCATCATCATCATCAACTGCATTCCTGTCTAGTACTCACACTCCTGACACATGTTCTTGCCGGCGCCCCAGCAGTTTCTCTCGTGGGTGATGTTGTTGTAGCACGAGGGGTCACACTCCTCTGTTAACACACGGAGGAAGAGAGATATAAAAACAACAACAACCATGTAGCAACACCATGTAGTAAACTTCAGTGAAACAGTACAACATGTAGTAATGCTACGTGTTATTTGATGTGTTGTGCAAATGAAACAGTACAAATTAATGTAATGCTTTGTTGTGACGTATAATTATGTGTGTGTTATGCAATGAAGCAGTGCAAATGTAATGCTATGTTGTTGTGTGTATGTGTGTGTCATGCAATGAAGCAATGCAAATGTAAAACTATGTGTGTTGTGTAATAAAACAGTACAAATGTAATATTATGTCTTGTGTATTATTATGTTATGCAATGAAACGGTCTAAATGTAATACTACGTTGTACGTATATGTGTGTTATGCAATGAAACAGTACAAAATTAATGTATTGCTTTGTGTTATATTGCGCGTGCGCGCATACACACACACTACACTACACACTACACACACACGACGGTTAAAAAAACCAACAACAAAATATCAAAATGATATATTCATAATTCAATACACCATTATTTGAAAAACACAAAAATAAAAACCGACTTTGACGCACTCAACGCCCCCCCCCCCCCCCCACCACCCCCCTACCTCCTCTACCCCACCCCCACCCTACTCCACACCACCCTAC
>CM054134.1:28375244-28385244 GCA_028751875.1 Rapana venosa | reverse complement strand
TCATTCTTCTGTATTTTTCTTTCTCCTCCACCCCCCCCCTTTTTTTTTTAAAGAATAATCTAATCTTTTCTTTCCTTTCCATCTTTTTAAAAAAAAATTACTTTTTCTTTCTTTTATGTGCAACTTTATTTTCCAACCAGTTTCTTTTTTTATTTCTCTCCTCTCACGTCTTTCTTTCACGTTTCAATTTTTTTTTCCGTTCATTGACAATTGAGGATGTAGGGCTTTTCCTGATGCCAAGCTTTTAAGCCTCTTAAGGAGAACAAACGGCCGCTTGGTAGACCCTACATGCTCTTGCATACTGCTCTCTCCTCCCCCCCCCCCCCCCCCTCTCCCTGCCATCCCTACCCTCACTCCTCTCCCCTAGTTGTTCACAGTCACAGGTGTGTGTGTGTGTGTGTGTGTGTGTGGGTGGGTGGGTGGGTGTAAGTGTGTGTGATTCTTACTCCCTAACAGACACCCTGTGTTCCGAGTTTTCAATGCACTTTTTAAAGAGGACAGGGGCTGACTACGTTACCAACAAAAAAAAAGGAATAATAATCGCTTGCTTGTAAGTTACAGCATGAATAAGAACTTCGTTTTGATGTGAGAAGAACGTTGATAACAATAATAATAATAATAATAATCATCATCATCATCATCATAAAGAAGATTCTGTACCGGTCGGTAATGGTGAGTTAGCTTATACTGAACAGTAAGGGAATTATGCGACAGAAAAGCTTTGTTAAAAGGGTTCATTGTTGAGGAGATGTGTGTGTGTGTGTGTCTGCCTGTCTGTCCGTGTCTCTCTCTGTGCATATGTGTGTGTGTGCGCGCGCGCGGTGTGTGTGTATGTATGTGCACGCATGCACGCTGTACTGACGAGCGCGTGCGTATGTGCATATATGTATAATTATATATATTGCCGACATCTCTCTCTTTCTCTAGTTCTGCCTGCAGAAAAGGACAGCCCTGCCTGCATAATAATCATATCCACACGCAACAACAGGCACGTACGCCCCTACTTGCATGCATTGTTTACATCATTCACCCACAAGCAACATTAGCACCAAACAACAACAATAACAATGTGCACTCACACAGACGTTCCCTTTAAAAAAAACATTTTAAAAAACACCACCAACAACAAAAACTTAAAGTGCCGAGGGTGGTGGTATAGCGGCAGCAGCAGCAGCAGCAGCAGCGGCGACAGCAAGCAACGTAGACCATACCGTCTTTCTTTCCTCCTGAGAAGAAAAAAAAGAACCCAACCCACTACAGACCCAGACAACGCCCCTCCCTTCCTTCCTTCCTGCCCTGGTACCATTTCCATATGGACCCTCTCTCTCTCTCTCTCTCTCTCTCTCTCTCTCTCCTCTCTCTCTCTCTCTCTCCCCTCTCTCTCTCTCTCTCTCTTCGTTCCTCCCAACAGTCCTTGTTGGGCTGCCATTGCCACTGCCGTGCCATTCCCAGTTAAACAATGGTCTTGCTACTTACTTACTTACTTACTTACTTCTCACTGGCACCAGTCCAGTTCTCACCCCTCCCCCTCTCCTCCCTCCCTCCCTCTCCTCCTGCTATTCTCTAAGATATCTTCTCAACTGTGCCACTTAATCTCCTCTGGCAGCTTAGCAGTACTACTATTTCTTCGTCCCTTGCTTTAAAAAAAATATTTTTTTTTAATGGGTTACTGACGTTCGACTGGCGACTTGTGTTGGTGAACTAGGCCATTTTGTGTGATAGGTTCTCTGTGCTGGTATCAATTGTCCATTGTTCTGCGATAATCAACAGGGGGCCTGCCTAAAACCTTAACCCTTGTTTCCTGGAAGTAAAAAAACAAGGTTTGAAAACCTCCCACCCCCCTGTAGTGTGTGTACATAGCTTCTGCCTCCTGCTGAGAAACGAACTATTAAAAAAAAGAACTAGGTGCTGATGAAGAACTGAACAGTTTGGGTTTTGGTATTACTGTTGTTGTTGTTGTTGTTGTTTCTGTGACCTACATGTTCAACAATCCTGTGATTACAGGATTTTTATAGCCCTGTAACTTTGTTGAGATCAAAAGCCTTCTGTTGCTGTTTGAGTGTTCGACGACGAAGAAAATAAAAGGCCTTCTTAATGACATCGAAGCATTTGTTAACAAATCCAAAAAAAACCACCATGACCCAAATAGTGTGACCAAGTTGTTTTTTATCAACAGAAACTAATTCAAAAACGTTATTCTTTCTCCCCCCCCCCCCCCCCCCCCCCCCCCCCCCCCCCCCTCCACCCCATCAATTCCTCTTCACAAGTTGAAAAAAAATCTTGCAAGATCCATTTCTTCTTCTTCTTCATCGAACGCTCAGACACAAAGATTGTCTGTCATAGGATCCATTTTACGTTCTTCAAATATACTCTTGAACTACTACGTTATAAACACGCAAACTCGAACACACACACACGTACACACACACACACACTCACTCACACCCACCACACCCACAATACAACACACACACCCACACACCCCTCCACACACACACAACAACCCCCCCCCCTCCCCCCCCTCCCCACACACACACACACACACACACAGACAGAGGGAGGAAGGGAGAGAACATTCTCTGTGCCCTGGCAATACAATACTTTGATTGGTATAGCAAAGACATAAATCAAGGCCCCAGGGTGCCCACAACACTGCCAATACACGTGGCACCATTCGATAGCGGACAGGCAGATTTACGACCAGGTTCTTTAGTCAGGTGAGGATTATCCCCGGTAGACTTGGCATTACCTTGCCAATGGTAGAGGAAGCTTGTCTTTTGGAGTTTGTTTGGGGTTTTTTTGGTTGTTGCTGTTGTTGGGGTTTTTTTTTTTACAAATGCACATATGAAGGTATCAACTACACTCAGAGAGTCTTACACACACGTACACACACGCACGCACAGACAGATACACAAACAGACAAATACACAGTGTCACATGCACACTCACGCACGCAAGCATGCACGCACACACACACAAAACAGAAAGACACACACACACATAGACACACACGCACACATACACACACTGATATCACTTCATGTGTAAAGACGTTAAATTCACACACAAACACACACATACGCACACACACACACACTCTGGGGCTGGACATTAGGAGATCGGAGAGAGAGAGAGAGAGAGAGAGAGAGAGAGAGAGAGAGAGAGAGAGAGAGAGAGAGAGAAGAGAGAGAGAGACAGACAGACAGACAGACAGACAGAGAGACAGACAGACACAGAGACAGAGACAAAGACAGACAGAGAGAGTCAGAGACAGAGACAAAGACAAAGACAGACAGAGAAAGTCAGAGAAAGAGAGAGAACATGCCCTTCCTTTACCTCTCCCAAAGAATTATACATTTTAAGTAACAGTCGAGATCGTTTACGACCTAATCATCTTTACATTTGTTTCCAGGCTGTCCCCAGTGAGGATGCCGGGGACGTGCCAGTATGAAATAGCATCCCCGCCTTCTGGAAATTACGTGCTAAGAATTCCCTCTTTTCTATCCCTCTCTTTCTTTCTGCCTCATTTCTCTTCCCCCTGTCACCTTCTTCTTGTCAATTTTCTGCTTTCTTAGTCAGTTCTGCTGCCTTTATTTTGTTTCCCAAGAAAGACTTAAAAGATAACAATTCTTTCTTCCTCACTGAAGTCGGATATGCGCTAGGCCTGACTTGGTGGGTGCTAACCTCTTAACTGCCCAGTGCAAGTGCACCCTATATGCCGGGGGAATAAAATTCTTATGTACCACTGCTATGTTCATATCCCTCTTACTCAGAAACTACTCCATGAATATTCCTGATAGTCTACCCAATGACAGTATATTTATCGTAGATTACTTCGAGGCAAGCTCAAATTAGTTAGCATGATATTTCACTGCGAAAATATATTTAAAATGTAAAACATTCGACCAAAAATACGATTTCTTCATCACCACTGTCATTCTGAGTACCCCCCATCTCAATAACGTCAAACATATGTCTAGGCCGATTCTCATTCATTGTTTTTTTAAATACACGATCTCCTGAATCATACTTGATTGTTTTCGTCACTGTTAGGTAAATCTAGAGTTTTATTTGCCACTTTTACAGCTGTGTAAAGTTATTGATGCCTTCAACAAGAAGTGTCAGCAATTTTGAATAAGAACTTCCCAAGCAGTCATGCATAAAAACACAAAATACGAGCGAAAAAACGATCGTTTTTGCCACGGTTTTTGCAGCTCGATGTTGCCAAGCAACAGGGGAGTGACCTCCATTAATTTTGGAGTTCTTTCCCTTTAACTGTAGTCAAGGAAGCAGGTTTGTTTACTTCAGTTCGGCACCCCGGAAATTTTCCGGGTTGTTGGCGTATAGGGTGCACGTTTAGGCCCGGAAAATTTCCGGGGTAAGGCAGTCTAGTGGTTTAACGGCAGCGCAACGCATGTTCGCTCATAATTCACAGACAACGATAGTTGCTGTCTAAGCGTTCCACGAAGAAGTGTAGTCCATAGCATCTTCCCGAACAAGTATGAATATTGGAGGAAGGGAAGGGAAGGAAAGGAATTTTCTGTATGAGCAACCTCCTCAGTAAAGCTCACCACGATATAACTCCTAACCCCTCAATACCCTTGACCCTAACAGCTAAAAGTAAGGGTAAAGGTGTCCCATAACCTATGTGGTCGTAGGGGAGCGAGGCATCAGAGACCTCAACTTCTCTAGGGGGCCAGCATAATGAGGGCGGCGCCCATCTCCTCTCCCTCGCTGCTTTACCTTCCCTGACCCTAAAAGAGGGCAGGTACCCATTGACAGCTGGGTGAACTGGGGGACTGTACTATACTGAAGCCAAGGCGCGCAAACGGTCACCCATCCAAGTGGTAGCCATGCCTCGATGCTGCTTAACCTTAGCTGGGGAAAGCGAGTGCTCTGACCACTGAGCTATCCCGTCCCCTAACAGCTTCCAAATGGGAAGACTCAGGGTTTCCCATGTGGCCAACTCCATTTCCGTCTTCGACCCCCCCCCCCCTTTTCCCCCCCCCCCGATCCCCTCTACCCCTTTCTACCATCGCCTCCCCCTCACCCCCCCCCCCCCCTCCGCCCCCCACCCTACCACTCCAAATCCCAAAGACGCACGAATCGAAGGAGAAATAGTGGCTTTATCAAACTCACACCAACAGCCACTTTAATCTACTTCTCCGCTTTCTTCAGTAGGAAAACTTTGATGAAAATCCCTGTAAGTAAAACAGAGAGAGAGAGAACAATTGCTGATCTCCTATTGATCTCAAAATGCGTTGTTGTCACAATCTGTCAATCATGCTTATTATCGGTTAGTCGTCAGGTGGTTGGCTCTCTCTCTCTCTCTCTCTCTCTCTCTCTCATCTCTCTCTCATCTCTCTCTCTCATCTCTCTCTCTCTCTCTCTCAGAATATCTTGCGCACATGTTAGACAACCTGTTCCGCCTTTCCGGAAGAGCAGACCATTGTGTGCCGATGGGAACAGATGACAGAACTGACAAAACCGCATGCACATGGGAACAGAATGTAAACCAGCATGAGATCTTATTCCATTATCCCCAAAAGAAAAGAAGAAGACTATTTCTCTCTCTCTCTCTCCTCTCTCTCTCCTCTCTCTCTCTCTCTCCTCTCTCTCCTCTCTCTCATCTCTCTCTCTCTCTCTCTATCATGTTTACCGTATAACATTTTCGAACCGATACGGACAACAACAACAACAACAACAA
Organism: Rapana venosa; assembly: GCA_028751875.1. Classification (NCBI taxonomy): domain Eukaryota; kingdom Metazoa; phylum Mollusca; class Gastropoda; order Neogastropoda; family Muricidae; genus Rapana; species Rapana venosa. The sequence continues at coordinate 28,379,537 of CM054134.1, read as the reverse complement.
AAACCCTGCATGAAACATGAAACTATCCTTCGACAGGTTTCTGTCGCTTCAAAGGGAAACCTAACTCGTATTTCAGCTACAATTATTATTCCTGTACGTACACATTTCTTTTTTTTTTTTTTTTCCAAACGACAAAAGTGGAAACGAGCTATACAATACACATCTAAACGTCTCTCTCTCTCTCTCTCACACATATACACGCACGCCCACACACATACACGCACGCACGCCCACACACACACACATACACGCACGCACGCACACCCACGCGCGCGTGCGCGCGCGCCGCACAACACACACACACACACACACACACACACCACACACACACAAGAGCATGTCTCAGGAGGCATAAGAATAACTTGAAAGGTGTCCATTCCAGCTGCGGAAAGTCTATGCGTGTCTCCAAGCCATGTTTTAAAGACAGGTTCGCGTGTGTCTCACTTTCTCTCTAGCGAGCTCTACAACTAGACGAAAATAACATCTTGATATTAGAACAAAGACAAACGGGCAGAAAGAGAGTGAGAGAGAGAGGATGGGGGGGGGGGGGGGGGGGGGGGGGGGGGGGGGGGGGAGAGAGAGCGAGAGAGAGAGGGGGGGAGAGAGAGAGAATGAGAGAGTGTGAGTGAGATTTTGTTCAATTTATCTTTATTTTACTCTTTTATCTCGAGGATAAGAGAGAGAGAGAATAGAGAGGGAGGGAGAGAGAGAGAGAGAGAGAGAGAGAGAGAGAGAGAGGGAGAGAGAGAGAGAGAGAGAGAGAGAGAGAGAGAGAGAGAGAGAGAGCGGAGGGGGGGGGGAGGGACGAGGGAGATAGTGAGTAAGAGAGACAGAGAGAGATTTTGTTAAATTTATCTTTATTTTATTTTTTTACCTAGAGGATAACACAGAGAGAGAGAGAGAGAGAGAGAGAGAGAGAGAGAGAGAATAAAATGAGAAAGAGAGATAGAGAGAAAGAAAGAAAGAAAGACAGAGGACAGACAGATAACCATCCAGCCTGCCATAGAAAGCCACACAGAGCAACAGAAAGAAAGACACACTCAAACACACACACACACACAGAGGCAGATAGAAAATTCTGATGATAATTGTAGGCCAAGAAAACGAAGGCTTACAAAACAAAAACAACAACAACAACAACAACAAAAAAACCAAAAAAACCAAAGTGGAATGGCTTTTATCAAGCTCTGTCAAGGCAGTATTTCAATCACTTCACTGCACTGCATCAGAAATATAAAAAAAAATAGTTCACAGGCATGCCTCTCTCTCTCTCTATCTCTCTTTCTCTCTCTCTCTCTCTCTCTCTCTCTCTCTCTCCTCTCTCTCTCTCTCCTCTCTCTCTCTCTTCCTCTCTCTCTCTCTCTCTCTCTCTCCTCTCCTCTCCTCCTCTCTCTCTCTCTCTCCTCCTCTCTCTCTCTCTCGCTCTCTCTTCTCTCTCTCCTCTCTCTCTCTCTCTCTCTCTCTCTCTCTCTCTCTCTCTCTCTCTCTCTCCTCTCTTCTCTCTCATCTCTCTCTCTCTCTCCCCCCCCCTCTCTCTCTCTCTTGCTTTCATCTCCGTGCATTCTTCATGATTTAAGCGAAGATTAATGGCTCTCTTTTGATTTTCCAGTCCATAAAGAATCCCAGCTTTACGGCCCACATTCACGGTCTCTGCTGTCGTCTGTCCTCATCTAGATTATTGCTGTTGTTGTGGTGGTGGTGGTGGTTGTTGTTGTTGTTGTGGTTGTCGTTGTCGTTTTAAATGGCGATGATTGATAATCATTTCTCCTCAGACGAATATTAATCATCTTTATTCCCACTCCGTTTTCAAATTTTTATCTGTGTGTGTGTGTGTGTGTGTATGTGTGTGTGTCTCAGTATCTCTGTCTGTCTGTTTCTCTCTGTTTCTGTGTGTGTCTCTCTTTTACACACACACACACACACACACACACACACACACACACACACACACACACACACACACACACACACACAAATGCGCGCGGGCTCGCACGCACACACACACACACACACACACACACACTCACATACATTCTCTCTCTCTCACACAGACAAACACACACACATACACACACACACGCGCGCGCGCATTCACTCAGACACAACACACACAAACACACACACACTCACAACACAACACACACACAACACAACACACATACACATACACCACCCACCCACCACACACACACACAACACACACACACACAACACACACTAACTGACTAACTCACCGGCAGTGTCGCAAGGTCTGCGGTAGTCGAGGAATTGAACTTGAACTCCACAGGCGGGGTGACGTAAGGATTGATGTCCTGCCAGTTCACCGTGTTCTCGAAGCACAGCTGGTTGTTGTTCATGAAGAAGATTTTGCCGGCCAGGATTTCTGCACGACACCAACCATCAGTCAGCGTTATCACCGATGGTGGATCGGTGGTCTAGAGGTAACGCGCCTGTCTAGAGTACGAAAAGTCCGGGTCGGGTGTGTGCGCGGTTCGTACCCCGTTTGGGCCCGAAATTTTTCCCCATCCATTAGACCATGAGTGGTGGTCTGGGCGCTAGTCTTTCGGATGAGACGATAAACCGAGGTCCCGTGTGTTACACAAAATTTTCAGCGCACGTAAAAGAACCCACGGCAACAAGGGAGTTGTCCCTGGCAAAATTCTTAGAAAAAAGCCACTCTGATAGGGAAACAAATACAGTTGCAGACCAAAAGAAAAAAAAAAAGAAAAAAAAGGGTGGCGCTGCTCTTGTGGCGACGCGCTCTCCCCGGGGAGAGCAGCCCGAATTTCACGCAGAGAAATCTCGTGACTTAAAGTGCTATAAAAAAAAAATAAAAAAAATAAAATCTCTGGTTGTCATGGTCATCGTTGTTCTCGTCACTGTCAACCTCAAATAGTGTATCCTTCCTCTTCCTGCCGAAGTCGGCTGCGCTGGGCCTGACTTGTCAGGCGCTTAACGGCAGCGCAACGCAATTTCGCTCATATGAAATACAAACAACAATAGTTGCTGTGTACATCATGCTCGACGAAACAGAAGAAGAAGTATCTTCCTTATTTAACTCATCATTACCATCACAACCACATCCGATTATCATTACCATTATCATTCGCGTTATCGTTGCCACCACCACTATCATATCATTACCTAAGTAATAACGGACATACTTTGCCATACACACACACATCTATCTATCTATCTATCTATCTATCTATCTATCTATCTATCTATCTATCTATCTATCTATCTAATATAGCTCGATAATCACGCATTAATATCACAATGAGTGTAAAGAGATGTTAAGTCAAGAAAGACACAAACACAGAGACACACTACACACACTTCACACACACACGCATGTTCAAGACACACGCTTCTCCTTTAAGCACGTTTTCAACAAAAGAGAATTCAAGAAAAATAAAGTAAACCTCTACTGCTCGCTCGCTCTCTCTCTCTGTCTCTCTCTGTCTCTGTCTCTCTCTCTCTTCTCTCTCTCTCTCTCTCTCTTCTCTCTCCTTTCCTCTGTCCTTCTTCTGTCCGTCTGTCAGTCAGTCAACCAGAGTTTCAATCAGTCTGCTTGTCCATTTATATATATTATATATATATATATATATATATATATATATATATATATATATATATATATATATCACTGTCTGTCCGCAGTTTGCTTCTCTCTCTGTCCCGTCTGTCTGTAATCTATCTCCAATGTCTGTCTCTCTGAGATTTTCGTCTTTGTCCGTCTGTCCGTAATCTTTCGTCTATGTCTGTCTATAATATGCCTCCCTTCTTTTCGTCCCTCTCTTCCTCCCCCCCCCCCCCCCCCCTCCTTCTCTTCTTCCCCTCTTTTTACCCCCCCCCCCCCTCTCTCTCTCTCTCTCTCTTTATTATTTCTGTCTCCCTCTCCTTCTCAGTCTCTCTCTGTTTCTGCCGGTACGCCTGTCTGTCTGTCTGTCTGTCTCCCCCTCTCTCTGCCTACGGTCTCTGTTTGTCTACCTGTATATCTGTCTTTTTTCTGTCTGTTTGTCTGTCCCTGTCCCCCCTCTCTCTCTCCCCTTCTCTCTTTCTTCCTCCTCTCTAATCTCTCTCTCTCTCTCTCTCTCTCTCTCTTCTCTCTCTTCCGCTGTCTCTGCCTCTCTCTCTTTATCTCCCTCCTCCCCCTCCTGTCTCTTCCTTCCTTCCCCACCCCTCTTTCCACCCCACCCCTTCCGTCTCTCTCTTCCTCTCTCTCTCTCTCCTCTCTCTCTATCTCTCTCTCTCTCCTCTCTCTCTCTCTCTCTCTCTCTCTCCCCTAAG
>CM054134.1:28335244-28370244 GCA_028751875.1 Rapana venosa | reverse complement strand
AGTCTCATCCGAAGGACTTTTTTTGGGGGGGAGTAGAGTCTGCACTGATGTTAACTCCAGGGGAAAATAATTATCCCCTTGAACGGGAATAGAACCCGGGTCGTAAGATTGCGAGCGCAATGTTCTGACCACTTCTGCTTTTGTGTATACAAAATTCGATTTGTATAGCCGTGTTACAGAATTAGCAGCCAGATATGGCTCCCAAATCATAAACTTCTGTGGAACTCTATCAAGCCATGTGTAATTCCCAACAGAACGATTGCAGTTAGGTGTCAACGTTTCTAAACTGCCTGATACTCCGCCCCCACCCTCTCTCTCTCCCTCCCTCCTTCCTCTACCCCCACCATCCCCCTCCCTCCTCCTCCAGCCTCGCTGTCCATTTCGCCCCCACATTACACCCACACTACCGGAAAAACCTCTTACACTCTGTCATGCTTCGTTTATTTACATCCACTCTTTTTAAAAAATAAAAAAAAAGACTACGTTCGCAGTCGATCAAAGAAATGTGACAGTAAGAGAAAAAGAAAGAGAGGAAACGAAAGAGAGGTGAAATATGATACAGAAAAAAAAGAAATACAACAAGAAAGGAAAGGAAAGGAAAAGAACTAAGAGAAAAGGAGAAACAAACTGCGCGCGCTCGCGCACACACACACACTATACATTTTATTTATATATATATATAATATATATATTTTATATAATATAATTTATAAAAAATTTAATTATAATATATATAATATATATATATAAATTTATATATATATATATATAGGTATGCATATTTTTTGTATTTATTTATACATATGTATTTATATGTATGTATACAATTATATATATATACATATACACACAGATTATATATATATATATATATATATATATAAATAATATATAATACATATATATTTAATATATTATCATATATGTGTCGTCTGTCTGTCTGTTTCGTCTGTCTCTCCCCCCCCCTCTCTCCTCTCTCTTATATATATATACATATATATATATATATATATATATATATATATATATATATATAATCAGAAATATATCACTTTGATCTCTCTTCTGTACTCATGGGGGCCAAGACCGGAAAATCCCCCTCCTCCATTTCAGACACATAATTATCACCAGCTACCAAAAAAACCCACAACTTCTGGTAAAATTACTCTCGCATAATGTCACACGGTATAGAGCGTATAAGAAAGAACACATTCTAAACTCGGTTATACTTCTTGAACAACAACAACAACAACGACAGCGACAACACAGGAAGGTTTACAGCATGACGATTCTGCAATCTTGCTGCTAGTGCTGGTGCTAGTGCTACAGCGCCGCACACACACACACACACACACACACACACACACACACACACACACACACACACACACACACACACACACACACACCAACACACACACACGAGTCATAAAAACCCCGATTGATTTCTTTTTTGTACAGCAAAGGCCTGGAACACAAGGCCCAGCCTTAGCCAACTAATAATAACACACACACACACACACACAAACACCACACCCACCAAAACACACCACCCCCCTCCCCCCACCCCCAAACAAGTCCAGCCCAACTAAATCGCCTACCGTTCAGAAGAGAGTCAATCATATTTCCCCCCCAAAGAAAAAGCTTGCATGCAGCAGTACGACTAGCCCCCGTTCTTGGCGTGTGCAATAAACTCAAACCCAGTGCACGCTCAGATGCACAGCAAATTAGTTTTTTCCCCGTTGGCTGTACGGTTTATCGATTCTAGGTTTCTCGCCCGTACTACAGCTCAAAGTGATTTACTGGCTGCTGAGAGGAGGAGGAAGAAGAGGAGAAGGAAGAAGAAGGAAGAAGAAGAAAGAAGGAGAAGAAGAAGAAGAGAAGAAGAAGAAGAAGAAGAAAGAAGAAGAAGAAGAGAAGAAAGAAGAAGAAGACGAAGAAGAAGAAGAAGAAGAGAAGAGAGGAAGAAGAAGAAGAAGAGACGAAGAAGACGAAGAGAAGAAGACGAAGACGAGAAAAGAAGAAGAAGAAGAAGAAGAGAGAGGAGGAGGAGAAGAGAAGAAGAGGAGGAGGAGGAGGAGGAAGAAGAAGAAGAAGAAGAAGAAGAAGAAGAAGAAGAAAGAAGAGAGGAGCTAGCCTATAGCAGGCTTCAAAGGCTTGTACTTCTGCCCTCACCATGGCTATAGGATGCTGCGTAATGCCGGCTAATGCTTTACAAGAATCCTGCACAGCCTAGCCAAGGTTTGTCCAGTCGTGCGTGGGAATGTTGTTTTCATGCTTTTACACAGACACTGAGAGAGACAGACAGAGAGACAGAGAGAAGAAGAGAGAGAGGGAGGGGGGGGGGGGGGGGGGGGGGAGGGAATGGTGGTGGGGGCAGGGGGGTTGGGGGGGGGGGGGGGGGGGGGGGGGGGGGGGGGGGAGAGAGAATAACCTATGCCATTTCCTTGCCACGCACGGTCTGTCTGCGCTGCCGGCTCTTTCTCTCTTCTCCAGGATTGCTCTATAATCCTTTCTATCTATGTCTTGTCTGTCTGTCTGCCTGCGTGTCTGTCTTCTAGATGTCTATCTATCTGAGAATATGAATACTCTCTCTCTCTCTCACACCTTTGCACGATCTACTTAAAGCAGAAAACAGTAGCAAAAATCACTGCCTGTCTAGATATATATTCCATGCCATCAATAAGAGAAAAAGCTTGTTGTATTAAGATATTTACATCACAAACGAAGATACGGTTATCGTTTTGTTATGATTTTGAGAAACTCATACATACGTATTTTTTCCAGACATAAGGAAGGTACACGTAATCAAAATAGTGATTTGTTTGATACATATTTATTTTATCATTTGTGCCTTGTTTCATTATTTCTTCATGTAAAGTGAGCTTGTATTTGTTAGAAACAAATACAGCTGCAGAAAAAAAAAAATAAAAAATGGGTTGATAGGAGTAGGCGACAACGATAAGTTCGACCGTTTGTTCCGGAGAGCAGACCCGAATTCAAATGAGGTCACTTGATTTGTTGCTTTGACAAGATTATCAGCGCTATATTATTTCCATACATTATTATTATTATTATGTTATCCGGGTTTTTGCCCACTCTGTGGCATTGTCAATTTCTCCTAGCCAACCATGTATTATGGCCTAAGCCCGAGATACATTAAATTTCTGAGTTCTGAGTTCTGATTCTCTCTCTCTCTCTCTCTTCTCTCTCTCTCTTCTCTCCTCTCTCTCTCTCTCTTCTCTCTCTCTCTCTCTGGACATCTTAAAGTGCTTAAGTCATATATACCTTCGCAGTGGTGAGGCATGTGTGTGTGTGTGAGGTGGGGGTGGGGGGGGGGGTGTCAATGCGAAAACAAAACAATACTGATTTCGCAGTTGTGAGAATTCCACATTAATTTTTGAGCGAGGTGGGTCACCTGTCTACCACAATGTCCACCGTCATCGATCCTCAGGGCTGGGAGGATGCCAGGACACCATGTTTAACAGAGAACGTGGGGATGGGTATAGAAAGGATTTTTTTCGGCGCACACCAACACAGTGAAGAGAGAGAGAGAGAGAGAGAGAGAGATGAGAGAGAGAGAGAGAGAGGTGTGTGTGTGTGTGTTGTGTGTGTGTGTGTGTGTGTGTGTGTGTGTGTAATCCACTATACACCAAAAGGTGTGAAAGGAATTAAATCTTGAACCTTGTTTGTGTATGTGTGTGTGTATGTGTGTGTGTTGTGTGTGTGTATGTTGGTGTGGTGTTTGTTGTGTTGTGTGTGTATCCCTATACACCAAGGTGGTTTGATAGTGTGTATGTGTGTGTGTGTGTGTGTTGTGTGTGTAATCCTCTATACACCAAACAGGTGTGAAAGGAATTAAATCTTGAACCTTTGTTGGGTGTGTGTGTGTGTGTGTTTAATCCTCTATACACCAAAGGTGTGAAAGGAATTAAATCTTGAACCTTTTGTGTGTGTGTGTGTGTGTAGTTATTAATCCTTATTCCAAAGTGCTCGAAGGTTAATCTTATACCTTGGTATGTTGTATAAATCCTCTATACACAACATTACAGTTCTAACCTGTTATCTATTCATTTTCAAAAGTAGGTTCACAATAAATGTCACTTCGCTCCCCCCCCCCACACCCCCAACCCCCCCCCTACCTCCTCTCTCTCTCTGTCCTTTTCTTTCTTAGCATAGAGGTTTGGTGAAAGTAATAAAAGAGAGGTCATAACATTATTTTTTACAGGAATCGAATTACCTCATAAATGTCTTGTTTTGAGAGCGCCTGGCTATAGTATAATTTTTAATGCAAAATGTATTAAGTTGCTCAAGAGAGAGAGAGGGGGGGGGAGAAAGAAAGAGAGGGGGAGAAGAGAGAGAGAGGGGGAGAAAGAAAGAGAGGGGAGAGAGAGAGAGACGGAGAGAGAGAGAGAGAGAGAGAGGAGAAGAGAAGAGAGAGAGAGAGGAGAAAGAAAGAGAGAGGGAGACGGAGAGAGAGGGGAAAGAGAGAGAGAGAGAGAGAGAAGAGAGAGAGAGAGGGAGAGAGAGAGAGAGAGAGAGGAGAGAAGAAAGAGAGAGAGAGAGGAGAAAGAAAGAGAGAGGGAGACGGAGAGAGGAGAGAGAGAGAAGAGAGAGAGGAGAGAGAGAGAGAGAGAGAGAGAGAGAGAGAGGAAGGGAAATAGAGACACAGGCACGCAGACAGACAGACAGACAGACAGACACAGAGGCCAAAAGATGAACAAACGCACACGCAAACCAAACGCACTCTCACGCATGTACATGTCTGCATAGGACCGCGGAGAGGAACTCTTAGCTAATGGATTCGGATGCGACTATAATTACCCAAGGTCCCGTGTGACCTGTTCTGCCTTTTCCAGGAGTAGGCCTTTGTGTTGCCGCTGGGAACGAATGACATTTACAAAACTGCATGTGCACGGGGAGAGAGGATGTACTATAGCATATGAGTGCTTATTCCATTACCCTCGAAATAAAGGAATAAAAGAACAAAAACAGAAACACTTTACAGCTCACATGACTGTGATCGTATGCATGGCTAGATGCAGGAAACCGCAGGTATACACATGCATGTTGAAATAATGAATGCAGACATGTCACGTGCAATAATCATATACTGCATAAATCTGCGCACAAACATGCGTGTTTGTTCAACACACACACATATGCACGCGCGTGGTTGGTGCCTCCTTCCTTCCTTCCTTCCTTCCTTCCTACGTGCGAATCACCAACAAACAACTCTAAAGAACTTCTGGAGGAAGAAGAAGAAGAAGAAGAAGAAGAAGAAGAAGAAGAAGAGAAGAAGAAGAAGAAGAAGAAGAAGAGAAGGAGGAGGAGGAGGAGGAGGAGGAGAACGGAGGAGGAGAAAAGAAGGAGGAGGAGAAGAGGAGAAGAAAAGAAGAGGAGGAGAAGAGGAAGAAGGAGGAGGGGAAAAGAAGGTAGGAGGAGGAAAGAAGGAGGAGGAGAAGAAGGAGAGGAGGAAGAAGAAGAAAGGAGGAGAGAGATGGAAGAGGAAAAGAAAGAAGGAGAGAGAGGAGGAAAAAGAAATAAAGAAAAGAAGAAGAAGAAGAAGAAGAACAAAAAAAGAACAAGAACACAGAACAAAGAATAAGAAGAATGCGAAGAAGAATTGCAGCAGCAGCAGCAGCAGAAGCAGAAGCAGCAGCAGTAGAAGAAGAAGAAGAAGACACAAACTAATTCTGTAGCGGGCAAGAAGCCTACTATAAAGGCCAGGTAGTAAGTAGGCTAGCAAGCAGCAGCAGTAAGAGGAGGAGGAGTGGACGGACGGACCCACGCGTGTGCTGGACTGACCCTCTCACTCCACTGTGCTGAGATTATTTGTTTTAACCCCGAGGAGTGGCGCCGGCCCGCGGCGTGAAAGTATCACAACAATCTGTGCCTGCCATCCCTTCCAGGTAGCTTAGCTTAGGCTAGTTAGTGATGGGGGAAGGGGGTGGAGGGGGTGGAGGGGGTCGTGGTGGAGAGGGTAGGGTGCACTGTGTGTGTGGATCCGACTGTGGGGGAAGTTGGAGAGGGAGGGAGAGAGGGAGGGAGAGAGGGAGGGAGAGAGAGAGAGAGAGAGAGAGAGAAGAGAGAGAGATGCAGGCAGACAGACAAGCAAAGACAGACAGAGAAGGATAGCCAGGCAGGCAAACAGACAAGACAGACAGACAGACAGACAGACAGAGGCAGAGGGTCTCATAATTATTTAATACGGTAATGAAAGTTTCATCTACTGAGTCTACAGTGAACGAGCGATTGCCGACGACTTTCTTCCCCCCTACTGTACTAACGTTACCCGACTGGTTTTCTGTGTTCTATATGCTGATGATGATATGCTGGGGGGGTTTCTGTCTGTCTGTCTGTCTGTCTGTCTGTGACAGGAACATAAGGCTTTCTCAGAGCTTTGGGTTCAGCGTTGGTCGACTAAAATCAATGCAGGATATTCGTCATCATCATCGTTCCTCTGCCCTCCACTAACTAAGGCTAGAAGAACATGATGTGCCACGTACATGAAATTTTACGAATACTACCATACCTTCTGTGTGTGTGTGTGTGTGTGTGTGTGTGTGTGTGTGTGTGTGTGTGTGTGTGTGTGTGTGTGTGTGTGTGGTGTGTGTGTGTGTGTGTTGTCTGTCTGTCTGTCTGCGAGTGAATGTGCGTGTGTAAGTGCGCATGCACACGCACACACACGAACTTTTTCTAGCAAGCTCAAGGACTTCAAAGGCAAAACTATCAAAACTCAAAAAAAGACACAGAAGAGCAAAAAAAAACCACCCCAAAACACTTCAAAAATTACTATTCACACGAGAGAAGCGAAAGAACAAATACTCTATAAAAAACAACAACAACAAAACCAAGAAACCCAAACCACCAACAGACAGACACAAGTATCAAAATGTCACCAGCCCACAACAGATTGGCGTACTGAAAGCCGCGAATGTCAGGACAAAGTGGCCGACACAGACACACACACAGACACAGACACAGAGCGGACACGTAAACTGGAGGGCGAACTGACACCTGGTAAAACTGGGGTAAAACAAACAACCCCTTACACTCATTACTTTGGGGTGGAGTTTCTTCTGGGGTTTTTTATTCTGTAAAATCATTGTTAGATTAAAAGAGACGTTAGTTAACACATTATTTGCGAAGAAGTTTACTTAGCAGATGACTGACCAACTGCATACATCCCCCACCTCTCCCAACACACACATACATGCACGCACGCACACGCGCGCGCACGCCCGTACACACACACACTCCCAGCCTCTTCTCGGTGAAACATCAGGTGAATATAAGGTATTTGTGCGTTTCTACAGCTTTGGGGTTATACCATAAACTGCGACTTAAATTTCTTTTTTTTCTTTTTTCTTTTCTTTTTTTGGGGGGGGATTCTTATCTAACACTCCGAGGTTCACTAATGGTGAGATTTTGCGTATGCGACCTTTTTTTTAATTTTTTTTACCCACCATGAAGGTAACCGCATTCAGATTTCGGGGCTACTTTCAAGTTCAATTTTCTGCATGCGTGACGAGGATACGTCCACAAAACCAGACCTGCGCAGATGTTGACCTTTTTTAGATCATGATAATCCCGCCCCAGCCCCTAGATCCTTTTAAACCTTCTCTCCTAGACAGTTACTAACTGCTAATACATCAGCTCTGGGTTTATACTTACGCCCAGTGAGGGCAAGATAGAAACAGTCTGCCCTACCTAAAGTCGCCCCACTATAGTTCTTCCCCAAGTTTGGGCACACAGTCCACTTCTTCCTTGTTTCAATCTCCCTCCTGTCAAAACCTCGAGGCTGTATGATGGTATAGCCTTTGAGAATTATAGTTGGGTTTTTTTTTTTGTTCCTCGGCTAGAGCTCCCAGCTTCATCAATGGTGAGATTTATGCATTATAATTATGCGACCGGTTTCTTTCCCCACCATTTATTTAGGTTGCTGCATTCTGACTTCGGGGATGATGAAAATTGATCATATAAACTCCCCAGGTGATGAGGTGAGGTGTGGTACAGCACATTCTAACACAAACACACACTAATCTCTCTCTTCTCTCTCTCTCTCTCTCTCTCTCTCTCTCTTTATATATATATATATATATATATATATATATATATATATATATATATATATGTGTTGTGTGTATATATATATATATAAATATATATAATATATATAATATTCCCAAACCGGCTACTTCACTCACATAAGAATCAAGAAGCACACACATACTAATTTCTGGTCAGGTCAGGAAATAGGAGGAGGTGGGCACCTCCGCTTTATAATCACATAATGCATCCTAATTCCTGCTTGTACTAACTGTGTCCAGGACTCATTTGGAGGAGGAGTTGGGGGTAGGGCGGGTGAGGAAAGGGAGCGATTCGTTCGATAATGCGTTCAAGCAAGCATGCGTGAAATGGTGCTCTTCCGTGAGGCGGTCTCGTTCCCCCCCAACCCCCCCCCCCCCCCCCCCCTTCCCCACCCTCCCTCCTGAACTCCTTCCCTGTATTCTTCTGTCCAGTGCGGTGTTGTATCATCCATCATCCCCTCCTCACAAGGCTGATAAGCTTCAGTAACTACATCAGGCCGAAGGGACAAGCGTTTGCACTGTACGGGTGACTGCTTGAGGATTTTTTTTTTCTTTTTTTGGTTTGGGCCATGACGTGAGCTAATAACAAGGGGTGGTAATATCATTATTTTCTCTCTGTCTGGAACCCGAGGGATTGTTCAGGAGGAAAGAGAGAAAAAGAAAGACAGAGAGAGAGAGAGTGAGAGATAGTGCGACAAAGAGAGAGAAGAGAGGAGGGGGGGGGAGGGGAGGGGGGGGGAGGGAGGGAGGGAGGGAGGAAGGAGAAAGAGAGAGAGAGAGACGGGGGGGGGGGGGGGGGAGAGACAGAGACAAGAGAGAGAGAGCCTCCCGGGGGTGGGGGTAGGAGGAGGGTGGAAGGTGGGTTCCGGGGACGAACTAGAAGAGAGAGAGAGCGTGGAGGAGGGTTAGTTGGTTGGCTAAAAATGGAAGAAGGTGACAACGTGTGAGCAAGGAGGAGATGAGAGGAGGAAGAAAAACTATCAGAATGAGAGAAGAGAGAGAAGGTACAGCCTGAGTGAGAAAAACGTAACAAGAGGCCAAACTAGAACAGGAAAAAGAGGAAGAAAGAGAAGATAGGACAAGGTAAATGAAGGTGGCAAAGAGAGAGAGAGAGAGAGAGAGAGAGAGAGAGAGAGAGGAGAGAGAGAGAGAGAGAGAGAGAGAGAGAGAGAGAGAGAGAGAAGAGAGAAGCGAGAGAAAAGTAAAAGAGTGAATAGAAGAAAAGAGAAGAAGAGAAGAGAGGAGAAGTAAGAGAGAGAGAGCGAGAGAGAGAGACGAAAGGGGGATGATAAAAAAAGGAGAAAGCAAGAGAGACAGACAGACAGACAGAGACAGACAGACAGACAGAGACAGACAGATAACAGACACGACAGAGACAGACAGTCAGACAAGCAGGCACGCAGACACATAATGAAGCACGCAGACAGACAGACATAAAAAAAAAGAGAAATATCCCTCTGAAAGACACGAGACAAATAAACACTACTCAAAAAAAGCAAAGCAAAACAAAACAAAACAAAACAACAGCAGCCCATTTCGCATCTGCCATCAAAAACTAGCCCCTACACTCCCACGCAACAACAAAGCGCACACACACACACACACACACACAACACATACACACACACACACACAACACACACACACAAATCGCCTGGCGGCCAGATCAAACACATCTCCCACTCCCACTCATCACAACAAAAGAAGACCATTACGCGCCTGCCTAACTTTGGACGCTTGCATGCGTGTGAATGATTCCAATGTAAGCACTTTGGCTTTTTGTCTGCTTTACAGATCAGCGCTAGATAGATCCGTGCACCGTTCGTTATTATCATTAACTACACACAACACACACTCCCATCTCTCTCTTCTCTCTTCTGTCCTCTTTTCTTCTGTCTGTCTGTCTGTCTTCTGTCTCTCTCTGTCTCTCTCTTCTCTCTCTTTTCCTCTCTCTCTCTTCTTCTCTCTCTCTCTCTCTCTCTCCAACACACACAAACACGCAAAACACACATCCACGACCACCATCCACCCACACACAGACACTACATACCCGCATCCACTACCACTACCACCCACACACCACATTCACTACCGCCACCCACACACCACAACACAACACAACACACACAACTACACACCCACATTCACACACACAAAAACACAGAACAAACGAATCAAAGAGCAGACTATAAAAAATTATAGTATAGTCATATATATTAGCATGGGACAACAGGGCCCGAACAAGACAAGTAACTAGCACCAAGAGAGTGCCAGAAAGGGAAATTCCAAAATCCAGACTGCAGGCCAACATGATGACAATCACAGTATATGTGTGTGTGTGTGTGTGTGTGTGTGTGTGTGTGTGTGTGTGTGTGTGTTGTGTGTGTGGAGTTGTGAGTGTGTTGTGTGTGTGAGTGTGTGGTGTGTTTGTGTGCGAGTGTGTGATGTGTTGTGTGTGAGTGGGGATGTGTGTGTGTGAGTGTGTGCATGCGTGCGCGTGCGTGCGTGTGTGTATGCGTGCGTGCGTGTGTGTGTGGTGTGTGTGTGGTACACGCGCGCGCACGTGTTTGTGTGTTGTGTGTGTGTGTGTGTGTGTGGGGTGTGTGTGTGTGAGTGAGTGCGTGTGTATGTGTTGTGAGTGAGTGAGTGTGGGTGTGTGTGTGCGTGCTTACGTGCGGTGTGTGTATGTGTGAGTCAGTGTGGATGTTGCATGCGTGCGTGTGTGTGTGTGTGTGTGCGAGTGTGTGCATGGCGTGCGCGTGCGTGCGTGTGTGTGTATGTGCGTGGGGATGGGTGTGTGGGGTGCGTGTGTGTGTATGAGTGCGTGTGAGTGTGTGTGTGCGTGTGAGTGTGTGTGTGTATGCGTGCGTGCGCGCGTGTGAGTGATGTGCGTGTGTGTGTGAGTGAGTGTTTTGTGTGTGGGCGGGTGTGATATATATATGTGTGTGTGTGTGTACCTGTCATTGCTTGTAGTAGTAGTAGTGTGTCCACAACGCCTCCCTACAGGGCAATGTAACGAATGCCGCTCAACAAACGCTGGGCTGTCTGACGTCTGTGGGGATGGTCTCGTTCCGTGAGGATGCTGCATTAATATGTTCCCAGCCAGCTCCGGTACTGCGTAGGTCCTGTGCTGTTCTTTTTTGTACCCTTTTTTTTTATCGGGGGGTAGGGGGTGTGGGCGGGAGTGGGGGGGGCGGTGTTTTTGTTTTTATCGCATTTATAACCTCTCCTCCTCTTCCTCCTCCTCTTCTTCCTCTTCGTCTGGTTATGCTAAATCTAGTGTGCTTTGGTGCAACTGAGTGTTTGATTTATGACGTGAGCGACGGATATAGCGCAAGCACGTGTGTGTACATGTGTGTGTGTGTGTGTACATGTGTGTGTGAGAGACACACACAGAGACAGACGGAGACAGACAGAGAGGGAGTCGCAGACACATACTCTGACAAGGACGCTTTGACTAATTTGACGCCGAGAGAGAGAAGGAGTCAACAGCTCCATGTAATAATAATGTAAGGTCATCGATCTTCTGTATTCAAAGTGGCAAACATCCCCCCCCCCCCCCCCCCCCCCCCCCCCCCCCCCCCCCCCGCGCTTCCTCCTAAAAAAAAAATCCAGAAAATAAATAAAATGAACACTTTACAAAGAACAAAAGCCTTTCGTGAGGCAAGAAAGAACACGTAATTATCTTACGACATAATGATTATGACTTTTTGTTTGTTTCCATGTTGTATCTGTTCATAATTATGTTTTGCTCTCTCTGCCTTAAAGCATAAACAGCAAACTCAACGACAAACTACCTCTACAAGATGTCTTACTTAACGCATAAGCAATAAGCATAGTGACAAACTACCTCCAAAAAGATGTCTTATTTAACGCATAAGCAATAAACATAGCGACAAACTACCTCCAAAAATATGTCTTATTTAACGCATAAGCAATAAACATAGCGACAAACTACCTCCAAAAAGAGGACTGCTCATGTTTCACTTCTGCCAAGTGCACTGACAACGAAGCTCGAGATTTCACGTTGATCTGATCTGAAAATCCAAACTCTTTTGGCGCCAAGTAACCTTTGTGAAGCTGAGGACTGGACACTGCAGACTCAAAACATCACATGTTTACCAAGTTCCACATTGGTGATTCCGAGACATGCCCCTGTGGCACTTCTCCCATGACAGTGGAACACCTCCTCCAGACCTGTCCAACACACCAAAACCTGAGAGCCGATATCTGTCTGGCCTACTGACCTGCCGATGAGGGACAGAACTCTTCGGAGCCCTGGAGGGAGGGCCTACAGTGCACAACAACATTGTCAGGGCCTCAGGAGTTGCTGTTTGGGCGTTCGACGAAGAAGATTTGGTGCTTTAACAGAATGGACCGTTTCAATGCTCTGCCCAGAGTTCTCCGTGTTGGTAGAAAATAGAACTACATTTCGCTCGGAAGGAAATTGGATGAAATTGGATGGTCTAAGTCGAACTGCTCACACACACACAAATCAGATTATCTTGTACATATCTTGTTTCTTTTCTTGTATATCTCTTGCCATTGTGTTAGATGTATAATTATCTGGGGTGGGGGAAGGGTTGGGAGGGGGGGGGGGGTGTTCTGTCTCTCCTCCATTTCATTCTTAAAATGAATTGTCTTTTTTCTAGAGTTTACTTGCAAAGTAGTGTGTGTGAGTCTGTATGTGTGGGTGTTTCTTTTTGTGTGTGTGTGTTGTGTCAGTCTGTCTGCGTGTGGTTGTGCGTAGGTATAAGTGTGTGTTACCCAGTTTCACTCAGTAGTGATAAAACTTGACCATAAAAAAGCGAATCGTTCTAAGGACGAACTAGACTAGACTAGACTACACTAGACTACACTAGACTTAAACAGCAAGGGACTTAAGCCACTCCGCTTCCCTGTGGAACACCAGCCACAGCTATTACCGCTTCAGCCTCTCGCTTACAACCCCTCCTCCATAAACTAGACACCCCAGACATCCTCCAACCCCCCACCTACCCCCTCCCCTCCCAACCCCTACCACCTGTGTCTCTTGTCCTCTGGGGAAAAGAGAGCGACATCATGTGGAGGTGTGATCTTGATTTCCCAGTAGAAAACCAACAAGTGAAGTAAAGCTGTCTTTTTCTCTTGTTTTTCTCGTCTGTTTGTTAACATATCATTGCCGATTTCCGTTCTTACCCCATGGACCCTAAGGGCAACGACACAGTTCTTTTTCTTGTAGTTCTTTCTCGCTGTGGGAGTTCCTCGCCCACCTGTTGTTGTTGTTGTTGTTGTTCCTGCATTTTCTTTCTTTCTTTTTTTAAAATCGTGATTAGATTGTATGAGTGTCTGGCGTGTTGTTGTTGTCGTTGTTGATGGCGAGATTTCTTTGTGGTCAGTTGCTGGGTTTTTTGTTTACGTGTAGTAAGAGGAAGGGCGCATATCTATCTATCTATCTATCTATCTATCTATCTATCTATCTATCCTTCTTCTTCTATATATCTATATATATATATATATATATATATATATATATATATATATATATATGATGTATGATATGTAGTATGTATATGCCTCCCTCGCTCCCAGAAAACAAAAAAAAGCAAATGACAATCATATGAAGTAAGCAAATAAACATAGAGAGACATTATATATATATGATATATATATATATATATATATGAGAATGAGCAGAGAAGTAGAAGAGAGAGAGAAGAGAGAGAGAGAGAGAGAGAGAGAGAGAGAGAGAGAGAGAGAGAGAGAGAGAGAGAGATGCGAAACACTTTTCAGACGCGAATGCGTGTTCAAATCTAGCTGCGGTAATAAGTTACATCTTAACCGAATCCAACGGTTTTGTTTAAAAAAAAAACAACAACAAAAAGACAGGGCGCAATCTTGTTTCCATCACGAGCTAGGACGGACGATGCATCCATAACTTGCGGTAGAAGACAGTGATGATGATGTTGCTGATGGCAGCACAGTTCTCGGCTGCAGTCATAGCACGTGACAGAAGACAGGTCAGACCAAGGGCATAATTATATGACTGGCCCTGGTGGCATGTTTTTTGCTCTCGGCCAAAAAGGTAAATGCTGGCAGAGAGGTGTTTGGTGTGCTTTCTCTGTCTCCCAGAATGATAACGCCATGTGGAGAGGAGGAGACGGGGCGATGTCATTTCTCGATGGAGCAGGCTCGATCATAGGCGTGTATTCATTAACTAACTAACGCATGATTTCGCAAGTGCGGGATGTGGGCGTCTGTTGTGTGCTGTGTGCTGTCAATATAATTCAGGCCAAAAAAAAACAAAAAGAAAGAAAAAGAAAGAAAGTTGCGTGTCCTGTCTGTCTCTAGTCTTTTTCTGTTTATGTCTCACATACACACTTAGGCGTGCTCGCGCGCGCGCGCGCCCACACACACTCAAGCACACATACACACACGCGCGCGCTATAATATATTCATTACATATCATTATTTTAATTATACTATATGGATATATTAATAGGCAGAGGAGGAAGACTAAACTTGATTTTCGTAATGACAGGTGTGTTTATGTGAGAGAGAGAGAGAGAGAGAGAGAGAGAGAGAGAGAGAGAGAGAGAGAGAGAGGAGAGAGAGAAGGAGAGAGAAGAGAGAGAAAGAAAGAGAGAGAGAGAGAGAGAGAGAGAGAGAGAGAGAGAGAGAGAAAGACAGACAGGCAGGCGACAGATACACACACACACACACCGCAGGCGAGTCAGCAGCACACACACACACACAAAACACACAAACACACACACACACACATATAAGTTAACGCAAACTCTGCACGAGCGCACTTCCTCCCTATTCCTTGGTTCAAGCTGAGAATAATGTAACCGGCATCAAGTATTACAGTAGTGGTAGTAGTAAGGCCCTAGAGAGCACACAAGCAAGACTTGTCGCGCTAAATCAAACGAGGGAGAACGTCACCGAAAATGGAGAAGGCGATTGATTGATGGATGGGCTTAAATATCCAAGTTTTTCTCCCCCCTCTCTCTATCTTCAACACGATTGCAATCATAAGTATCATGTATCACGTCTAGTAGCGACTCCACACGCAACGCCAATGGGGGCTGATGGGCCGGGGTCTCCTGTCTGTGTCTTGTGCTGTTTCTTGGTTCTGGTCCTGCTGGTCCCATGGCTGTTGTTGTGTACTTGCTTGCTTTGTCGAGCGAGGTTCTAGGGTTTGATTGCAGATAATCATCCTCAGCGACTCCTCGATGCTTTTTTTTGGATTACAAGGGTTTTGTCTGGTTTGTCTTTTGTCTTTTCTTCGATTTTGTCTGACCCTCTGTCTTGTGTCTTGTTTGTCGGTTTCTATGTCTTTGTCTCTCTCTATGTCTGTTTGTCTGCCTCTTTATCTCGTCCTTTACTGTCTGTCTCTCTGCTTGCCTGCCTGCATGTCTGTCTTTCTCTCTCTCCTCCTTTCTTCTCTCTTCCTCCCTCCCCCCTCCCTCTCTCTCCTCCTCTCTTCCTCTCTCTCTCTCTCTCCTTCATCCCTCCTCTTCTCACCCTCTCTCTCTTCTCTTCCCTCTCTCTCCCTCTCTCTCTCTCTCTCTCTTCCCCTTGGAGGGCTTGCATTATATCTGAACTGGGTGCTAAAGGTCGTTTAAAAATATTATTATAATATATATATATATATTTATATTATAATATATATATATATATATATATATAATGCAGCTATCTTCTGTCGATGTCTGATTGTTTCTAGGTATACACTAGTTAGTAAGCCTCCTCTCTTGTCTCGCTTTGCCGAAAATCGTCACCATTCTGTTTAATTTATTAATGTCAATCATTTGAAAAAAAAAGAAAACAGCCCCCCCCCTCCCCCGCCCCCCTCCACCCCCAGCCCTATCTCCCGATTAACATCTTGCATTTATTCATTCATTCATTCATTCATTCATTTAATCACATTCTCAACTCACTGATATAATGATAATAATAAATTGAATTTATATAGCGCTATATCTTGCAAAAAGAAATTAAAGCGCTTGCATTCAACACACCCATACATACAACCAATAACAATTAACAGAGTTAACAAATTCAAATGTACACACACACACAAACACACACACACACAAACACACACACACATTAATGTATTCATTGGATTCAAAAACAAAGACAAAAGGTAAACACACACACACACGCCGTCGGTTATTTGTAAAAAAAATTTTTATGGAGTTTTGTTTCGTTTTTATTTGGTTTTCCTACCACAAAATCTTCCTTAAAATATGACCCCAAAATGTGGCCTCATTTTTTTTTTTTGAGCGACAGCAATTTCAGGAACACAGGAAGTGGTTGATGGGAAATTTCTTAAAGGGCAATCACTCTCCGGTTACATACCGCTCGCTTTTGTGATGGATGGCAAAACTATTATTTTTTTCCCCACTTTTCTTTTTTTTTCCCCCCTACCCTACCTTCTTCAATTTAACACGAAGAATTGGCACCGCCTACTATGGCAGAGCCCAGAGAATTGCTGCTGCCAAGCATTCCTAATAGTTTGTTTTAACGAAAATGATCAGGAGTTTCTCTGTGTGTGTGTGGTGTGTGTGTGTGTTCTGAAAAGCCTTCTTTTTGTTGTTCTTTAATTTTTTTTAGGAAGAAGAGAAGTGATGATACTATTTTACACACACACACACCACACACACACACAAACACGCATTTGCGCGTGCAGCATGCATGCCCCCAACTCCCCTCCCTCCCCCCAAACTTCTTCTTGATTATACCACAAACTCTAACTCTCTCAGGTTCTTTTTGTCTCTGTCTCTGTTTCTATGAATGCACTCACCTGCATTTACTCTCTCTCTCTCTCTCACAAATACACACAACACCACACACAACAAACACATACACACACACGCACGCACGCTTGCACGCACGCACATACCTAACGGATGCGCGCACAGTTACACTATACACACATTTAAATCAACACACACTCAAATGCACAAGCCAGCAAGGCGCTCGCACAATTAGTATCGATTACAGTCAACGTCCTCTATCCAGGGCACTATTTAGTTTTGTGCAATAAAACAACACAAATACCATCCAACACACACACACGCGCGCACAAAACACACACACTCACTCACTCACTCACATACTCGATCCTCTCTCCTCTCCATCTCTCTTCTCTCTCCTCTCTCTCTCTCTATCTCTCTCCTCTCTCTCTCTCTCTCAATCTCACACACACACACACCCACACACACACCCACACCCCCACACCCCCACACACATAGATGAGACTACAAACCGAGGCCCCGTGTGCGAACGCACGCATAACATCTTGCGCACACGTTAAATCCTGTTCCGCTTTTCGTAAGAGTAGGCCATTGTGTGCCGGTGGGAACAGATGACAAAAATTGACAAAAAAGCTTACACACGGGGACAGGATGTAAAAAAAGCACATAAGTGCTTATTCCATTATCCTCGATATAAAAGAAGAAAAAAATAAACACACACACACACACACACACACACACACACACACGAACAGCAGTATCTAAGAGCATTTTCTAAGTATTGGACTTCGCGGGTATAGTATAGGGGGAGTTGTGTGATGTTGTAAACTGCCCTGATACAGTAGGATGGATTAACGTCATGCTGACTCATGTGTGCCCTGGGAGACCTGCCTGCCTGGCTGCTGCACGAGGGTAATGTGCCCTTCAAACAATATTACACCCCCCCCCCCCCCCCCCCCCCCCCCCTGTTTTTTGTTTCTTTCCTTCCTTCCTTCCTTACCTGCCTCGTGTGTGTGTGTGTGTGTGTGTGTGTGTGTGTGTGTGTGTGTGTGTGTGTGTGTGTGTGTGTAAGTGTGTGTGTGTGTAAGTGTGTGTGTGAATTTTGATAATAAGAATAATAAATGGAATTTATATAGCGCTATATCTTGCAAAGACAAATCAAAGCGCTGAATTATCGTATATTATTTTCCCTTCAGTTAGCGTTTAACCTCAATAGTTCTTTCCTTCCTACCACCTGTGAGTGAGTGAAGGAGACAGAATGTGTGTGTGTGTGTTTGTACGTGTGTGGGTGCATATGCGTATGTGTGTGTGTATATATATATATTACGTGCATGTGTGTATATAACGTGCATGTGTGTGTACAATATCTCCAGAGACAGAAAGAATACATGTGCACAGTGTGCGTGCGTGCGTGCGTGCAGGCAGGCAGCATGCGTCCCCAACTCATGTCCGTGCGTCTGAGCAAATTGAATTAATAAGTATGTGCGCACTATGCGCGCTGGTGAGCGCTTCCGTACCCTACCGTACCGTTCCGTACCGTGGATACGTATATGCGCTTCCCCCCGAACCGTGACTGCATAAGAACGAATTCAAGATAGGTGATGCAGAATCTGTGAGCTTGCCTGCCTGTTTGAAGTGATTCAACAGACCTGTAAGAGGGGGTAGGGGGGAAGGGGAAGGGGGGCATGCAGACAGACTTGAAGACGATCACACACACACACACACACATACACACACACACAAAACACACACACACACACACACACACAAACACGTCTGCGTGCAGGAACCCCTCCAAAGACAACTCCAGACCAGGATCCAGCTATTCATTAGCGGCAGGAAGACACTAAACAGGGGCAGACACGCATACGCGCGCACGCCTATGTGTGCGCAGAGACATTACACGCGCGCGGCGCGCGCACATGCATGCATGCATGCATGCATGGAGACAACGCAAAGCGCGTATAATACGATCTCACATGTGGTTTCCATGCATGCATGTATTCATGCACGAATGCACTCAAACGTGCGTGCGCGAACCCTGTCTCTCTCTCTCTCTCTCTCTCTCTCTCTCTCTCTCACACACACACACACACACACACCACACATACACACACACGTACGTACGTGTGTGTGTGTGTGTGTGTGTGTGTGTGTGTGTGTGTGTGTGTGTGTGTGTGTGGTGTGTGCGCGCGCGAGCATTCAACTTTTGGGTACACACAGCCAGTGACGCACGACCAGGCTAATAATACACTTTTGTTTAAGACTGTCGTTTGTCAACACCTGGCATGTACTTATACAAGTCATAATCATCAGCAAAAGTAAAAAAAAAGAAAGAAAAAAAAAAGAAAAAAGAGATTAATACTAGCTCAACCCTCCTTACCTACCCCCTATCCTTGTCTGTCTGTGTGTGTCTGTCTCTCTCGCTCTGTTTCTTCTGATTCTCCAACTCTCTTCCTCTCCACCACTCCACCTGTCTGTCTGTCTGTCTGTCTCTGTCTGTCTCTCTCGCTCTGTTTCTTCTGCTTCTCCAACTCTCTTCCACTCCACCACTCTACCTGCCTGTCTGTCTGTCTATCTGACTGTCTCTCTCTCTCTCTCTCTCTCTCTCTCTCTCTCTCTTTCCTCTCTCTCTCTTCTCTCTCTCTCTCTTTCTCTCTCTCTCTCTCTCTCTCTCTCTCTCTCTCTCTTTCTCTCTCTCTCTAACTTTTTCTTCTGATTCTCTCTCTCTCTCCTCCCCTCTCTCTATCTCTCCTCTCTACTTATCTCTCCACCTCTTTCTTTCCACTACTCTCTCTCTGTCTGTCTCTCCCTCTCTCCTCTGTGCGTGTGTGTCTGTCTGTCTCTCCCCCCCCCTTCCTCCCCCCCCCCCTCTCTCTCTCTATATATATATATATCTAGTTATCTCTCTACCTCTTTCTTTCCACCACTCACTATCTGTATCTCTGTCTCCTCCACTCTGTGTTGTGTCTGTCTCCCCCCCCCCCCCCCCTTCTCCAATATCTACTTATCTCTTCACCTCTTTCTTTCCACAACTCTAGTCTGTCTCTCTCTCTCTATCTCCTCCCCCCCCCCCCCCCCCTCTCTCCCCCACTGTGTGTGTATGTGTGTGTCTGTCTCTCTCTCTCCCCCTCCTCTCTCTCCACCTCCCTCCCTTCCCCTCTCTCAATCGCCTACCCCCCCTCTTTGAGCGCCTAGCTAGCCTATCAGCTTGACAGGTACAGCTTTCAGGGATCACTTCCAAGTTCAGTTGGCAGCCTTAAGGGATCGTGAGTGGCCGCCACCTGTGTGTGTGTGTCTGTGTGTGTCTGTCTGTGTGCTTGCGTGTGCGTGCGTGTGTGTGTGTGTCTGCGTGTGTCTGCGTGTGTGTGTGTGTGCGTGTGTGTGTGTGTGTCTGTGTGTGTGTGTGTGTGTGTGCGTGTGTGTGAGTGTGTGTCTGTGTGTGTGTGCGTGTGTGTGTGTGCGCGTGTGTGTGTGTGGTGCGCGCGCGCGCGCGTGTGTGTGTATGTGTGCGGTGTGGTGTAGTGTAGGGTGGTGTGGTGTGGTGTGCGTAGTGTGTGCGCGTGAGAAGGGCGTAGGAGAGAAAAATAGTAATGGGGATTTGGGTGAGGAGACACACACACACACTCACACACACACACACACACACACACACACACACACACACACACACTGAGACAGACAGGCAGACAGACAAAGACACAGACAGGCAGACAGACAGACAGACGGAGACAGGGAGAGGAGGAATCGGAAGTGAACACAATGAAGTTACCAGGTGTGTACAAAAGTCAAGTCTCTCTCAGTCCCCCTTCCCCACCCCTACCCCACCCCACCCCACCCCCCTTTCCCCTCTTCCTCCTTTCTCCCCCTCCAAACCCCCTCCCCCCTCCCCCAAGCCAATCTTCGACCAGGTGAGAAGGTTCAGGTGTGTGTGGAACAAAGTATACAGAGAGCAAGCACCCCTACGAGCGCAAAATAGTACATCTGTCTGTCTGCCTGTCTGTCTGCCAGCCTGTCTGCCAGCCTGTTTGTGCATAATCGAGCATGCACACCCATTATATTCATGGCTGCATTGCACATGGAAAAAGAAACTTGAGTGTGTGTGTTTGTGTACACGCATCTCTCTGTCTCTCTCTGTCTCTCTCTGTCTCTCTATCTATCTATCTATCTATCTATCTATCTATCTATCTATCTATCTATCTATCTATCTATCTATCTATGTGTATAATTATATATATGCAACACATGCAAGGTCAACACAACACATCACAACACAACACACACTGATCCTAATCTTCCTCTCTGGCAGAGTCAACGCGCTAAAAAACACACTAAAAATCTAATAACATACCAATCACAAGCTATAATTATACTCTTTATTGATTGCTGTTGCTGCTGCTGCTGCTGTTTATCTGCTTTTGTTGTTGCTTCCCACAATCCAAATACTCTCCACAACAGAAAAGGACAGGGGGGGGGGGGGGGGGGGGGGGGGGGGGGGGGGGGGGGGGGGGGGGGGGGGGGAAAAAGGAGAGAGAGAGAGGAGAAAAAGAAAAGAAAAAAAGAGAGGGGGGGGGGGGGGGGTTTCTTTTAAACGAGGACTTTTTTATTTTGGGGGGGGTTTTTTTTGTGTTTTTTTTAATTTTTGTATTTTTTTCTTTTGGTTTGTTCATTTTGGGTTGTTTTTTGTTGTTTTTTTATTATTTTTCTAAAGGGACCCCTGAGAGGGGCCCGGGAGACGCAAGGGACGGGAAAAGGGGGTTTTGACAAAGCTTCGAAGGCGCCCCCAAAGGCTCGGAAAATCTGAGGGATCGGTGACGGGACGGATGGCGGATTATTGTTGTGTTGTTTTTCGGGTTTGGTTTTTTTTTTTTTTTTGTTGTTTTTTTTTTAAAAATATTTTAGTCCCGACCTTTTTTAAAAAAGTCCGGATGGGGAGGGTTTGGGGGTGGGGGGGGTTTCAATCCCCTTGAGGACACAGGGTTTGGGGGTTTGGGGGTTTTTCAGTGTAAAAGAGCGAGCCCGGGGCAGTGGCAAAGGCCCAAAGGGGGTTTTTGGTTGGTGGAAAAAAGGATTATGTTAAAGGCTAAAGCAAAATCCCCCATGGTCCCCCCTCCTTTTTTTTTTTTGTAAGCTGGATGCAAAACAAGCAAGCAAGCAAGCACAACCAGCCTCCCACGGGGCATCATTTTTTTCCCTCAAAACCCGGGGTTTTTTTGCCAGTATATCTGTCTTTTGTCCCGTTCTCCTTACCCCCCCACACACACACTCCTCCCCTATTTTTAATGTCTGTCTGCCTCTCCTCCCTTTTTCCTTTTTCTCTCTCCCCCCCTCCCAAAAACAGGGTCTCTCTCCCCCGTCCCGCTGTTTCTGTCTTCTGCTTGTCTTTTAGTTCTCTCTCTGTGTTTTCTGTCTCTGTCTCGTCTCTCTCTCTCTCTCCTTTTGTGTCCCCTGTTTTCATCTCAAAAACAATCATCATCAAATCTCTTTTTTTTTTGGTTGTTGTTGCTCTCCATCCCCGCACCTTCCTTCTTCTCCTCCTCCCTCCACCTCCTCTTCCTCCTCCTCCATCCCTTCCCACGCCTCTTCGTTTTCATCATTGATTGATTTTGTGCAGAGTGGGTTGATAGCGCTTGCTGATCGATCTGTCAAAGCGTTTATTGAGGGACTGACAGGGAGAGAGAGGGATTTCATTTTCTGACGGTACTAGTCTGCGGGCCCGGAGTATAACGAGTACAGAGTGAATTGTCTGAATGGCTGTTGGACGCAGTGAGGGAGTGAGTCAAAGAGAGGCAGAGAGAGGAGGGGTGAAAGGGGGTGGAGAAGGGGGGGGGGGGGGTAGAGAGAGGGAGAGAGAGAGCAAGGTGTGAGAGAGAGGGAGGGGGGGGAGAGAGGGGAGAGGGAGAGGAGAGGGAGGAGAGAGGGGAGAGATAGAGGGAGAGAGGGACAGACGAGACAGAGAGAGATAGAGAGGAGATCAAATCAAATCAGAATCAGAGTGTGGTGTGTGTGTGTGAAGAGAGAGAAAGAGAGAGAGAGAGAGAGAGAGAGAGAGAGAGAGAGAACGAGAAGACAGACAGCGACAGACAGACAGACAGACAGAAGAGACGAAGAGAGACAACACACACACACAGAAAGAGAGAGGTCAAATCACATCAAAGAGAGTAAGTGTGTGTGTGTGAGAGAGAGAGCGACAGACCGACAGGCAGACAGAGAGAGACAGACTAGCAGAGAGACAGAGAATTCGTGCACCAAAGACATCAATTACCAAGCTGACAAGAAGAAAACAAAGACGTCAACGCCAATATTTATTTCCAGACAGTACACTGAAAAAAGCAATACATTTGCTTTTTCATCGAGTCGCCCATCTTGAACACGAATTCAAATCAGCAAAAAAAGAATAAGCCCACCCCCACCCCTCTAAAAAAAACAAAAACCCACCAAAACAAAACCCAACAACAATAACAACAAAACAAAGCAACTACAAAAAACACCCCAACAACAAAAAATACAACAAGGTAACACAAAGCAAAGAAAGACCCTCGATCATGCATGATGATAGATAAAAAACACCATAAAGTTAACCCTTTAAGAGCCTCGGACAGACAGAGGAACCAATTTAAAGAACACAAAACCCACACCTGGGCCTTCTTTTCCTTCTTCTGGCGGGAGCATTGTCTGCCTTGTTCTTGGTTCCACAGTCAGTCCCATTAGTTGGTTCCATTGGAGGAGCTGACAATACAGAAGGAGGGAAGAGGTGGAAGGGGTTTTTTTCTCCCTTTTTCCCTCCTTTTCCCCCCCACCCCTTTTTTTTCCCAGGAAGGTACAGGATAGGAGGACTGTGGAACAGGAAAGGGCCAGGTAGGAGGACCTGGATAGGCAGGATGACCAGGTAAGGGAGGACTGTGGCAGCCAGGTATAGGACCAGGTATATGGGGACTGTGGCAGCCAGGTATATACCAGGGAGGGGGACTGTGGCAGTCAGGTAAGGACCAGTATAGGGAGGACTGTGGCAGCCAGGTATAGACCAGGTAAAGTGAGGACTGTGCAGCAGGTATAGGAAGGACTGTGGCAGCCAGGTATAGGACCAGTTAGGAGGGACTGTGCAGCCAAAAAGGTACTGGGCAGCCAGGTATAGGGAGGACTGGTCAGCCAGGTAAAGGGAGGCTGTGGCAAGCCGGAAGGGGAGGACTGTGGCAGCCAGGTATAGGACCAGTATGGAGACTTGGCAACGTAAGGAGGACTATGGCAGCCAGTATAGGACCAGGTATGGGAGGACTGTGAGCCAGGTATAGGAGGACTGAGCAGCCAGGTATAGGTCAGTATAGGGAACCATTAAGACTGCCCCAGGTATATGGACCAGTCTAGGGAGGACCTGTGGCACCCAGGTATGGGACTGTCAGCCAGGTATGGGATGACTGTAGCCCTTATGCACCTTTAGGGACGAGAGAAGGATAGGACCAGGTATATAGAGAGGACTGTACAGCCAGGTATAGGATGACCTGTTTGGCCATGTATGGAGACTTGTGGCAGCCGCAGGACCAGGTATAGGCCAGGTATAGGGAGGACTGGGCAGCAGTAAGGGCCAGAAAAGGGAGGACTGTGGCAGCAGTATAGGGGACTGTAGCAGCCACGTAAGGAAAACTGTAGCAGCCAGGATAGGACCAGTTATAGGGGCTGTGGCGCCCGTTATGGCCAGTATAGGAGGACTGTGGCAGCCAGGTAAAGGTAGGACTGTGAGCCAGGTATAGGAAAAGGACTGAGCAGCCAGGAAAAAAGCAAGGTATAGGGATGTCCTTGCGCCAAATTAAGCCCAGATAAAGGAGACTGTGGCAGCCAGGTATAGGGAGGACTCGAGCAAGCTGGGGACCTCATCAGTAAGTAGCAGTATGCCCCATTTTTAAATTTTCCCCTCCAAAACCCAACTCCCCACACCATTTAGACGAGGAGATTGGCTATATTTTTGATCAACTTTGGGTAGACCTTGTCTTCTGAAATATCGGCTGGCACTCACACCACTTCAGATGGTACTCCAATTCTCCCTCCTTCCCCCTCCCCTTCCCCCTTTTCCTCCCCTCCCCCTCTCTCCCCTCTCTTCCCTATCCTCCTCTTTTCTTTTTTTCACTTTCTTTGAAAAATAGAGAAGAAGGCATACATGTATACACAATGCTAACATGCCCAGTCAGCAGGTTTTTTGTTTTGTTTCGTTGATGTTTTTTTTTCTCTCTCTCTCAAGAGCTGCAGAGTTGACGAAACATGTATTTTCTGCGCTGCAAACAAAACTTTTGTTTCGGGTATTTTCTCTGCACTTGACATCAAATACAGTGTACGCCAGTGGCTTCAGGGAAGACACTCTTAGAAGTGTCTTCTCCCCCCCCCCCACGCCTGTTGGAGTGATAGGCCTCAAAAGGTTAAGAGTGTGTTGCGCACGGATAGCTCTAAACATAAAGGCGAGAAGAAGAAAAAAAGCATAGAGTAGTATGTTTTTGTTATCTTCCTTTTCGTCCTCGTCGAACATTTACACAGCTACTCCTGAAGAGCTAACAAATGCTGCTCTGCGCTGAAGGCCCTCCAGGGGTCCGAGGAGTTCTGTCCCTCATCGGCAGGTCAGTAAGCAGACCAGATATTGGCCCTCAGGTTTTTGGTGTGTTGGAGGAGGAAGTGTTGTTGTTCCACGGTCATGGGAGAAGTGCCACAGGGGCTCGCCTCAGAATCACCAATGTGGAACTTGGGGTGTTGTTGGGTTGTTGTTTTTTTGTATCAAGGGTTGTGGTGGTGGCTTGGTTGTGCCTGTCAGCTAGATACAGGGTCATTCGAGAACGGGGTTTAATGGCTGGTGAGTGGTGATTTGTGTGTGTGTGTGTGTGTGGTTGTTTACTGCGCGCTATTGTATGTTGTGAGAGAGAGAGTAGAATACAATGCAATTCTTTAATATCGAGGATTCATGGAATAGAATATGCACTCATTTTTTACATCCAGTCCCCCGTGTGTATGCATTGTAATACTGTCCCTACACGCACACAATGCCTAGAACAACGGGAAAAAACCTTACAAAATACCGGCCCCCCTGCGTCAAATACAAAAGAAATAAACCAAACAAAGGACCGTTAACCCCCCCCGGTGGCACCCACAAAAAGAGAAAGAGAAAAGAGAAACGAAAGAAGGGAAAAAGAGAAAAAGAGAAAAGAGAGAAAGAGAGAAACAAGAAGAATTGGAATAGGACAGCCACCAATATTCTCCACTTGACAAGCCTATAAGTATTGAAAGTATAAATAAAACCTCTTAGTACACATAACTATCCAAAACGATAAAAGTGATGAGAGCCACAGCTGCATTGGCCTGGCATTTAGGATATCCAATATCCAAGAAGAAAGTGAGAGAGAAGACGAGAAGAGAAAGGGGGAGAAAGAAGAGAGAAGAAGAGCCCGCACCAATTATTCCGCGCTTGCATTTAGAATTCTCGCAATGCATACAGAACAGCGCTTCCCCGCCCATACCAAACTGCGATTATTGTGCCCCGTTCCTGCCCTTAATGGCAAATATGTTCTTATTCACTAAAATCCACCCCCTCCCCCCCCCTCCCCCCCCCCCCCCCTTACCTTTTAAATTCATCACCAAAACCTCACGAACGAAAATTTAAAAATTCCCGCAAGAGTTTCCTTGTCCGGCTTTTTTGCCCCTCACCAAAAGATTTGGGGGGCACGGAAACTTTTGTTAAAGGGAAGAGAAGGAAAGGGGAAGAAAAAAAAAAAAAAAAAAGGAAAAGGAAAAACCCGAATTTTTGATTTTCTTTTTTTTGGAGTGAAAAAGAAACTGTTTTGAAAAATGTGTATGCAACGTTTTCCGGGTTTTTCGGGAAATGCAAAAAAACCCAGCCTTTTCAATGCTCAGCATCCACCCTTCTTTTTTTTCCCCCTTTTTTAAAAATTTTTCCCAAAACAAACACGGAAATTTTTAAAATACCCACCCCATTGTTTCCCTTCCCCTTTTTCCTTTCCCCCCAAAAAAAAAAAAAAAAACAAACAAAAAAGACAACTAAGGAAGGGGTCAAAAAAACTACAAAAAAAATAAAAATAACAAATCTTATGTTGAGTTACGAGTAAGTTTTTGTTTGATGGAAAGATAAATCAGAGCAAACAGTTTTTAATGAAAACAAAGGCCAAAAAACAACCTCCCTCCTCTCCCTTCTTTTTTTCACTTTCCCTTTCCTCTTCCCCCCTTTTCTTTACAAAAACACCACACACACACAACCAAATAAAAAAAATTTAAAAGAAAAAAAAAAAACCCACTTCCCAACACTAAAACGATTGACCTTCATTTAAACATGACAGACAAAAACAAAATAGCTGTAACTTTGCTTGGGAGGGGGTGAGAAGGATTCTGAACCTTCAAAAAGTGTTTTAAACTTCTTTTTCCCTTTTAAAAAGTCTCTCCCCCTCTCTCCCCTCCCCCCTCTCCCCAACCCCCCTCTCTCCCCCCCGCCCCTCTCTCTCTCCCCCTTTTTCCCCCCAAACCTTTTTTTTCCTTCTTCATCCCCCCCACCCTCCCCCCTTTCCCTCCAACCCTTACTCCCTTCCCTCCACTGCCCCCCCCCACCCCCCCCCCCCCCTTCCCTTTTGTTTTTCTGTCCGATCAGCACGGGGGGTTTAAATTTCCGCTCTTTTGAAGACCGGAATTTGCAAAATTTATAAATTTAACCACCCCCCTCCCCCCCCCCCCCCCTCAACCCCCCCCCCCCTCCCCCCCCCCCCCCCAAATTTTTTAAAACCCCAAAACCCAAGGCCAGAAAAAAAAAACCCGACAAAAAATTTTTTTAAGCCAAAAATAAAAAAACAAAAAAAACAACACAAAAAAAAAAAAAACCAACAAAAACGAAACAAACCCCCAAAAAACCCACACCCCCAAACACATACAAAACAAACACACACGAATAAATAAGAACGGGGGGAAAAAAAAAAACCCCCCCCCAAGAAACATCAATAAACCCAAACCCAAAAAAACACAGTCTTTAAAGCAGGAAACTGACTAGGGAATATTTAACAGTGTTTAACAGACTAAGCACGAAAAAAATACACACGCAAGGGGCTGAGGGGGTTCTGGGTTTAAAACTATATTATTGATCAAAATTCTCTCTCTCCTTTTTTGTGTGGTCCCGCTGCCATTTTTCATTAGTTCTTGTATTAAACTTTTTTCACTATTAGGGATTTAGAAGAAAATAAAACATAAAAGGGAAAAAAAAAACGTCAAAAAGAGAGAAAAAGGGAAGGGGGGGGGGGGGGGGGGGGGGGGGGAGGGGGGGAAACAGTTTAGCATTAAACCCGGGCTCAACGTTTGCTTTAAAAACCCCCAAAGAAACGAGAAAAAAATGAAAAAAGGAAAACAACTAAAAAAAACTTTTGGGAAAACCACTGCCAAAATCAAGGCACAAAGCTTTTTTGTGACAAAAAAGTGACATTTTCCACAGGCTGCCCCACTCTTTTCCTTTTCCTTCACATGTTTTTCCCCCAATCTCCTTTCTATGTTTGCTGCTTTTCCCCTGTGCACTAAAAATGGGTTTGTAAAGTTTTTTATTACTTTTGTAATTTTGAGATAAAACACATAAAGCCATCCTAAAACACCCGACACGATTTAAAGAGTCTCTCTGTTACGCAAATGAATAAACAAACGCCATTGCTCGGTAGGGGTGAGTGGTGGGCAAGGAGGGGGGGGGGAAAGAAGAGAAGAGGGAGAGGGAAGTAATACTCTCGCCGTAAAACTTTTGCTCATTTGTTTTGCATGCAGAACTCAGAGGTCATCTCTCTTTCTACTCTTGTCTTGCTCAGTCATTTTAAAAAAATTTTTCACACCCCCACTTTCGCTTGTTTCGACAATCGTAGATACGTGAGCATCAATGGCATTTTTCATGTATTTTTTTGTTTTTTCCTGTTTTCCCTTTTCTGTGACTGCTACTTATTTAGGGGAAAGATATCCATTTCGCTGCACACATCCTTTTAAATAAGTGCCCCCCCCCCCCCCCCCCCCCCACCTCCCATTCCCCCTTTCCCCTCGCCACTAATTATACTTTTTAAATGAACAGCTTAAACGAAGCCAACAACAATCGTGTTTTAGTTTTTTCAAGTGTTTTTCCAAACAAATGACGGTTTAAAAAGGCGTGTTTTCATTGGGAAAAAATATTAAATTTTGATTTTTAAAAAACAAGCCGCTACGCTAATGCCTACAAAATACAGGGGCCCCCCACAGGGAACAGCAGGCACCCGCGCGTTTCTGCATGCACAAACCACACACATTGTTGTTTGTCCGTCGTGTCCCCCGATACCCCAAAACACAGGGAGGCCGCTGCTGTTTTGAAAATGGCAAAATTTTTTATAGTGGACACACGCCCGCACACCACAACACACACACAAAACACCACAACAACACACACACCAAACAAAACACACACACACACAAAACAACCCCCCACACACATAAAACCTTCTGTCAAAAACGTACATTTGCTTTTTGGCCGGGCAGGGGGAAAGGAGAGATACAATCAAACCCCCGAGGGGGGGACAGTTTCCACAAAGAATGCCCCTAAAACACATGTTCCCCCCGAAAAACCCAAAACGCTAGCCTGTCCAAATATCCTCACACTCCTCGGTGCACACATACTTTCACTTGCCAGCATTTTGCTATTTTTCGGACACACACCCACATCCACACACAAAACTGCCCCTACAGCACCTAAGGCCTGTCCAGCGACATGGTGATGCCGTTTTTGATGGGGGGGGGGGGGGGGGGGGGGGGGGGGGGGGAAGGACTCTCGCTGAAACGCAAATTCATTTGTTGTAAATTTTAAGTCCAAAAACGCAAGACACTCTAAAACTTATTTTCTTTTTTTTTTTTATTTATTAACCAACAAAGGGACGCACCCCCCCCCCCCCCCCCCCCCCCCCCCCCATTTTTATGGAAGCAAAAAGCCGATCATTAAGAGAAAAACCGACATCACTGAATCAAGAGTATTGATTTGGGTCAGAATTATGGTGTCTTATAATTGATGTCATTTTCAAAGCTATCCCGTCCCATTTCGCTTAAATAACGTGCTACATGGTTATGGTTGTGTCCGTGTGTGTATGTGTGTGAGTGAGTGAGAGAGAGAGAGAGAGAGAGAGAGAGAGGAGGAGAGGAGCAAACAGAAGCAGTGACAGACCCAGAGAAAGGGGAATGCAATGCTCACACAGACAAAAAACACACACATGCACACACACAGAGAAAAAGCCACATAGTATTGACAACAACAACAACAACAACAAAAAGACCCAAACAAACAAACAAAATACACATACACACACAAGCACGACCCAAACTGGCATTCATCTATGTGAGAACCCCTTCGACCAACTAACCAATAAACCAATTTTTAATCAGTGTGGGTACGTGCCAAAAGTCCACTACCCCCTCCCCCCCCCCCACCCCCCTCTCTCTCTCTCCACACACACATCACACAACACACACACACACACGCACAGTGATGTCATGTTGACACAAGAGTTTGATGTCAGTTGAGTAAACAACCTCACTTCCCGTCTTTATCTTCGCCCTGCAAGTTCTAGGTCTTCCTAAACCCACATGGAAGAGACTGCCATACACCTACCCTACACAGCTCTGTCACGGGACTGAGATTTCTCTTCAAAAAAGAACATGCCTCTGGTTTAAGAAAGAAAGAAGACTTCTTTGCGACCTCTTAATGAAAATATTGGATGTCTTATTTGTTGTTTTATTTAATGGTTACTTTTTCTTTTCCTTTCTTTTTCTTTTCTTTTCTTTGTGTGTGTGTGTGTAATAGTGAAAGCATTCAGGCGCATTTACAGTGACATGACATAGGGTACCTCCAAAAGTGCAATGACCTCACAAAGCTTAATTAAAACACCAAGAAAGCACCTGACTATGATCAAAAGAAACTTGAGGTGGATTCTATCCTTCTATGCGTGGATCATACACACACACGCGCGCGAGCGCACACGCCCCCCCCCCCCCCCCCCCCCAACACACACACACACACTCACTGTCTTACACTTTTCTGTAAAAGTCATTCTACACCAATATCTGTTGAGCAGTGACGTTATCACTGACATTATCATTTATCATCGAAACCTTACTGAGAATACACACACACACACATATGTATGTATGTATATATATTTATATATATATATATATATATAATATATATATATAATAATATATATATATTATAAAGAGAAGACGCTTTGTAAGCAAGAAAAATTTTTTTCAATATCCCCAGGAGGTGGCACAACACACAAGACATCCATTACTGACTGCTGTGATAGTCAAAGCACTACGACAGTTCAGGTGAGGAGTGAAGGGGGGGGGGGGGGGGGGGGGGGGGGGGGGGGGGGGGGGGGGGGGGGGGGGGGGGGGGGGGGGGGGGGGGGGGGGGGGGGGGGGGGGGGGGGGGGGGGTGTAGAGGCAGACCTATTCAAACACGCCTCATAGACCTGGTTCTATACAGGGCAAGGGAGAGAACAAGCTATCTCTCTTTTCAGCCCTCTGCCGTGGATAGCTAGCTGATGAATACGAAATTAATTTCTTAGTCCTTTTCTTCTTCTATTTCTTTTTTTTTTTTTCTTCTTCTTCTTTTATAAAATATATATTCAGTCGCCAACAAAGGCTCTAAGTGTGTGTAAGTGTGTGTGTAATGTGTGTGTGTGGTGGTGTGTGTGTGGTGTGTATGTGTGTGCGTGAGAGTGTGCGTGCGTATGTGTGTGTATGTATTTATATAAAATATTATGTATGTATGTATGTATGTATGTGAGTTGTATGTATGTATGTATGTATGTAATGTATGTATGTATGTATGTATGTATGTATGTATGTATGTATGTATGTATATATGTATATATGTATGCATGTATGTGTATGAGTGTATGTATGTATTTATGTATGTATGCATGCATGCATATATGCGTGTGTGCATACGTGCACGCGTGTAATGTGTTTATATGCATGCGCGGGTGTACAGGTGCGCCTGAGTGTGTGTGTGTGTGTGTGTGTGTGTGTGTGTGTGTATGTTTGTACTGAGCGCACGAGCGCGTGACTGTTAAAATGCGATACTTATGAGCCGTGAAATGAGCACAGATAGGCTGCACCCTACACTGGCCACGGTCTGCTTCCGCTGTTTGTAACTGTAAACACATCACTAATGTCACAAAATAACAATTTAAAAAGTCACAATTTCCTCCCTAACACCCCCCCCCCCCCCCCCTGGTCCTCTCTATCTTCTCAATTGTTGACTAGATACTCCTCCCTTCCCCCCCCCCCCCCCCCCCCCCCCCAGCCCCCCAAATTTCTTTTTCAGAATTTCACCACTACTTTTGCCCTCCAACTTTCTGTCACCATTTTCTGACATGGTCTTTTGTGCTGAACTCTTACGTCTTGTTTATGCAGGCTTACTGTGTGTAACGTTGCAACTGTTGTTGTTGTAAGCATGATATGAGTTATACTGTTTTCGTTCCATTAAAAGAAGATAAAGACAGCCTTTATGCAACACTAACACACAGAGATACACACACATTCGCGTGCGTGCGCGCGCACACACAAACACACACACACACACACTTCCAGACAAGTGAACACACAAACATACACACAGACAGGCAACACGAACAAACAACACACACACACACACCACAACGAAGAGAAAGGGGTCAGACAGACGGGGAAATGGGGCAGGGACACACAACAAGACACAGACAAACAGAGACACAGATAAGCACAGAGAGACAGACAACAGAGACACCATACACAGAGAGACAGAGAGTTAGAATAATGTCGCCCTCAGTCGATTACACCCACTTTCCAGTCAACTCGAAAAGGTATAATCTTTTTTTTCGCATAAAAGATTCCCGCGCTTCAAGTTTATACCTTTTCTACCCCGATTTATCCATGGTCGCCTCTCTCTCTCTCTCTCCTCTCTCCTCTCTACTCTCTCTCTCTACTCTCTCTCTCTCTCTCTCTCTCTTACTTCTGTCTGTCTGTCTTCGCTTGAACCATCAAAACAAGTTTGAAAAGAATTCAGCCTGACACGATCCCGCAATCCCTGCAACTCGATTTATCACATCTTTCTCTCCGCCTTCAGTGTGTGTGTGTTGTGTGTGTGTGGGGTGTGGTGTGGGTGTGTGTGGGTGTGTGTGCGTGGTTGTGGTGTGGTGTGGTGAGTGTGTGTGTGTGTGTGCTGCGTATGGGGGGATGTGGTGAGTGTGTGTGTGTGATTATGGTGTGAAGTGTATGTGAGTGTGTGGTGTGGTGTGGTGTGTCGTTGTTTGTTGTGCCCGTGTTTTGTGTGCCGGTGTTGTGGTGGGTGTGTTGGGGTGTGTGTGGGTGGTTGTGGGTGTGTGTGTGGGGGTTGGGGGTGTGTGCTTGTGGGGTGAGTGTGCTTGTGTGTGCTGGGGGCCAGTGGGTGTATGGTGTGTGTGTGTGGTGTATGTGCATGTGTGAGTGCGTGTGTGTTGTGTATTGTGTTATGGTTGGTGTGTGTGTGTGTGTTTGTGTATGCGTGTGTGAGATTCATCCTCCCAATTTCAGCCCTATGCGATCTTCAATATTTCGACTATATTATGGTCCAAAGAACAAAAAAAGCTTCTGAAAGAAAAGACTACATTAGACAAGAGACCAGCTTTCTATGAAGCAAAAAAAATACCAACTAAAGTCCCTGAATAGTCAACTAATCACAAACATACGAATTTCTTCTGAAATTTTCAAAATAAAACAACAGGAGAGAAAAAAAAAAAAGAAAAACAACAACAACCCACAACACCCCCGACCCCCCCCCCCCCCCCCCCCCACCCAACCCAACAACAACAAAACTAGGACAATGTGTTACGAAACTGAAAGACAACTATCGACACAGTCAGCAAGACATAGACGTTATCAAATCGATCCGTTCCAAACCACTTCCTTGTTTCTTCTGCAAAAGAAAAAAAAAAGAAAAGAAAAAAAAAAGAAAAAAAAAGAAGAAGGATAAAAGAAATATGGATCCGGCACGATCTTTTTCTCTGGCACACGCATTCTTCTTCTTCTACTGACAATTTTCATACTAGAATTATTTTTTTCTTGTATGTGCCACCCCACTTGTATAATTATATACAGCATAATACACAGTTTCTATAGAATACAGAAAAGAGGATGTAGAGCCCCCCCCCCCCCTCCATTCACCACCCACCCACCTCATCCAGATAGTGTCATTGCGTACAGAATATGGCATAACTGTATGCACTGTTCCGCATCCGTCAAAAAAATCAACCGCTCACGTGTGTGTTAACAGCTCCGCTGCATTATTCAAGAGACAAGAACAAACCCAGGCACATGCTTCATCTTTTTTGTTTTTTAGGTTGTCTGTTACCAATCGAATCTCACTGGAATTATACAGGTATTTAACCTGCGTGCCCGCCCACCCGCGCGCGCACACACACACGCACGCACGCACGCACACACACGCACTCATACACACACACAAACACACCACCACCACCACACACAGCAAAACTAAACAACACACACAACCCAACCCCCCCTCCCACACACACACCCACCACAACACCCCCCCACCCCACACTCACACCCCCCCTCACCCTCCCCCCTCCCCCCCCACACACACATGTAATCTTCCCCCACAACTCTCACCACTGGCCTTCATCCACTTTCATCCACAAACATTTATTTTTTTGTTGTTTTCTGGCACTGCAGAACAAAGAAGCCAAGAACAGCTCCAGCAGCAGCAACAACAGCAACAGCAGCAACAGCTCCAGCAGCAGCAACAACAGCAACAGAAGCAGCAACAGCTCCAGCAGCAGCAACAACAGCAACAGCAGCAGCAGCAGCACCAGCAGCGGGGATGCTGATCAGATGAGACCAAGCATAGCATCGCGGGATGACAACCTGTCATGTTTGCCACCTGCCTCCCAGGTAGGTCAGCTTTGTCAAGGAACTGATTTGGGGAAAAGCTAGGAAAGGGGGGGGGGGGGGGGGGGGGGGGGGGGGGGGGGGGGGGGGGGGGGGGGGGGGGGGGGGGGGGGGGGGGGGGGGGTGAGGGGGGGGGCAGGGGTGGGGGGGGGGGGAGGGGAGGGGGGAAGGGGCAGGGGGATGGGGGGGGGGGGGTAAAGAC
>CM054134.1:28327744-28330244 GCA_028751875.1 Rapana venosa | reverse complement strand
GTCTGATAATACAAGTAAAAGTCCACTAATATTAATTTTAGCTTCTTCCACTAGGTCAGTTTCTATGGAAGGAGGCACCGTGGTCGAGTGGTTTAGGCGGTCAACTCGTGATCCAGAGGTCGCGGGTTCGATCCCCGCTCGGCTCGGTGTTGTGTCCTTGGGAAAGACACTTTACTCCTATTTTCCTCACTCCACCCAGGTGTACAAGTGGGTACCAGCTCTGCTGGGGAAGTATCTGGCGACAGACTAGCGTCCTGTCACAGGGGTGGTGAAAAACCATCAGTTCGCTTAACGCTACAGAAACCGGGATAAGCTCCGGCTCTATGGGCCTTCTGGCTCGAAAGAACATACATACTAGGTCAGTTTCTATGTCCCGTCAGCTATAGCTCCATCCAAGGTTCACCGAGGGGTGAGATTTCGCGTACGCGGCCGTTTGCTCACCCCTAAGGCACCCACATTCGACTTCGGGGATGACGACTGAACATGACACCAATGTGCATGTATTTTTTAAAATTGTATCTTCCATTCCCGCCAGCACCACCACGCAATGGCTTACTCTTCCCGAAAGGGAGAGAACGGGTTTTAACGTGCGCGCTAGATGTTCTGTATCTGTTCGTACACGGGGACCTCTGTTTATAGTTTAAATTCGAAGGACTTGCAGGGAACGTGGAAGTGTTCACTTCAGGAGAAAAAAGAATCCCTTGAAATATCATCTTGGTGGTGGATCGAACCCGTGCAGTCAGATCACGAGCTTAGTAATCTAACCACCAAGCTACCTGCCCCCGCCCCGCCCCCCACCTCATTAGTTTACCTGTTCAAATTCTCTATGGGAATGAACGGACGAGAGAGGGAGAAAGACAGACAGAGAAACACAGACAGACAGAGAAAGAGACAAACAGAGTGACAGACAGAGACAGAGGCATAGAAAGGAATTGATGAAAGAAAAAAGTGGAAACATTTCTATACAACCCATACGCAGTTTATTACCCAGGCAAACACAACAACTACAACAACAACAACTACTACAACAACAACAACATCGCGTCAGTTACGGATGCACGCAAGGCGCCAAGGCCCACACATTCAAAAAAAATGTTAACGCTTTTTGGAAATGTTATGTTGCAATTATTGTCTTCAAAAAAACCAACAACATGACAAGCTCCTACAGCGTAACGACAACCATAACACTCATCCACACCACTCTGATGAGAAAACCATCCTTTGAAGTCGCAATATCACGGCTGCTTAATTAACACCACCCTCCTACCTCTGGGAATGTCTCCACCTGTACACCCCTTCACCTTCCCTCCGCTCTGCTGCAGATACCTTGTGCTTTCGAATACCTAGATTCAGCCAGTCCACCGTGGGACGTCGCTCTTTCTCTGTTTCTGGTCCATCGATTTGGAATGGCCTCCCTATCTCTCTT
Source organism: Rapana venosa (assembly GCA_028751875.1). Lineage (NCBI taxonomy): Eukaryota > Metazoa > Mollusca > Gastropoda > Neogastropoda > Muricidae > Rapana > Rapana venosa. The sequence goes on along the minus strand of CM054134.1, from coordinate 28,328,818 downwards.
CGCAAAAGGCCTTCTTGTGACACTTTTAAATCCGGCTTCAATACATATTTGTTTCAAATCTAAGATTTTCCTTTCCCGTTTCATTTTCATAGCTTATCCCTGCTTTTCAACAGCCAAAATTTCCATCACCCTGCCAAAGTGTATAACCTCTGGTGTGTGTGTGTGTTGTGTGTGTGTGTGTGTGTGTGTGTGTGTGTGTGTGTGTGTGTGGTGTGTGTGTGTGTGTGTGGCATTTGGACTTCTTAGAACTATTACTTGTTATTGGTTTGCATAACTGTGTAAGAATGAGTTGAGTGCAAGCGCTTTGATTTGTCTGTGCAAGATACAGCGCTAGCTATATAAATTCCATTTATTATTATTATTATCGTTATTATCATTATTATGTACAAGAAGAAGGAGGCACTTCAAGAACAGCCAGTACATAAACACACAAACGTCGCATCCAGAGTGCACTTACTTAAACAGCCTCTGGGAGAGTGAATCACTCACTCACTCACTCACTCTCTCCCAGGCCAGGTGAGTGTGACAGGGTGCATAACATTATTCTTTGTGTGATGTCCGTCACAAGTGCTTACAGTGGGGGAACACTCATTAATAACAGCAACGACGACAACAACAACAACAAAGAATGCAGTCACAAAAATGTTCATTAATTTTATACTCTCTGTCTCTCTGTCTGTCTCTGTCTGTCTGTCTGTCTGTCAGACTTCAGAGTAAAAGTCTGAAGTCTGTCTGCCTTCTGTCTTGTTGTCTTCTCTTCTCTCTCTCTTCATCTCTCTCTCTCTCTCTCTCTCTCTCTCTCTCTCTCTCTCTCTCTCTCTCTCTCTCTCTCGTTGTTGTAGTAGGGTTTTTTCCCTTGTTTTGTTGATAGTCCCTAATCAGGGCAAGGGCCGGATGAAAAACAAAGTATGCCTATGCTTATTCTGTTACCCTTGAAAAATAAAGATTCATTCATTCATTCATTTATTCAAAGATTCATTCATTCATTCATTCTCTCTCTCTCTCTCTCCTCTCTCTCTCTCTCTCTCTCTCTCTCTCTCTCTCTCTCTCTCTCTCTCTCTCCTTCCTCCTTCT
>CM054134.1:28295244-28325244 GCA_028751875.1 Rapana venosa | reverse complement strand
CCCCCCCGCTCCTGAAACTTTCTCTCCCGCCACAGAGAGAGAGAGAGGGGGAGGAGAGAGAGAGAGAGAGAGAGAGAGAGAGAGAGGGGGAGAGGAGAGGGAGGGAGAGGAGGGAGAGAGAGAGTGTGTGTACGTGTGTGGTGTGAGAGAGAGACAGAGTGAGAGTGAGTGAGTGAGAGTATGTTTGTATATGTGTGTGTATGTGTGGTGTGTGTGTGAGAGAGAGAGAGAGAGAGAGAGAGAGAGAGAAGAGAGAAGTATTATCACCTATTGCACCAAGACGCCTCAGCTCTCTCTCTCTCTCTCTCTCTCTCCTCTCCTCTCTCTCTCTCTCTCCTCTCTCTCTCTCTCTCTCCTCTCTCTCTCTCCCTCTCTCTTTCTCTTTCTCTTTCTCTGTCGGTCTCTCTCTCGGTCTGACAGTCCTCCGTCTATGTCTCTCTGTCTGCCTCTCTCTCTCTCTCCCCTCCTCCTCCTCCTCCTTTCCTTCGCTTTATACCATGCCAGCAACCAACTTATTGGAATAGACCCTGCCCCGTAATAATTATGGCACAGAAAAAGTGTAGTGTGTGTGTTTGTGTAGAGTGTATGTGTGTGTAGTGTGTGGTGTAGTGTTAATGAGTGAGTGTGTGTGTGTGTAGTGTGTGTAGTGTGTGTGTGTGTGTGTGTGTGTTGTGTGTGTGTGGCGCTGGGTGTGTAAAAACCATAATCATTATTACGACACAGCTCTCCCGCACTGTCTGTCTGTCAAAGTCAAACTTTTATTTTTCAAAGTCAAATTTTTATTTTCAGATGGTACATTGAATAAGCAGTGATTGTCTGTCTGTCTGTCTGTCTGTCTTCTGTCTGTCTGCTTCTGTCTCTCTCTCTCTCTCTCTCTCCTCTCTTCTCTCTCTCCTTTCCTCGCTGGATTGGTGGAGGCGTTTCTTGTATACATGTGCACAAGTATACCTGTGAATGGCTGGGATGTTTGCTTCTGTTATAGCTTTAATTTTGCTTCGTACATATATGCGTGTGTGTGTGGTGTACATAGAGAGAAAGAGAGATCGGGGGGGGGGCAGCTCCGTACTGGTCGCCCTTTATCCCAACTCATTAACATCCCCCCACCCACCCTTCCAGCCCCTCCCCCTCTTGTAGGTAGGTAAAGGTAAAGGAGTCCCATAACCTATTAGGTCGTAGGGGAGCGAGGCGTCAGAGACCTCACTTCTCTAGCTAGGGCCAGCATATTGAGGGCGGCGCCCATCTCCTCTCCCTCGCTGCTTTACCTTCCCTGACCCTAAAGAGGGCAGGTACCCATTTACAGCTGGGTGAAGTGGGGGGAACAGTACTGAAGCCAAGGCGCGCAAACGGTCACCCATCCAACTGGTAACCACGCTCGACGCTGCTTAACTTGGCTGGGGGAAAGCAAGTGCTCCGACCACTGAGCTATCCCCTCTTGTAGAGAGAATCGCAAAAAAAGGTACCTAGAATAAACAGCACATAGACAATAAAAGCACCAAACCCTCCACTTCCCCCACTCCCTAAAAAGAAAAAAAATCCCCGTTTCCTAACAATACACAACAATACCTTCCTCCGCCCCCCGTGCAACACACACAACACACGCACACACACACACGCACGCACGCACGCACGCACACACAACGCACACAACACACACAAAGCTTTCTTTCTCCCAATATATTACAGTCCCAGCGGAGTTATCCGATTCAGGGACAGGAACAACCAACCAATTAACCAACCACAAAATCAAGCAAGCAGCTTTCTCTCCCCCCCCCCCCCACCCCCATTCTCCTCCTCTCTCTCTCTCTCTCTCTCTCTCTCTCTCTGACCTCACACACCTAGCCCAACCCCACACCCTGTGTGTGTGTGTGGTGTGTGAGTGCGTGTGTGCGTGCGTGCGTGTGCATCGCTGAGAGCGTAAAACCATAATAATTATTATAACGCAACTCTGTCTCTCTCCCTCTCTCCACCTCCCTCCCACCCCTTCTCTCTCTCTCTCCTTCCTCCCCTTCTTTCTCCCCCCCTCCCCCCCTCTCTCCCTCCTTCTCCCTCCCTCCCCTCTCTCTGACCTCATCACACACTTAGCCTAACCCCGCACCCTGTGTGTGTGTGTGTGTGCGCGCGCGCGCGCGCGCGCGTGTGTGCGTGCGTGCGTGTGTGTTTGTGTGTGTGCATCGCTGAGTGTGTAAAACCATAATAATTATTATAAAACACAACTCTCTCTCCCCTCTCTCTACCCCTTCTCTCTCTTCCCCTCCTTCCTCTTCTCTCTCTTCCCCCCTCCTTCTCTCTCTCTCTCCCTCCTCCTTCTCTCTCTCTCTCCTCTCTCTTCCTCTTCTCTCTCTCTCTCTCTCTCTCTCTCTCCTCTCCTACCCCTTCTCTCTCTTCCCCCCTCCTTCTCTCTCTCTCTACTTCCCTCCTCCTCTCTCTCCTCTCTCCTCCTTCCTCTCTCCTCTCTCTCTCTCATCACCTCCTCTCTCTCTCTCTCTCTCTCTCCACCCTTCTCCTCCTCTCCTCCCCTCTCTCTCTCCCTCTCTTCTCCTCATCTCTCTCTCTCTCCTCTCTCTCTCTCTCTCTCTCTCTCTCTCTCTACCCTTCTCCCTTCCTTCCTCTCTCTCTCTCCCTCCCTTCTCTCTTCTCTCTCTCTTCTTCTCTCCACTCCTTCTCTCTCTCTCTCCTCTCTCTCTCCCTCCCTTCACCTCCTTCTCTCTCTCTCTCCTCCCCTCCTCTTCTCTCTCCTCTCTCTCCCTCCTTCTCTCTCTCTCTCTCTCCTCCTCTCTCTCTCTCTCTCTCTCACTCCTACCTCCCTACCTCTTCTCTCATCCCCTCTCTGTGTCTCCGTCTGCCTCTCCTACTTTCCTTTTCTCCTCATTACCCCCTCATCTCATCCCCCCATGTCTCTCTCTCTCATCATCTCTGCTCTGTCTGACCTCCAACTCCTACCGATGGATTGCTCAACTTCAAACATCCTCATCTGCGTCTCGTCGCTACTGCTGCCTCTCTCTGCACCTCGTCGTCTCTCGTCTCACTCTCCTCCTCTCCTACCCCTCTCTCCTCCCCCCCTTCCTTCTCTCTCTCTCTTCCCCCTCCCTCTCTCTCTCTCTCTCCTCCTCCTCCCTCTCTCTCTCTTCTCTCTCTCTCTCTTTTCTCTCCTTCTCTCTCTCTCTCTCCTCCCTTCCTCTCTTCCCCTCTCTCTCTCTCTCCTCTCTCTCCCCTCTCCTCTCTCTCTGCCCTTTCCCTCCTCTCTCTCTCTCCTCCCCCTTCTCTCCTTCCTCCTCTCTCTCTCTCCCTCCCTTCCTCCTATCTCTCTCTCTCTCCCTCCTTCTTCATCTCTCTCTCTCCTCCGCCTCTCCTCCCTCTCATTCCTTCCTTCCCCTCATTTCTTCATCCTCCTCTCTCGTCTCTCTCATCTCTCCTCTCTCTCCGTCAATCCCCCAATCTTGTGTCTCCTGTCTGACCTCACAACACCTAACCAACCCGCATCTCATCCTCCATGGTCTCCTCGCATGCATGCATACCGGCCTGGTCTGACCTCCAGATCGATCGAGCGTGAACCGAGAGAGAGAGAGAGAGAGAGCGAGAGAGGAGAGAGAGAGAAGAGAGAGAAGAGAGAGAGAGAGAGAGAGAGAGAGATGAGCAGGAGAGAACAGAGAAAGAAAAGAGAGGGGAGAGAGGGAGGGGGACAGAGGGGTAGGAGAAGGGAAAAAAGAGAGAGGGTGGAAGAGAGAGAGGAGGGAAGAGAGAGAGAGAGAGGGGGGGGGAGAGAGAGAGGGAAAGAGGGGGGGGAGAAGAGAGAGAGAGGGTGGGGAGGGAGGGAGGGGGATAGAGAGAATGAGAAACTGAGGGAGAGAGAGGGAGGAAGAGAGAGAGAAGAGAGGGAGAGAGGAGAGAGAGGAGAGAGAAGAGAAAGAGAGAGGAAGAGAGGAGAAGAGGTGAAAGGAGAGAAAGAAGAGAGAGAGACAGAGACAGGAGAGAGAGACAGAGGAGAAACAAGAGAGAGAAGAGAGAGAGAGAAAAGAGGGAAGAGAAGAGACAGGGAACAAGAGAGACAAGAGGCAGAAACGACAGAGAGGAGAGACAGAGAGAGAGAGAGAGTGAGAACGAGAGGTACATTACGAAGAGAAATGAGAGAGGAGAGAGGAGACGAGAGAGAGGGAGAGAGAGAGAGAGGAGAGGAGAGAAGAGAGAGGAGAGAGAGAGAGAGAGAGTGAGAGAGAGAGAGAGTGAGAAGAGGCGGGGGAGGAGTGAACTATGAATATTGAGTGAATAGAGGAGAGGATGAGAAGAGAGGAGGAGAGGGGAGGAAGAGAGCGAGTGAGAGGACAGAGAGTTTTCGTACAGGGCCGCTACCCGTTACATGAATCACTGCAGGTGGTGTGATGGCGGCGGTGGAGGGGGGGGGGGATGATGTGTGATGCTATTGATGATGGTGTGGGTTGATGGTAGGTATTGATGGTAATTGGTGGTCTGGTGGTAGTGATGGTGGGGGAAGTAGTGATGGCGGTGGTGGTGGTGGTGGTACAGGGAGACTCGGGTAGATCGATCAAGGTCCCTGCGGGATGCCTTAATGTTGCTGCTGATGCTGCTACTGTTGCTGCCGCTGCTGTTGCTGCTGCTGCTGCTCTTGCAATCGCTAGATTGGTGATTGCTCTCTGTCTGTCTGTCTCTTTCTTTCTCTGTTTCTCCCTGTCTCTGCCTCTGTGTGTGTGTGTGTGTGTGTCTGTCTGTCTGTCTTGCTGTCTCTGTCAATCTCTGTCTCTCTCTGTGTGTCTATCTGTGTTGTCTGTGTGTGTGTCTCTCTGTCTCTGCCTCTCTCTCTGTGAGCGTACGTACGTGTGCTGAGTGTGTATGTGTGCGTGCGTGTGTCTGTGTGTGTTGCGCGCTGCGCGCGCTGAGAGAGAAGGAAAGAGAAAGTGAACAGAGTGAGACAGAAGAAGCAGAGACAGACGAGACAGAGCGAGAGAGGAGAGAGACAGAGACAGACAACTAGAGACAGAGAGACAGAGGCAGAGACAGTCAAGAGGGAGAGAGACAGAGCCCGAAGACAGAGACAGTCAGAAGAGAGAGAGACAGTCAAGACCAACAAGACACAGTCAGAGAACGGTGAGCTTGCGTGCCTGCGTCCATGCTCCTCTATTCCTTGAGTTTGCTGAAAAGCGAAGCGAAAGTTGCTTCGTGTACAGTCAGATACAACCAAATATGGGCGCTTCCGCGCTGACTGCCATCAATGTTCAAATACCCCGCAACGACACGCCACACCACACTCCGACCAGCAGTGTGCGGCAGCTCTTTTTTTTAAAACTACAGTGTACAAAAAGAAAAAAAAGAGACTAAAAGATTTATAAAAAAAAATGATAAAGTGACAGACACTGAAATGGAATGACTTATAGGTAGGTATATATAGGAGTGGAAGCGCTTTGTTGCTGCCCTACACACCGCTGGGTGTAATGGCTACTGATGATGATGATATATATATATATATATATATATATATATATATATATATATATATATATATATCTGTTGTTGGGGTATTGAAGTTGTTGTTGTCATTGCACATACTTATTCTAGAAATGGTGGTGGTTGTACGAATTCGATTTGTTATTGTCACTGTGAGTGCTCGTGTCGCTCCTGTTTCGATCTGTCTGTCTTGTCTTTCTGTTCTTGTCCCTCTGTCTCTGTCTGTCTGTCTGCCTGCCTGCTGACTGCCTGCCTGCCTGCCTGCCTGCCTGCTGCTGTATGCCCTCCCCCCCCTCTCCTCTTCTATGTGTGTGTTTGTGTGTGTCCTGTGTGTGTATGTGTGTGTGCGCGCGTTCGGTGTGAGTGTGCACGCGTGTGTGTATGTGTGTTGTGCGTGCAGTGCGTATGTGTGTTTGTGGGGGGGGGGGTGTGTGGGGGAGGGGGGGGTGAGCAGACTTTTCGTAGTCATCGCTAAGGTGATTTTGATGATGATTAGCCAAATGCGTACGGTTTAAAGACACCGCACACACGACACACGCAACACACACACACACACACACACACACCACACACAACACACACACACAAAAGAGAGAGAGAGGAGGAGTCAGTCAGTCAGTCAGTCAGTCAGTCAGTCAGTCAGACAGACAGACAGACAAGAGTCCTGGGTAGAAATAGATAGACGGAGAAAAATCCACAAGCTTTCCTCTTTTAAAAAAAAAACCCAACCCATTAATCTTCCCACCGCCTCCATAATTAGTTTTTGTTGTTGTAAATGCTGAAGTCTATCCCAAAGCAATTTCAGCACGCACACAAACAGAACAAACATTCTGCTGATGACTGTTGCACTTAAGAACACCAGCTGCCTGCATTTATTATTGTTTTTCTTCTGCCTTTCTTGTTATCATTGTTGATCCCCATGTAGTAGACTGATATTTCAATACGATAGACAACTCTCTGTCCGTCTGTCTGTCTGATTCTCTCTCTCTCTCTGTCTTGTCTGACTGTCCCTGTGTCTTCGCTGTCTGTCTGTCTGTCTATCTCTGCTTCTCTGTCTTGTTTGTCTGTCTCTATTTCTCTGTCTGTCTGGTCTGTGTCTGTCCGTCTGTCTCTGTCTTTCTGTGTTTTGTCTGTCTGTCTGTCTCTACCCCACTTTCCCCCTTCCTTGCCCCCCCCCCCCCTCTCTCTCTCTGTCTGTCTTGTCTGTCTGTCTCTGTCTCTCCTTTTGTTTTTTGTTTCAGTGTTTTCAAAAGAGATGTCGGTGCGCGCATGTCAGTCTATAGATGCTCCGAAACATCTGCGCAGCCACAGATGTTAAAGGGAAAAAAAGTCTCACATGAGACAAGTGGTCTGATAACCCTGATGGCAATCTAGGTTTCCGATCTGGTGGGCTCGTTTAATTCCAAGAACGATAACAACCATAAACATATAATAAATAATTAAAAATGAAACCAAAATTGTAAAAGAAAAATAGAAATGTGCTTGCGATACTTGATCTTAACAAAGGGGGAGCATGTGCATAAGACAAATGAATAAACAGATGGAAAAACACAATGCGAACATCCGAAAACAGCAGCTCTGGAGATTATCTACAATACTGCTAGCATTAGCGAGGAGAACGACCTGAAAGAGAAAAGAAAAGAGGAGAGAGAGAGAGAGAGAGAGAGAGAGAGAGAGAGAGAGAGAGAGAGAGAGAGAGGAGAGAGAGAGAGAGAGAGACAGACAGACGAGAGAGAGAGAGAGAATCTCTCTCTCTTTCTCTCTCTCTCTCTCTCTCTCTACTCTTCTCTTTTGTTTTATTTCGAAGATAATGGAATAAGCACTTATATGCTTTTTTTTTTTACATCAAGTCCCCGTGTGTATGGAAGTTTTGAACATGTTGCCATCCATTCCCACTGTCACACAATGGCCTACTTTTTTCCAAAAAAAAAGGAACGGGTTTTAACGTGTGCGCAAGATGTTCTGCGAGCGTTCGCGCACGGAACCTCGAATCATAGTCTCATCCGAAGGGCTTTTGGGGGCAGTGAAGTCGGGCACTGATGAGAGGAGAGAGAGAGGAGAGAGAGAGAGAGAGAGGGGAGGGAGAGGGGGGGGGGGAGATAGAGGGGGAGGTAGAGGGGAGGAGAGAGGAGGGGGAGAGAGGGGGGAGGTAGAGGGAGAGAGGGGAGAGAGGGGGGAGGTAGAGGGGGACGGAGAGAGGGGTAGAAAGAGTATTGTTTTTGCACTGAGGAAAAAGGATAAGCACAAGCAGGCTTTTGTACCTCTCACCCTAACGTAATGAAGCAGTAAAAAAAATAATAAAACATAAAAGGAGAGAATTAAAAAAAATATGAACAATGAATACAGTTTCTTCATGCACACATACAAAAATATACAGACAGAAACAGACCCATCTCAACCCCAAAAGACAGCCAAACAGGGTCAGAAGCTGTCACTGGGTCAAAAACTAAGACCCCACCCACCACACACACGCACGCACGCACGCACGCACGCACACGCAACACACACACACACACACACCACACACACACACACACACACACACACACACACACACACACACGAACACGACAGTTACTGGGAGCACGGGACAAGACGAAAGAAGAACACAACTCCCCACCCCCACCAACTGTCTACACCTGTGACAGCCCTCCTACCAATTTCTCAACTGCCTACACCTGTGACAGCCCTCCTACCAATTTCTCAACTGTCTACACCTGTGACAGCCCTCCTACCAATTTCTCAACTGCCTACACCTGTGACAGCCCTACTACGAATTTCTCAACTGTCTACACCTGTGACAGCCCTACTACGAATTTCTCAACTGTCTACACCTGTGACAGCTCTACTACGAATTTCTCAACTGCCTACACCTGTGACAGCCCTACTACGAATTTCTCAACTGTCTACACCACAGCTCTACTACGAATTTCTCAACAGCCTACACCTGTGACAGCCCTACTACGAATTTCTCACCTGTCTACACCTGTTACAGCCCTACTACGAATTTCTCACCTGTCTACGCCTGTGACAGCCCTCTACGAATTTCTCACCTGTCTACACCTGTGACAGCCCTACTACGAATTTCTCACCTGTCTACACCTGTGACAGCCCTACTACGAATTTCTCACCTGTCTACACCTGTGACAGCCCTACTATGAATTTCTCAAGTTTATTCCATTCATTGGTATTGGAACTACAGGGTAAGTCAGTCAGACAGGCAGGTTTACTGCAAAGCAGAGACAAGAGACACAGTGACAAAAACTAAAGCACTCCCAAAGACGGACAACTCAAACAACTAGCGAAAGTAAGACCACAACCTCCCACCCCAAACCCTTACGATTTCATCACAGCCTTACCACAGACAGATAAAGCAGGGCTATTTCAAAATAAAGACGAGATATGAAGGAGACAGAAACTACGCACCCCCCCCCCCCCCCTCTCTCCCACCTCCCCCCACTCCCCAAACATAAAAAGGGACAAAAATCCTGACCAGAAAAACCCAAACTTGTCACATCACATGAGGACAGAGACATTGAGACAGACGGACACGGTCAAAACAAAAGTACAAAAGTATTTTCATTATTTTATTTAGTGTAATTTTATTCTTTTATATCGAGGATAATGGATTTAGCACTCATGCGCTGCTTTTTTTTACATCCAGTTCCCGTGTGCATGCGGTTTTGTAAATTTTGTCATCTGTTCCCACCGGCACGCAATGGCCTACTCTTCGGAAAAGCCCGCGCCCGGGAGTTAGGCTGGGCCACTACTACTACTACTACTACTACTACTGCTACTGCTACTGCTGCTGCTGCTGCTACTACTACTACTGCTACTACTACTACTACTACTACTATGCTACTACTAGCTACTGCTTGCTGCTCTACTACACTACCCACTACTACTGCTACTGCTACTGCTGCTGCTGCTGCTACTTCTACACTACTACTGCTACTACTACTACTTACTACTACATACTAACTACTACTACTGCTACTGCTACTGCTGCTGCTACTGCTGCTACTACTACTGCTACTACTACTACTACTACTACTACTACTACTGCTACTGCTACTGCTGCTGCTACTACTACTACTACTACTACTACTACTACTGCTACTGCTGCTGCTGCTGCTGCTACTACTACTACTACTGCTACTACTACTACTACAGAGCTGATGATGATCACACCACCTTCACCACAACAACGACTACACCACATCACGCCACATCTCAACCCAACAACTACAGGTAGTATAACAGGTAAAAGGCACACAGGCCGATATTTGCACGTGCACCTCAGCTCGCTTCTTCCTTCCTTTCTTTCTTTCTTTCTTTTCTTCCTTTTTTTCCCCCCTTTCTTTTCTTCCCAGCGCTTGTGCTAGTGCTGTGCCAGTGCTGTGCTGTGTGTTCTTGCAAGGGCCGCTGTCACTTCAAGTTCACCAAGTGCTGATCGATGCACTGCGAGAGAAAGAGAGAATGAGAGAGAGAGAGAGAGAGAGAGAGAGAGAGAGAGAGAGAGAGAGAGAGAGAGAGAGAGAGAACGAGACAGAGAGAGAGAGGGGAGAGAAGAGAGAGAGAGGGGAGGGGGAAAAAGAGAGAAAGAGAGAATGAGAAGACAAAGGGGGGGGGGGGGTAGAGAGGGGAAAGAGACAGAGGAAGAAGAAGAGGACAGAGAGGGGGAGAGCCCGGGGAGAGAGGGGAGGGGAGAACGAGAGAGAGAGAGAGAGAGAGAGAGGAAAAGGAAAGGGAAGAGAGAAGAGAGAAAAGGAGAGAGAAAGAGAAAAAGAAGAAGACAGACAAAACAGAAGACAGACAAAAAAAGAAAGAACTAACGGCTGGGGCCTGCAAAATAAAATGCAGGCCAAAACAACGGAAAACCCGCAACGAAAAAGGGTTTGGGAAAAAGGGAAAGAGGGGCGGAAGGGAAGGTGGGGGGGGGTTTGGGGTTGGGGGGGGGAAGGATTTAGGTGGAAAAGATGAAAAAAAAAAGGGCATCCCAAAGAGAAGGAAGGAAAAGAGAAGCAAAAAAGGGCCAAGAGCGAGAGAGGGAGGAGAGAGAGAGAGAGAGAGAGAGTTTTTCTGGGGGTAACGATTTTTCTTTTTAGAGAGATATAGAATTGGAAGGGGAAGATGGGGGAGGGAGGGGGGGTTGAGAAAAACCCATGAAAAAGAGGGCACATTATATTCAACTTCAGGATTTTTATTTTTTGGGGGGGGTTTAAATTGCTGTCATTGAGCTTTTTTTCTTTGGGGTTAAAAGGAGGGCTTAAAAACATTTTTCCCCCAAAAATTTTTTTTTTTTTTGGGTTTTTTTTTAAATTTTTTGGGGTATTTTTGGGGTTTTTGGGGGTTTTTTTTTTTGGGTTTTTTCATTTAAATTTTTGCCCTTTCTGTCGTTTTTTTTCCTTTTGTGTTGTTGTTTGGGTGTTTCTCTTTTTCCTTTGTTTTTTATTTTATTTTTTTATTTTTTTTTTTTTTTTTTTTTTTTTTCTTTTTTCTTAATCTTTTTCCCTCTTTTTTACTTCCTTTTTTACAATTTTTTCCCTTCCCTTTCCACCTTTTTTTTTCTTCCCCTTTTTTCTTTTTTTCCTTTTTCCTTTCTCTTCCTTTCTTTTTCTTTTTCTTTTTTTAAATTTCCTTTTTCTTTTTTTTTCCCCTTCCCATCCACCCCTTTTCGCCCCTTTTCCTTCTCTTTTTCCACCTCCCCCCCCCCTCCTCTTCCCCCCTCCCCATCACCCTCTCTTTTTCCCCTTTTCCCCCACCTTTCACCCCCCCCCCCCCCCCCCCCCCCCCCTCTTTTTCCTCTTTTCCTTTCCTCTTCTCTTTTTTTTCTTTCCCAAAAAACTGTACCCTTTTCTCCTTTCCCCCCTTTTCCTTTTCCCCCCCCTCCCCGCCCCAAAACCTTTTTCCCCTTAAAAGTAAAAAACCCCATTAAACTGCCTGCTCAAAAAACGTTTATCAGCTGCGTCCATCTGGGGGGGATCTTTTCACACAGGCGGGACAGTCGACCTTTCCAACTGTCCCGAGTTGACAACCCCGAAAAACTGATACAAAAAGACAGCAGCGGAAATTTCCCAGCGCAAAAACAACACCGCCCAAAACCCCCCAGCCCAGCCCAGCCCATCCCATAGCTATCCGCCGCCACTAAAACTGTCTTTGTCTTTGTCTGTCCGGGGGGGGTCGGGCTTTTCGGTTTTGTCTTGTCAGTCAAGTCATGCAAAACCCCCACACCAAAACCCCTAGGCCCCTGTTTTTTTACTGCTAAAAGTGCTGAGAAAGAAAGGCCCCTTTGGGAAAAGTGTGGGCGGGGGGGCGGGGGGGGGGGTGGGGTGGGGGAAGGGGTAGGGAAGTGGGTTTGGGGGGTTGGGAAAAGAGAGAGAGAGGGAGAAAAGAGAGAGAGACAAAGAGGGGGAGAGAGGAAAACAAAAAGAGAAGAGGGGAAGGGGAGGGGGGAGAGGGGGGAGAAAAGGGGAAATGTTTTGTGGGTGTAATGGGGGTGTTTGGGGTTTGGGGTTTGGGGTGTGTGGGGGGGGGGGGGGGGGGGGGGGGGGGGGGGGGGGGGGGGGGGGGGGGGGGGGGGGGTGGGGGGGGGGGGGAGGGGGGGGAAAGGTTTTGGGGGGAGTTTAAAAATTAGAAAATTTTTTTTCCCTTTTCTCTCTCCCCAAAATCTCTCTCCCCTTCTCTCTCTCTCCCCCTCTTCCCCTCTCACTCCTTTTCTCTCCCCTTCTCCTCCCAAAAAACCCATCAAAGCAGCCCCGGGTTTTGAAGAGGACTCCCCCCACCCCTTTTTAAAACTCCTTCCAAAATTTTTTTAAAAAAAAAACCCCCCCCCCCCCCATTTTAAAAAAATTCCCCCAAAACCCCCCTTCCCAAAATTTTTCCTTCCCTTTTTTTAAAAGGGGCCCAATTTTAAAAAAAAATCCCTCTTTAAAAAAAATTTAAAAAAAAAAAAAAAAAGAAAAGAAAGGTTTTTTAAACTTTTTTAAAAAAAAAAGAAAAAAAAAAAGGAAGGAAAAAAAAAAAGTAAAAAATTTGCGTTGCTAAAATTTTTTATTTTTTTTTTGCCTTTCAATATGTCGTTTTTTATTTTTCACGATTCTCACTCCCCCCCTGTCAACCCCTTTTCCCTTTTTCTTTTAGTTTTTGGTTTTTTTTTCCGTCATATTTTTGAAAACAAGCTGTCTTTTCAAAAACATGACAAAAACACATTAGTTTTTAAATGCTGGAGAGGGCGAACAGTATTTGGGATTCGGATTTTTTTTTTTCCCAAAAGATTTTTTCCTATTTAAAAGCTATAGAAAATGTCTTTTTTAAGGGAAACTTTATTATTTCATTATCGTACATATTGACGTGTATTTTTGTGTTCGGGGCACCCCCCCCCCCCCCCCCCCCCCCCCCCCCCCCCCCCCCCCCCCCCCCCCCCCCCCTCCCCCTTTTACTTCTTTTAGTACGGGATAGCTCAGTGGTCGGAGCACTCGCTTTCCCCCAGCCAAGTTAAGCAGCGTCGAGCGTGGTTACCAGTTGGATGGGTGACCGTTTATGCGCCTTGGCTTCAGTACAGTTCCCCCAGTTCACCCAGCTGTAAATGGGTACCTGCCCTCTTTAGGGTCAGGGAAGGTAAAGCAGCGAGGGAGAGGAGATGGGCGCCGCCCTCAATATGCTAGCCCTAGAGAAGTGAGGTCTCTGACGCCTCGCTCCCCTGCGACCTTATAGGTTATGGGACTCCTTTACCTTTACCTACTTCTTTTGGTCAGTGTATGGATCATCATCATTCGCCATAAGAATGTTTGATGTACTTGAGCACGACATGGGCTACTTGCTTGTTGCTGCTACGCTGATTATGTTCATCATGCTATGCTTGTTTCATGCTTATTTATGAATAACCTTATTTAAACCAGAGAACCGAGCTGAAACCTCTAATGAGAGAGAGAGAGAGAGAGAGAGAGAGAGAGAGAGAGAGAGAGAGAGAGAGAGAGAGAGAGAGAAAAAGAGAGAGAGAGAGAAAGGAGAGAGAGAAGAGAGAGAGAGAGAGAGAGACAGACAGACAGACAGAGAGACTCGCCATACGCTACGCCACACTCATGACTGTCAACATCTTGAAACAAAAAGCCGTTACCTAACTCACGTCGTTTCAACTTAGCATCTGTTTCACATGAGTGCATACAAAAAAAGCAACACAGTTTTTGACAGATTCAATATGAAATTGCGATGAGGAACAAACGCGTGCCACATGGCTCGGACGCAACCGAAGATCTGTATCATGCAAGATCTGTATCTTAAAATTAGTGAGAATATCAAGAATAGGCTGTGTGTTTGTTTGTTTGTTTTAGATATACATCTTGACAATTACTGGTATATCATATTATGCGAGAACACACGCACTCAAGCAACATCCGCACACATACACAACGCACACTATGCGCGAGCCCAGACATCAGAGACAGACAGACAGACAGCACACACATCACACACACACACCACCACACACACACACACACACACACACACACACACCACACACACACACCACAAAACCACAGATTGAACCTATGACTTCAAATTACGAAACACACAGCCATAAAAAAAGTAACAACAACAAAAAAACAAAAACAAAACCACACCCAAAAACCCCCCAACACAAAACAAAACCAGATGTAATCTGGGTACTTAAATAAAGTGCACAGAAGCACAACACGAGAAGCAAGCAAGCAGGCAGCAACAGCAACAGCAGATAAGACAAGATACAGTCAGAGATAGGATCAAACCGATGATGATGATGATGATGGTGGTGGTGATGATGGTGATGGCGATGATAGTGATGATGATGGTGATGATGATGATGATGGTGGTAGTGATGATGGTGGTGATGATGATGGTGGTGGTGGTGATGATGATGATGATGATGATGATGATACGCTTCTTGCTGGCCTAGCGTTTACACAAGTTGCTGTCAAGGTGATGCAAGATTAGCGCAGTGAGGGGTACAGTACAGAGAGGGAGGGAAGGGGGGAAGGAGGGAGGGTGTTGAAGATGGGGGTAAGTGGGTGAGACAGATGGAGAGGGAGGGTGAGGTGGTGATGAGGTTGAGAGGGTGGGTAGGGGTGGGGGGGGGGGGGGGGGGGGGAGGTAGGGAGTGTTGGTTGAAGGAAAGACGGAGGGAAGGAGGATTGGGGGAGGGGAGAGGGAAGGAGGGAGGAGAGGGGAGAGAGACAGAGAGAGAGAGAGAGACAGACAACAGACAGAGACAGAGTTATTGCAAGTGAGTGCGTTCATACACACACACACAACACAGGAACACACCCACACAACACACACCACACCACCCACACACAACACACACCACACACACACACACACACACACACACACACACACACACCATCTGCGGTGTACATAACCTTTCATTTTCGACAGATGGTGATTAGGGACAGACAGGCACGCGAACACGAGAATATCAGACGTTGTGGTGTGTGCGTGTGTGTGCGTGTGTGTGTGTGTGGGTGTGTGTGTGAGTGTATATGTATGTGTGTGTGTGTGTGTGAGTGAGTGTGTGTGCGAGTGAGTGTGTGTGTGAGAGAGTGAGTGTGTATATGTGTACGCGAGTGTGTAGACACATGGTCTTGCTAACATGTGTGACTGCGTATATGTATGTGTATGATAGTCACTGTATGTGCGAGTTGAGGCACTCACACATGCATACACACACTCACGCACAAGCATACATACAAGCACACACACACACACACACACACACACACACGCGCGCGCGCGCTCTCTCTCCCTCTCTCTCTCTCTGGCCCATACTACGCATGACAGGGTGAATTATGCATCTCCTTCTCTCTCGTATACGGTAATTATTTATGTATGCACGCTAACTGCTTTGGCTGTATTCTTTTTCTATACCTCACAGAGAGAAAGAGAAAGAGAGAGAGAGAGAGAGAGAGAGACAGACAGACAGACAGACAGACAGACAGACAGACACTATAAAAGCATAAAATAAAATGAAATAAAAATAAAACAGAAATAAAATAAAAAATAAGATAAAAAAAACAGACAGACAGACAAACACAGACAGTCAGACAGACAGACAATATAAAAGCATAAATAAAATGAAATAAAATAAAATAGACATAAAAATAAAATAAAAAAACAGACAGGCAGACAGAGACAGACAGACAGACCGACAGAGAGAAAGACAGAGAGAGAGACAGAGACAGACAGACACAGACAGAAACGGAGACAGACAGAGACAGACACACACAGACGGACACACACACAGACGGACACACACACAGACGGACACACACACACACACAAAGAGAGAGAGAGAGAGGGCATTGTCCGGATTATTCATGATCCTTATATTGTTCGTCCATTTCTACGCTTGAGAACATGAGAGTTAAGTACGTGTATATGTGTGTGTGTATGTGTGTACGTGTGTTTGTGTGTGTGTGTGTAACTGTGTGTGTGTGTGTGTCACTGTGTGTGTTCGTGTGTTTGTGTGCAAGTATTTGTATGTATGTGTGTGTTTGTGTGTATGTGTTTATGTATATGTGTTTATGTGTGTGTTTACATACACTTAGTTATGCTCGCTGAATACATTAGGGTTGTTTTTTTTTTACATTGCCAGCGCATCTGTCTGCCTTAATTAAAGCTAAGACCACACCTCCACTTCCACCTCCATCTCCACCCTACCCCCACCCGGACAAAGAAACAACCAAACAACACTGCGTCACGATATGTAAGAATTTTAGAAAGAGGGTAGGCACACACCAAAAAAAAAATCACAACTGTGGCTATCATAGGCAACAACACTAAATCATGCATGCACACAAACACACACACACACACTAACACACACACACACACACACTCTCTCTCTCTCTCTCTCTCTCTCTCTCTCTCTCTCTCTCTCTCTCTCTCTCTCTCTCTCTTAATGTGAAAAGACGTTAAATTAAAGAAGAAAAACCAAAAAAGTGGCAGAAAGACACATTAAGACAGCAACACAAACAAATCACGAAAGCAACAACACCGAAAACACAAAGAAGGAAAACAACAAAGAAAGAGGTAAACTAACTTTGAAATAACAAAAAAAAGATACTTAACATGTACCAACACAGATTTTTGTGTGTGTTGCACTGTATAAAAGAAGTTTTTGCACACAAGTTATTATCTTACGCTACCTTTTCTTTTACAGGATTCATTGTTGTTCGGTCGCAGCCCAGTTTTTTTGCACATTTTATCTTTATATATTTTAGAGTACTCTTTATCAGTAACATTGCTTGTTTGTTGTACTCATTTTATGTTTTAGTATTACGTTGTTCTGCATGAATAAACAAAATGTTTAAACCAAACCAAAACGACACACACACACACACACAAGGTGAGATGATGATGATGATGATGATGATGATGATGATGATGATGGCGATCCGTATCTTCCAAGGGTTACAGAAAAGCATTTGTGTGATTTGTATGTTTTGTTTTGTTTTGTTTTTTTCGGCCGGCCATTGCCCTTGAGGAAGAAGGGGGAGAGTGAGAGAGAGAGAGAGAGAGAGAGAGAGAGAGAGAGAGAGAGAGAGAGAGAGAGAGAGAGAGAGAGAGAGAGAGAGAGAGACAGACAGACAGACAGACAGACAGACTGAGACACAGAGAGAGAAACAGACAGCGAGACAGAGACAAACAGACAGAGACACAGACAGACAACGAAAGAGACAGAGAGATATAGACAGAGACAGCGAGAAACAGACAGAGACACACAGACAGAAACATACACATACAGACAGACAACCCGACCGAGAACGACTTAGCGACAATGATGACACACATTGATTAAACAACAGCAGTAGTACGACTTGTAAGCGAAGGGAGCAAAGATAAACACCACACAGACCCTATCGCTTGTTCATAATAATAATAATAAAATAATAATACTAACAAGCCAGTCTCCTACGCTTTGCCTGCTCCACGCCAGACCTACTGCTCCCACTTTAGTTACACAGTCCCAACCTCTGCCCCAGCGCGCGCCAACTCCCGCCGCCCTGGTAAATAATAACAATAATTTTGAACGTGTAAGGGGGCCGGGGAGGTAGGTATGTGTGTGTTGTGTGTGTGTGTGTGTGTGTGTGTGTGTGTGTGTGTGTGCGTGCGTGCGCGTGTGTTTGTGCGGGCGCGCGGTGTGTGTGTGTGTTGTGTGTGCGTGTGTGGTGTGTGTGTAGGAGGGTAGGTAGACCTGCCTATCCATTTTTCTTTTTACACCTGACACGCCTATCGTGGGGTTTCAATTGTTACCCATCTCGAGAACGAACGTATAACCCACTGGTTAAGAAATAGTAGTAGTGGTGGTGGTAGTGTGGTGTGGTGTGGTGTGGTGTGGTGTGGTGAGGTGTGGTGTGGTGTGGTGTGGTGGGTGACTGGAAGTTGTGGAGGGTTGTTGGGTTATTTTTTCGGTTTCAACAAAATTTACTCAAGAAAAGTGTCACACACAAAATACAAGCGTGCCTTGTTAGGACAACGAGTGAAACTTATCATAAACCTGTCTTATTCTCATACATGGTTGGGTTTGTTGGTTTTTTTCATTTGGAAGTTTATGTTGTGGAAGTACACTGGAAAAGTGGTTACAATGTCCCAATGCATATACTACTTTAAATAAAGATGCATGCATGTGTGCGCGCGTCATGTCGTCACCCTTCTCCATCCCTCTCGGTCTTCTCTCAACACACACAGGCGCGCGCGCACGCACGCACGCACACGCACACATACACACACACACACATACTTCGTCTAATATCATATGAGTGAAGAGATATTAATTGTTCTATTTTTAAAAAAAGAACACACACACACTTCGTCTAATACTTCGTAACACTTCGTCCTTCGGATGAGACTATAAACCGAGGCCCCGTGTTCCAACGCATGCAGAACATCTTGCGCACACGTTAAATCCTGTTCCGCTTTTCGGAAGAGTAGGCCATTGTGTGCCGGTGGAAACAGATGACAAAATTGACAAGATCGCATACACACGGGGACTGGACGTAAAAAAAGCACATGAGTGCTGCTTATTCCATTATCCTCGATATAAAAGAATAAATAAATAAATAATATCACTATGGGTGAAGAGATATTAAATTAAAACACACACACCTACACCCACACCAGAAGTATACTCAATTAAATTGTCAACATAATTATTCAGTCCCTGACCTTGCTCCTTACACACATGTACATCACTGACCAATTAGTTTGTCTTCTGTAAGCAGTTCACGTTTTAACAAGCAACAACAAGCACCTGTCCGCAAATTAAGTCTATAAATTATGAACGACACAGGCCCCTTCTGTGTGTGTATGTGTGGTGTGTGTGTGTGTGTGGGTGGGTGTGGGTGTGTGTGTACGTGTGTGTGTACGTGTGTGTGCATGTATGTGCTGTCCGTGCATGTCTGCGTGTTTGTGTAAACGTACGTGCTTAAATGAATGTGCGTAGGCGTGCATGCAATCATTTTCCCTTTATTATTCCCCCCCTTATTTAATGTCGTGTTATCTCATCAGGCATCAACAACAGTGATTAAATTGTGCAGCTCGTTTTTTACTTGTTCGAATTTCTAACTGCGCAAAAACACTGTCAAGGACAGGCTGAATACAGGCAGGTATATGAACACTCACTCACAAGCAAGCGCCCACGCACGCACGCACGCACGCGCGCGCGCACACATACACACTCACACACACACACACACACACACGCGCGCGCGCACACACACACACACACACAGAGGGACGAATTTGGTCTTAGATGGCTTAATGAAAAAAGCAAATGCATTGCTTATTCAATGTACCATCTGGGAAAAAAAAATTTACACTTGACTTGACAGGATAGCCTAGTGGTCAGAACATTACGCTGCTGGCAATCTGACGTCCCAGGTTCGAATCCCGTTCAAAGGGATTTTCCCCCTGGAGTTAACCATCAGTGCAGACTCCACTCTCCACAAACGTTCTTTGGATGGGACTATAAACCGAGGCCCCGTGTGCGAACGCACGCAGAGCATCTTGCGCACAGGTTAAATCCTGTTCCGCTTTTCGAAGGAGTAGGCCATTGTGTGCCGGTAGGAACAGATGACAAAATTTTACAGAACCGCATACACACGGACGGGGATTGGATGTTAAAAAGCATAAGAGTGCTTATTGCATTACCCTCGATATAAAAGACATAAATAAATAAAATAAACCACACACACGCATGCACGCACGCACACACATTCACCAACCACCATCAAAATACACTTAATGGCACACCCACACATATTCACACAAGCACACACACACACCAAACTCACAACAACCCCTCCCCCCCCCCCCCCCCCCCCCCCCCCACACACACACACAAGCACACTACATACACACACCTGTGACAGAGAAGGATAGTGACAAAATTTAATAATTAAACTCCACAGATAACCGCCTACCAGCTGCCTGCTGCTAATGACTGTAGATATATATACATACACACGACTGCTGATAACCTCAATAATGATGGTATATGTCTATAACAATGCTGATAGCCTCAATAATGATGGTATATGTCTATAACATGCTGATAGCCTCAATGATTGTTGACGACGACAATGTACTTGTGGCCTCTAACTAACTACTAGTCTAGATGCGCTAAGTGGGCCCCGAGACCCCCAAGCCTGCCTTACCTACCTTCCTTCCTACCTGTTCAGATGGACTGACTGACTGACTGACTGACTGTTCAACCACTGCAAATCGTTAGTTAGCCGGAACATGGGACACTGACGGACGACACAGGCAGCAGTGAAGGCACAGCCGTTATCTTCCATGAAAGACTCGAGAAGCCGTCTTCTAGTACTACTACTACTACTACTACTACTACTACTACTACTACTACTACTACTACTACTACTACTACTGCTGCTGCTGCTGCTGCTACTACTACTACTATTACTACTACTACTGCTACTACTGCTACTACTACTACTACTGCTAGTACTGCTACTACTGCTAGTACTGCTGCTGCTGCTACTACTACTACTACTACTACTACTACTACTGCTACTACTACTACTACTACTACTACTGCTAGTACTGCTACTACTGCTAGTACTGCTGCTGCTGCTACTACTACTACTATTACTACTACTACTGCTACTACTGCTACTACTACTACTACTGCTAGTACTGCTACTACTGCTAGTACTGCTGCTCGGCTCTTACTACTACTACTACTACTACTACTGCTGCTACTACTAACTACTACTACTACTACTACTACCTACTACTGCTACTGCTACTGCTACTACTACAGCTACTACTACTACTACTACTACTACTGCTGCTGCTGCTACTACTACTACTACTACTACTACTACTACTACTACTACTACTACTACTACTACTACTAGTACTACTACTACTACTACTACTACTACTATACTACTGCTGCTGCTGCTGCTGCTGCTGTTCTTGTTGTTTCTATTGCTGATAATGATTAGTAAAGTCGGTTAATTAAGTGTGTCGATTTTTTTTAACCTTCATTAAAAGACACATAAAAAGGGGGGGGGGGGGGGGGGGGGGGGGGGAGGGTAGGAGGAGAGAGCTGAAGGCCAGTACAAGCTCTATTAGTAAGAAACATTGTTCCCCTTTCCCCCCACCCCCCAAAAAACCCCAAAATCAACTCTATAACTTTATGTAGCCTCTATTTATATCACAAGTCCTGTTAAACTTTGATTTAAAAAACAACAATGTAGAATTATCAAGAACAGTTCAAATTCTTTGCCAAAATATGAAACTACCAGTACCCCCTCCTCCCCCCCCCCCCCATCCCCTGTTTTTTCCGTTCCTCTTTACTTCATTTTCCCCCCCCCCCCCCCCCCCCCCCCCCCCCCCCATCCTTCTCCGTTTCACGCTTTCTCCTCTTCTCCATTCCCCGAGTTCCCAATCTACTTCACATTTCCTCCGCCTATCCGCCAAAGAATGATGACTACCGACGACACAGGGAAACCTGGAAATCCGACTGGCATTCTTCACCTGATTAAACGTCACCGCAGATAACGACCACCTACCCTGGGCCTCTGCCATCCACTTTGATCCCAGGAGGCGAAGGAAAGGGGGTCAAGTCCCCGGGATTATGAGGAACACAGCGCAGAAGAAAAGGCAAATAGTGCCGAGGTGAGAGAGAGAAAAAAGATAGATGAGTAGGTGCAGGGCTCAGGCCCCATAATAGAAGAAATGCACGGCAAATATTGACTGAGATGGAAGGGGTGAGGTAGAATAGACAGGCTGATGTGGCGGCCGTGTCATGTCCCTGGTCTCTGTCTCTCTCTCTTGTCTTCTTCTCTTATGCAGGCAGCCCGGTTGGTTTTGGGGGCAGGCTGGATAGAAAAAATACCTGTCTCAAATGTCTGGCTCCCTCTGTGTGTGTGTTTGTCACAGCCTATTATATTTTGTGTGTGTGTGGAGATATGACTGTTTTTCTAACGGAGAATCCATTACAAAAGTACAACGCTGCTTTTCCAAAGGAGAACCCATTAAAAAAAAAGTACAAGGCTATCTTTTCGCGCCCATTTCTTTTCCTGTTTACATGCATACTTGTTAACCGAATTGAGGTTTTGTTCTGCAGAATTTTGCCACAGACATTGATATATTATTATTATTATTATTATCATTTGTTGTTGTTGTTATATGTTTTGTGTTTGTGTATGTGTGTACCTTGTTTCATCCGAAAGAATTCCAACCCAACCACCAGCCAGGATTTGAAGGAATGAGGGTAAAAAATAACAACCTGTTTGGGGCAGGATTCTAACCCTCTTGAATCTTAAACAGATGCATTACCACGAGCCACTGCCAAAAACAAAAAAATGCCAGAGAGTGAGTGGAGATGGCGACATTGATTTTGCTGGGGGTGGGGGGGGGGGGGGGGGGGGGGGGGGGGGGGGGGGGGGGGAGATGACGTCTGTCTAAATGGCGGAATAACTAATGTCCATTCTCGCCCTCATCTTTCCGAGCCATTAACTCTCATGTCCGTAAATTCAAAGTCTGTGATCGTCGCCATCAACAGTTCACTCGTTACTGATGGCTTCCAGTTCAAAGACAGTTAAGCTGTCCAGTCTTGCGTGTCTTCATTTTCTTTGCTGGTGATTATGTACCCCAAGTGTTTGGCTACCCAGCTGTACACCTATCAAGCTCACTTCGAAGTTGGGTGGGGTTGTCCTCGTGAGTGGTGTGGTAGTCGCCATCTCCACTGGCATGTCAAAAAGATAGCCGCGACATCATGAAGTTGAAGGAACAAAAGGATGGCATATTTATTCAACCACACTGCACTACACTACCCCGTGTGGCTCTGTCGCTGGCTCCCTGCCCTTCCCTCACGTTTTGTCCCTGTTCAAACACGTCTCTCCCACTAAAGGGGCTAGAGAGCTATGTGCATAGTAGCGTCCTCCTCATTGATTTCCATGTGGCCCCGGCGCAGAGAGGAGCCCTACTAACACCCTGGACATGTACCACCCTCTTCAAACACAGCTAGCTAGCTCTGTGGAGGAGGACAGCGTCACTGCCGGCAAGGAATTCACACAGACATACGTGGCAGTATAAAACATAATTATGGATAGTCAGTCCTACGCAACTTTTGTCTGATGCACACTGTGCCGTTTCAAACAAAACTTGCAACTTTCATCTGATGCACACTGTGCCGTTTACAACAAAACTTGCAACTTGCATCTGATGCACACTGTGCCGTTTACAACAAAACTTGCAACTTTCATCTGATGCACACTGTGCCATTTCAAACAAAACTTTCATGCAGCACTTCACAAGCTGGTCTTTGTTCATGGACCTTATAATATAGGAGTTTCCTACAGAAAATAGGACCACATCGGTTTTAAGTCGTGTAAAAATATAGTCTTCTTTTCATATTCTTTTAGTTTGATAATAATGAAATAAGCACTCATGTTCTTTTTTTTTGTATACCTGTCCCCGTGCCTCTTTTTCATCAAATGGAGGGCACTTATGGAATACATCACTGACAGGAATGCATTAAGACCAGTAATATTTTGGGAAAACCTGGACACTAATGCTTGCAGACAAAAATGTCTGTTTTTTCTTTCTTTTAAACTATCCACTTTTCAGTTGTGGCTATCACTGTTCCTTAGTCACCGTGGTGTCACTATTGCTATGACCTCTGCGGACTGCTGGGTTAAGGACGGTACTGTTCTTTATTCTTTCATGTATCAGGTATTCATTTATTTATTGGAACCTACGTTCATGGTCTTATCCAAAGAGTGGAGTCAGTACCAATGTCAGCTCCAGGAAAAAAATTTCAGCGGAGATTTGAACCCGCACCGTTGTGATTGTCAGATCATGCGTTTGGAGGTTCTAACCACGGGGCGATCCTGCCTCCTTTCCTGTGTGATGCTGTAGCCGTGATCAGGTCAGCGAATGACCAATGCTTTCTTTCGTCTGCCTTGCTCATGTCAGATGAATATATAATATTATGTCCTCTATACATTTCAAATATTTATCACAATAGACTTTTAAGTACCTACCTACCTACCTACATACCTACCTACCTACCTACCTACCTACCTACATACCTACCTACCTAAATACATCCATCCATCCATACATACATATGTATATACATGCGTACGTACGTATACATACACACACACATACATTACATACATACATACATACATACATACATAAAACCGCACAATGCACAAAATACTATACGTTCATTAGTCTTCGTACTTTTACCTACACAGTTTAAGAAGCGCTCGATTCTTATTCTGTGGTCCTAAAATACTTTGAACAACAACTCAACTGTTCTCAGTAAGTAAGTCTCAGTGTAGATTTTGCTTTCAAACCATACCTATAAATCTCTTCATTCAACCTCCCCCCCCCCCCCCCCCCCCCCCCCCCCCCCCCCCCCCCCCACCATTCCCCCTGTCCCACTTGTATAACGAAGTTGATGAAAAAGAATGTACAGTTTGTGGTTTAATTTAAGAGCAGAAGACAAGGAAGTACCATCTTTATTCGTCAGGTACAGACAGCAGGAAGTACTTCTAAATGACAAGGTGAGTGCTCTTCACTAAACTTCAACATTTACTCTAACTAAGACTTCTCAGTTCTGTCAGGATGTTTTAGAAACTGGATTTGCGCCAGCTCGACGAACAGTATATTATTCGTTTTTTCCTGTTATTTCCACATTGGCTACTATTATTAGGGCGTTACTTTGGATTTTAAAATCTTACCATGTATAACGTACTACTGCAAAAAACGTCACATATCTTTGACCTAAAAAAGTTTTGAGGGATCTTTGAACTAAGTCTTTGGTCCAAAAAATCCCAACGAACAAACAGACAAGCGTTCTGTGCACTCAGGGTTAGTATATATATAACACATTCTTCTTTTCTGGTTTTTGTTTCTTGCACCACTTTGGTGAAGAGGTTGACTTCCAAACAACGCGCAAAGACAACTTTTCACCGAGATGGGTACAAATGACATCTCGAAGTGACGTGTCTCTATCTCCTCTTTGTCTTTAAAGAGACTGACATGACAGGAACTGTCTACAATGGATAAAAGTGCTCATCGCCTCCCCCTTCCTTAGTAACACCCCCCCCCCCCCCCAATCCCCAAACCGCCCCCCCCCCCAAGAGCGAAGTCAGACACTGTATTGGTTGATGACGTCTGTCTAAATGGCGGAATAAGTACTGTTCATTCTGGCGCTCATCTTTCCACTCCACCTCTAGAAGTCCAGGATCTCTTCCATTTATTACTGAAACAAGACCACCACTGCCTATGATCGCTTTTTCAGGTCTAGATTTAGCCCACAGGCTTGGTACTGAATTAGATAAAAGCAAGTTAGTCGGACAACTACCTCACAATGAATTCGACCAGTTTGTGTGTATGTTTGGAAGTGGCTGAGTGGCTGGTAGATTTTGAAACGGTTATGTCCGAAAATAATGCAGCCACAAAATTTAAAACCTAAAACGATGACAACGGGCGGCTTTTAAACGCTGCCCCAGCTCGCTCTCTCTCTCTCTAAACTGTGAGTTCAGTTCTCTCTCTCTCTCTCTCTCTCTCTCTCTCTCTCTCTCTCTCTCTCTCTCTCTCTCTCTCTCTCTCTTTCTCTCTCTCTCTAAACTGTGAGTTCAGTTCAGCTCTCTCTCTCTCTCTCGCTCTCTAAACTGTGAGTTCATTTCAGCTCTCTTCTCTCTCCTCTCTCTCTCTCTCTCTTCCCTCTCTCTCTCTCTCTCTCTCCCTCTCTCTCTCTCTCTCTTTCCCCCTCGTTTTGTTCCACCGATCAAACAGCCATCTTCAGCAACAGTGGAGCAGTGTGTGTGTGTGTGTGTGTGTGTACATAACATCGTCATAATTGATTTCCGTGTATTCCGGGAGGGGAGGGGAAGTGGTGAGGTGGTGGAGACTGGTAGGACAACTGTCGACGTCGCTGTACAAATATAGGCCTGGAGAAGGGTAAATGTCACCCCCACAGTTCTGAAGACAGACAGACAGACAGACAGACAGAAGGAAAGAAAGACAGCAGCACACGGCTGTTTGGCCCGGGCCAGGCTAGGCTGCAGCAAGGTAGACTAGCTAGCGCCTCACGTCACCAAGTATGGATCCGACTGTACCCAGTAACATTTTATACCCAGTCTCGGCCCCGTGATGCATTTCTCCTGGTAAAATTCCAAGCCGCGCTCTTCCCTGAGCTGAAGTGAAGCCGCCTAACCTTAGTATAGAGTGTGCTTACTCTCTCTCTCCCCTTCCTTCTCCTTCTCCTCCGCTATCATTGGTTTTTTTTCTGTGTGTATTGTTATTATTATTTTATTGTTGTTGGGTTGGGTTTTTTGTTGGTTGTTGTTGTTGTTGTGGTTCAATCAGGCTGGTGTTTCTGCAGGATGTTTGTTGCCAAGGACATCTCTCTTCTTGCCCTACAGTGTGGTCGTCTGTAGTGAAATGCACACTGTGCTGTGTGCAAGGGGGGGCTTCACTTTATCTTCCTGACTAGCGCAATACTAAACCAATCAATTTTTGCTAGAGAAATGCATGGCACAGAGAGAGAGAGAGAGAGAGAGAGAGAGGAGGGGGGGGTAGGGAAATAGAGACGGAGGGAGAGAGTTTCTAGGCTGACTAAAACATCTGATCAATAAAACATGAGCTTCTTTAAACAGGTGCGTTGGCCTGTAGGTTATGACTCTTATTACTATTGTTTGTGTGCTTTATCTTCTGATCCATCGTCCCAAACATTTGTGTTGCCCTGCCTGTGGTACATACAAGAGGTGATGACACACAAGAGTAGAGTAGGCAGTCATAACCGTAGTGGTAGCAGCCAACAGAGGAAATGCTAGTGATCTGATAACATTAGCAAGTGTAGCAGCAGCAAGCTACAGTAGTAGTAGTAGTAGAAACAGAAGAAGTAGTAGTAGTAGTAGAAACAGAAGAAGTAGTAGAAGTAGTAGTAGCAGCAGCAGCAGCAGTAGTAGTAGGAGCAGCAGCAACAACAACAGTAGTAACAGCAACAGCAACAGCAACAGCAGCAGCAGCAGCAGTAGTGCTTTTAGTAGTAGAAGCAGTGGTGGTGATAGCCCTGGCGGAGCCTCTATTCACAAGTAGCCAGCCGGACAGATTGACAAGAAGAAGAAGAAGAGCTGCTGGCAGCAGCTGGGACAGTAGTCCAGCGGCAATAACAGCAGTTCAGTAGCAATACCGCCACCCTCAACCCCAGGTCAAGCACATAAAATCGCACAACGGCCGCTCTCGTTCACACCGGGGAGTGTGATCGATGGCCGTCCACGTCTCTATCAGGAGTGGTGCCCGGCATAGCAGTGAATGAATGAATGAATGAATGGGCGGAGAGCTGGAGAGCCGGCAGGGTTTCCCAAGGCCTTTACGATGATGTCCACTACCACTACGACTTACTAGCGGTACAACTAACTACTAGTGTGGCCGTTAGCAGTGTGGCCGATGGTACACACAAGTGTTTTAAAAGGGGAGAGTGGTGGCAGGCACTGTCGCCAATGCTGCCGGACAAGTGGTGGACAAACAAAGCTGACCGCTGATAACTTCAGCATATAGACGAAGGCATAATAGTAGGGAACCTGCCTGCCTGCCTGTTCTCTGTTTTGCTTTGAAAAAGACAGAAATCTCCACTCTTCTGTGTATGTGTGTTTGTGTGTATGTGTTTAAGTGTGTGTTGTGTGTGTGTGTGCACGCTGGGGCATACGTGTGTGGTTGTGGTTGTGTGTGTGTGCCCATTATAGTGGTCGACAAAAAGCGGAGGTAAAGAGGACTAGTGCAAGAGGCTTGCAGGGCTGGAAATCCATGTTGACACACAGTGTTGGTTATGAGTGCTCTTGTTCATTAGCCAGCCTTGTGGAGGACCACTGAAGGGTTTTCGCTGTGGGAGCAATGGCTTAGCCTTTCTCTGGGGGGTAGGGGGGAAGGAAAGGTCCTAAACACTGCTTCCCGCCCTACCACCTTTCCCCGGTCCCTGTAAACTTCTTCTCTCTTTTAAATCTGTGATCAAAACAAAAAGACATTAGTATTGTTACGTAATAAATGTTTACTCCGAAAGGTTAAAGTTTCTTTGGTCATCTGCAACAGCCCTTGTCCTACCATTATGTTTCGCCATAATGTTTTTACTGACTTGGGGGGTCTGAACTATAAACCAGTGAAGAGTATCGTTAGTGTCACGGCCATGTTTCAAACACTATGTATTTTGGTTATCTACACACTCTTTGTCCATAAAAATGATATAACACAGAGTCAATAACATGTTTAACACTGTTTGAACTAAAAAGGTTTTGCATTTGGCTCATTGGCAAAGGGAAGCTTGGATAGTTATGGGAGCTTGGATGCTAATTGCTGAGAGATTGTTGACGTTAACTTTGTGTTTGAATGCGACAGATGTGGGGGTGTATTTAGAAGACCCTTGCTGTCCCCGAAAAGAAGAACATGCGGGCAAGTTTTTGCCTAGAATAAGTTTACAATGCGTTTACTGCTAGTTTTGAGGCGATGTTGATCGCAAGATGGTTTATAACTGTAATACAAAGCGTTATTAATAAACGGAAAAAGATCATATACTTGGTCATTTTCAGATTTTCAGGTGTCTGAAGTAGCACTAACTGGTATATGGCAACATGGCTACAAAAGCTGATGTTTAAGGTAGCCGTTGGGTTTCTGGATTGTGTGCTCCTTTATTGCACATGCCTAATAGAGTAATTACTCACAAATTTTCAAAGGTAAGACAGGTGCCTCTGGATTCAAAAGCATTATGCTTTGCTTAAAATATATCTTTAAAAATCTGCTGAAAAAGAAGTTTTTCTAGGTGGTAATAAACATCTTTCTGCTGTTAAATCGCTCTAAAAACGTCTATAAAACAATTCAGTATTAAAAAAAGTTTTAAACGACTTTCTTAGGGGGTGTACTAAATAAGTTTCTACAGGTTCAATTACTTTCACCCTTCTATTAAAACAAAAAACCCACAATGGTTGAATCGCTCTCACACTCCTTATTGCATCGATAACAACAGACCCACAAAAACAAACACAAAGGCTCCAACCCTTAAAAATGTCACTCTAATCCTTCTCAAGCAAAGCCACGCTCAATAATTTTAGCAGAAACAGGGCTAGGTCAGAGGAACCTGGAGGGACAAGTGCAAGTGGACAAAAAACCCAACACCAAACAAACAAAAACTGTAGAGTTCATGTCCCTCTCGGAGTACCGTGCTCACACCTCAGATCCTCAGGATGCTTATTCTATAACCCTCTATAAATAAAATGTGTTCATTGTTCATTGTTCCATATCTCCCCTGCATTACGCTATTGAGACCTAGAGACGCACTCTGCATGACAAGATTCAGCGCGGCGCCCAAATGACTCCTCCAGAGGTTTAGGGACAAAGAGAAGAGAAGTTCAGCTTTTATTTTTTCAGAAATCCCTACCTTGCCATTCAGTCATACATATTCGCTCACATAACAGACAACAATAGTTGCTGGCTGAGTGTTAGATGACGAAGGAGAACAATTCTAAGGAGCATTCAAAATCTTCCAAACTCACGATCTCTAGGTAGGTCGTTTCTGTGAAGCCTTTAGTTAGCGTTGTGTATCGATCTTTGAGGTCAGTGAAGTGGAATGCTCATGTTTGCATGCCTTGTAAAGCTGCGAAATGATTGTGTGCATGTGTAGTATCACTAGACGATTACGCGGTTAATCTAATGTGGTTTCTTCTTTTTCTTCTTAATATTGTCGTCGACATCATCATCATCAGCATCAGCATCATCATCATCATCATCATCATCATCATTTTTATCATTTAAGTTTTCATTTTCTCAAAATTAGCATTGTTGTTGCTGCTGAAGATAATGATGCAGTTAAGGCTGTCTCTTGTGGGGTTTTTTAAACCACACACACAAAAACAAAAATATTTTAAAAGTAAACACGATAAAAAAATATTTTAAAAACCCACCAAATACACCCCCCAGGTCCAAAACATCCCAGCTCCTCACACGCCATCACCTTGGCAC
>CM054134.1:28282744-28290244 GCA_028751875.1 Rapana venosa | reverse complement strand
TGTTTCATCTGCCATGTTTGCACTTGTGTCGTCGTTTGTCGCTTTCGTGTTGTCAACGTCTTGATCTGTGCGTGGGTGTGGTGTGGGGGGGGGGGTGGGGGGGGGGGGGGGGGGATGTGGAGGGATTGTATGTGTGTGTATGGGGGGGAGAGGAGGGATGTGGAGGGGCTGTACGTGTGTGTGTGGGGGGGGTGGGGGGGGGGGGGGGTGGGGGGGGGGGGGGGGGGGGGGGGGGGGGGGTATTGCGTGCATATTGCGTGCCGGGGGATGTGGAGATGTCTGATATTCTGTGTGTGTGAGTGAGTCTGTGAGACAGAGAGAGAGACACACACACACACACAGAGGGGCAGAGACAGAGATACACAGAGAGAGAGGCAGAGACAAACAGAGACAGAGACAGACATACAGACAAGAGTCAAAGATTATTTGAATCTCCATTTTCTCCAAGAATAAGACTCATACCAGTCGTGTGGTTTGCGTTATATTCCTCGTTGATTCATGATTACAATTTTTCAATCATTTCATTACGAAATTTCTTTATGGCAATGCGCCCCCCCACCTTTCCCCTCCTCCTCTCCCAACACAAAATACTCTTTCTCATGATAACGATAATAGTTCATGATGGAATCTGCATCTGCTGCAACAGATGAATGGGCAGACAACCCAACCCTATTTCCAACCTTCAATAATTGTGGTATTTAATGGCTGTATATTTAGGTACAGTAAAACCCGTCCCTTTACAGTAGGAAGAGAATTCTATAGAAAAAGTTGTGTGGTGTTGTTTTTTTAAAAATAGGTCATTCTAACTGCATTGGCGCACCTGGTACTCATATCACGAGCGCACAAACTAACACGTGTGGAACACTTCTGCCAGTATAGGCAGCATTTCAGATTATTCAACATTTACGTCACCTGAGAAGATGGCGGAAAAGAGTAAGATGTGGAAGGGTATATAGAGAACAAAACGAAGAAGAAAAGAAAAGAAGAACACAAAAAAGGAGAAGGAGGAGGAGGCGGGGGTGGTGAAGAAGAAGAATGAGGAGGAGGAGAATAATCCAATCCAATCCTGTTGTTTAATAGCCCCGCTGATCACGAGGCCATTCAGGGCTGTGACCTCAAGAAAAAAAAAGAAAGAAAGGAAGGAAGGAAGACAGGAAGGAAGGAAGAAAGAAAGAAAAAGGAAGGAAGGAAGGAAGAAAGAATGAAAGAGTGAAAGAAAGGAAGAAAAGGAAGGAAAGGAAGGAAGAAAGAAAGAAAGAAAAAAAAGAAAGGAAGAAAGAAAGAAAAAAAAAGAACAACGGAAGAATAAGAAGAAAAAACAACAAACAATGACAAAAAAACAACAACATTAACAACAACAAGAAGAAGAAAAACTAGGGAGTAGAAAATACAGTTGCAGTCTTGATTGAGAAAAAAGCACAGACGGTAGTGGGGGGGGGGGGGGGGGGGGGGAGGGGGAGGAAAGTAAGAGGAGGAGGAAAAAGGGAAAACGGGAGGGAGGAAGGCGAGAAAATAAACACGTAAACATGTGGCAACATGAAAAACATGCCACCTAGGGTTCTGTAATCCTTTGCCCCACCTCCCCTCAACCCCCACCTAACCCCTTCCACCTCCACCTCCCCTCTCTATTCATATTCATCGCGCGTAGAGGAGTGTCAGTGGTTAAAACGTAATAAAGGGCTGAAAGGGCTCCCCGTGGTATCTTCCATGCTTCGTTGCACAACGTTTATATAGAGCTTTTTGCCATCCTGAATGCATATGAAGGACGCTTACCACGAACATCTTACCTCTCTTTTTTATATAAAGAAAAGAGCAAACCTTTACAAATTTTAAGTGTGGTGAATGTGTACCGAGTTTTGGTTTTTGGTATTTTTTTCTGAAACACTCAAAACTTTGTCTTTTGTTGTTGTTGTTGTTGATGTTATTGTGTGTTTGTTGTTATTGCTGCTGGCATGTGAAGGAAGACACATAACATGTTTGCATCATGTACAAGATAATAAAACACACACACGAGAGAGAGAGAGGAGAGAGAAGGAAAAAGGAGGAGAGAGAGGAGAGACACAACACACACACACAGAAAGAAAGGAGAAAGCAGTCAGACAGAAAAGGGACACAGTCAACAGACAGAGACACCGACAGACAGAGACAGACGACAGAAAAAAAAGAGAGAGGACAGAGGGGGTCAACCCAAATAAAAGACAAGACGCAGTGGGGGTCATAAACATAGCCGCAAAGTCCCCAAGGTTCGAGCAAACCCCCTTATCGACCTGCCCCTTCCTCCTTTTTTTTTATCATCCTTGACCCCTATGGCAAAACCTTGCCCTCCATTTCCTAACCTCCCCCCCCCCCCTTCCCTCCCCTTTTTTATCC
The DNA here is from genome assembly GCA_028751875.1 of Rapana venosa. NCBI lineage: Eukaryota > Metazoa > Mollusca > Gastropoda > Neogastropoda > Muricidae > Rapana > Rapana venosa. The sequence goes on along the minus strand of CM054134.1, from coordinate 28,287,874 downwards.
AATCCCCTCCCCTGTCCCTCCTCCACACCCCACCAACTGATAAAAGGGAAGACCCTGAATGTGCCTTTTTTTTGCCACCACCCATGAATTGTGTTGGCAAAGGTGAACACACTAGCTAGCTCATAAAGGTTTGGCTAGGGCTGCAGTAAACCCAAGTGTAAACGGGGAAGTCATGTCAGTTTGACCACAAGGTGAGCTGTGTGTATGTGTGTAAGGGGGGGGGGGGGGGGGGGGGGGGGGAGGGGGGGGGGCCGGGAACACCCATAACCTCCCCACCCAGAGAAAGGAGAGGAGGGGGGGGGGGGGGGGAGAAAGAGAGAAAGGAAAGGGGGGGAGAGGGGGAACAGAGGGAGAAAGGAAAGGAGGGTAAGAGGGAGGACAGAGAGGGGGGAAAGAGGAAAAAGGAGGGAGAGGAGGGGAGAAAAAGAGGGGGGGAAAGGAGGAAAGAGGTGGGAGGGGGAGAGAGGGAAGACAGAGGGGGGAAAGAGAGAAAAAGGGGGGAGGGAGAGGGGAGGGAGAGAGAGAGGAGAGAGGAGGGGGGAGAGAGAGGGAAAAAGGGGGGGGGAGAAAGGGGAAAAAAAGGGGGAGGATGAAGGGGGGGGGAAAGAGAAAAAATTAAAAAAAGGGGTTTAAAAAAAACAAAAGGAGAGAAAGAAAAAAAAATTTGAAGAAAGAAGGAATTAAGAAAGGGGGGGAGGAGGGGGAGAGAAGAGGGGGGGGAGAAGAGAAAAAGGGAAGGAAGGGGGGGGAGAGAGGGAGGGGGGAGGGGGGGGGGGAGGGAGGGGAGAGGGGGGGGAACCCCCCCCCGGGGACAATAAAAAAGTTTCCTTCTTCACATTTTAAATCTGAAAATATGTTGGTGTGTAGATGGTAGTGTGGTAGTAAGCGCACTGAAAAAAGCGCAACCCAAAAGACCACAAATGGCGTATGTGCCAAAAAAAACCCACACACCCACACACACACACACACACACACACACAACACACATCCCAACCCCCATTCACCCTGTTTTTTTTTTTTTTTGTATGAATATCATATATCGATTTTTTCACAGGAACAAAAAACCAATAACTCACCATGTTGGGGTGTAAGTGCCATTAGCATAAAAAACACACTTCATTTTTAAATTAAAATTTAAACCCCCCGTGTGTAAAAAATAGCTTGTCATCAGCTGTGTCCCCTCAGCTTGCCAGTTGTCCCTTTAAAATGAGGGCTAACCCCCCCAGACTTAATGATAAGTGTTTGGTTTATACTCTCGTAACAACACTCTAGTCCAACATAAAAAACAGCTGTTGCTGGCTGTATCATAATTTAAAGTGTCTGCATGTCCCATCCCTTTTCTCCGAACATTCTCAGCTAACCGTTTATTGGGTTACCTCCGACTGTAACAGAAACTGATCCTAAATGAAAAATTTAAAAAAAAAGAAAAAATGACATAGGAAAGGGCAGGGGATATTTTTTTTTTTTTTACTGTATACTACTCTCTACACCGTACATGTACACAAGTCAAAAACAACCAAAAAATCAAAAAAAATGAGTTGTGTGTGTGTGCGTGTAGGAAGAATCAAGAATCATGTCATTTTCATTTTATTCTTTTATAGAGGATAATGGAATAAGCACTAATGTGCTTTTTTACATCCAGTCCCCGTGTGTATGCAGTTTTGTAGATTCTGTCCTGTTCCTACTGGCACACAATGCCTACAAAAAACCCCCCACTTTATTGCTATTAAGTCAGAACAAGACTTATTTGACTCCAAACATAATAAACACACGCGCACACACACACACACACACACACACACAACACACACACCACACACACAGTAGTTTCCAGAAGGTGAAGATGCTAAGCAAACTGAAAGCCTCCCTCCCCCCCCCCCCCCCCCCCCCTAGCATCCCCACTGGAAAGTGCGGAGGGGATTGAACCAACACACAAATAAATATTATCCACTGAGGTCAGCCAGCATTCACTGATTAACCATGCCAAGAAAAAGTCCCTTTTCTTTGCATAATACAAGCATTAATCAAGGAATCCATGTCTACAGCTTGCATGTCATTCACTTTGTCAACCTGCTAATTTTGTTTTTTCTCCTCAAGGACATGCCTGCACTGCTGCACCCATACCCATCAAACCCAGCATCTTGATTTACTCTGGTCATAAAACAGCCTCAAGTCCTAATTCAACCAGCAAGCAGCTGCCGCTCATCATAAACCTGTTACCAGGCAATGTCACATACCACAAAAGCCCAATCACAGTATCCTTTGATATCCTCGCCCCCTTCTGACCTCTCTCATCAAATCCTGAACCTTTTCTCTCCCCCCTTGAACACCCTCCTCCTCCTTCATCCTTATACTCCCCATCCTCCTTCCTACCCCTTCTCCCCCCTCTCCCCTCCCCCCCCCCCCCCTCCCCCCCCCCCCCCCCCCCCCCCCCCCCTCCCCCCCCCCCCCCCCCCCCCCCCCCCCCCCCCCCCCCATCCCTCCTAAACGCGATCAAACAACGCGAGCAATGCCACGTTTAGCACGCAGCGAATGTTTGCTGGCAAAGGTGAACACAGCTCATTGAGGCTTGCCTAGAGCTGACAGCTGGCTACGAACTGTAAATACCGAGCTGTCAGAGTCAATATGGCTGCAGGCAGGTAATGGGAGGGGGTCTGGCGAACACACCACACACCGTCTGGTTTTCAAGACATTGAGGAGGGAGGACTGGCTGGCGTGTGTGTGTGTGTGTTCCCTTCTTTTTAATAAAGTGCAGGTGGGTATAGGCAGAATATTTGCTATTCTCTCTGCCAAGAAGGACCCCACCCCACCCCCTATTTATGTGGGTTTAAAACTCTCCTTTTGAAATATGAGACAAACACACTGATACTACATGCCATACACATGCTGCACAACACGCACCATATCCATATTCACACACATGTATTCACAAAACATTTACACACATACACACACAAACAGAACCTCCCACTTGGACATACACACACACACACCACACTCTCTCTCTTCTATCTCTCTCTCACTCACTTCACACACACTACTACTACCACCACTACTACTACCACTAGACTACTTACTACAATCACAGTAAAACCAATACCACTTTCTTTCAATGAGCTGGGGGGGGGGGGGGGGGGGGGGAGGGTTCACAAGCTTAAAATTAAATAACTGTCACATTATATAAACAAAAGATGAGGGAGAAAGACACGGACGGTCAAGGCAAACCAGACGCGAGGCCAGGCCAGGAACACGGAGTGTGGCTGAGTCTCTGATGATGGTAACGTATGTGACATCCGACGACACCTTTATGACGGAACAGCTGTGAGGACAGTGTGACAGAGCAGGCTTTATGGGCCGGTAAATCACAAGGCCACTTTTTATTAGGTCTGGTCCCGGGATGTAGCAGAATGGCATGAGGAGGCTCCTCCCTCCCTCCCTCCCTCCACTCCTCCATCTCTCCACTCCTCCCTCACCTAGGAGGTACTGGTAGTTTGGGAGTTGGACACTGGTCAGCTATCGTTAAGCTGTTCAGTAGTGTTAGTTCTGCTGCAGGTATTAGAGAGAGAGAGAGAGTGTGTGTGTGTGTGTGTGGGGGGGGGGGGGGTGGTTTGGGGGTTAGGGGTGGGGGGGGGGGGTGAGTGGTGTAGTGTGTGGTGTTGTGGTGTGGTGGTGTTGTGTATGTGTGTGGTGTGGTGTGGTGTGGTTTGGTGTGTGGTGTGGTGTGGTGTGGTGTGGTTTGGTGTGTTGTGTTTGTGTGTGTGTGGGTGGGTGGGGAGGGGGGGGGGGGGGGGTGTTTGTATTGTATGTGTGTTTGTGTGGTGTAGTGTGGCGTGATGTGTGTGTGTTTGTCTGTACGTAGTGTGTGTGCGCGTGTGTGTGTTTTTGACGTTTGGGGGGTAGGGTCGTTTGTTTAAGGGAAAGGGGAAAGGAGAGTGTAAGGGAGGGTGTTTTCTGTGCTTAGAGTTGGTATTGTTTTAATAAATTCGTTTCTTTGGTTCATTTTTTTAAGGGTCTTTTATTGATCTGTTGACCTATCAATAATTGAACGGCAATTTGAGTGATTGATTTCATTGCTATCTCACATTAACTTGTTTCTTAATTCATTGATTTATTCATGTTTATTTCACTTTTTTTTTCTCCTGTGAGGGCCTGGAGTAAAGAAACATCTGTATTATCCAATTACCCTCAATAAAATATTTATTCGAGTTCGAGTTCGAGTTCTCTCTCTCTCTCTCTCTCTCTCTCTCTCTCTCTCTCTCTCTCTTCTCTCTCTCTCTCTCTCTCTCTCTTATCCTCTCTCTCTCTCTCTCCATCTCTTATCCTCTCTCTCTCTCTCTCTCTCTCTCTCTCTCTCTCTCTTCTCTCTCTCTCTCTCTCTCTTTTCTCTCTCTCTCTCCTTCCATCTCTACCCTCTCATCCTCTCTCTCTCAACCCCCCCCCCCTCTCTCCTTCCATCTCCCCATCCTCTCTCTCAACCCCCCCCCCCCCCCTCTCTCTCTCTCTCCCCTTCCATCTCTGTCTCTCTCTCTTTCCCTCTTTCCTCTCTCCTTTTCTCTCCCGAAACGTAATCCCAAACTAAACTAATGCCCTCAATACACTCCGGGGGGGGGGGGGGGGGGGGGGGGGGGGGGCGGCGGGGGGCGGCATCCCATTATTTTGTCACCTAGGGGGGGTGGCGTGTGGGTGGGGGGGGCTTTTTCCCTTCAGCGCACCGGGTCAGGCTTTCAATCCCGTCCAGCGCTGCACTGTACACTTGCTTGCTGCAGCAGCGAATCCCCTGGCCTTGCTTCTCGCACAAGGTGGACTGATGCTTTCAATCCCACATCAAAAGAATCTGGACAGAAATACCAGTCTGGAACCGGTTGTTGGGGTTTTTTTCTCCCGCCCCCCCGAAATGCCATTCACCCCCTTTTTTTTTTTTTCCAGGATTCGGATCACAAATCGTGTGGCAAGAATTTGCCAAGGCGGTGTTCTCGGATGGAAAATGCTTACCCCCTTGGGAAAAAATTATATGATGTAGGGTTGTTGTTTTTCTGTGTGGGTTTTTTTGGGTGTTGTTTTTAAAAAAAAATAAATCTCCTGTCTTTAAAATCGAGATGTATCCCCCCCAAAGTGGGTTGAAATGTATAA
>CM054134.1:28265244-28277744 GCA_028751875.1 Rapana venosa | reverse complement strand
TGTTTTCCTCTCAGTGTCGGGAAGTTACACTGCTTTCTTCGGGATGGAGTCTTTCAGCTTTCAGTTGTGTCTGTCTGGCTGGCTGGCTGGCTGTCTGTGTGGCTGTCTGTCTGGCTGTCTGGCTAGCTGTCTGGCTGTCTGGCTGGCTGTCTGTCAACACGTCTGTTTCTGGTTTTGTTTTCTTTCAGGATGGTCAAGTTATGTATGGCACTGCAAACCCTGCCAAAACTAATGCCTTGACGTAAATCTGAGTGACATCTGTTATCAAAGAAAATAATCTCTCCTTCTCTCTCTCACACACACACACACACCCACATACACACACACACACATTCTCCCTCTCACTCGTTCGCACACTCACTCACTCCCTTACACACATACACTCTCTCTCTCTCACTCTCATTCACACACAAACACACTCTTTCTCTCTCACACACTCTCTCTCTCTCACACACACACTCTCCCTCTCACTCTCTCACACATACACTCTCCCTCTCTCTCTCACACACACACTCTCTCTCTCTCTCACACACACACTCTCTCTCTCTCTCACACACACACTCTCCCTCTCACTCTCTCTCACACATACACTCTCCCTCTCTCTCTCTCACACACACACACACACTCACTCTCTCTCTCTCACACACACACTCCCTCCTCTCTCTCACACAGACACTCTCTCTCTCCCTCTCTCTCTCTCTCACACACACTCCCTCTCACACACTCTCTCACACACACACTCCCTCTCACACACTCTCTCACACACATACACACACACACTCCCTCACACACACACACACACACACACACACACACAACCACACACACACACACACACTCTCTCTCTCTCTCTCTCTCTCTTTCCCTCACACTCTCTCTCTCACACACACACACACACACACACACTCTCTCTCTCTCTCTCTTTCCCTCACACTCTCTCTCTCACACACACACACTTTTTTCATGAGCGGGGTGTGGGCAGGCAGGCAGGCAGGCAGGTAAATTTAGAACAACTGTCCACTGAGTTCTGGGTGACTTCTGACAAACAGCCACAGCACAGTGTCAACCTCTGAACAAACGGCAGACGACATACCGCCCCAGTCACAAAGGGATTCCATCCCCCAGGGTAAATGTCGTACAGCAGAAAGGAGAGAGAGAGAATGACAGAGAAAGACAGAGACAGAGAGAGCAGAGACAGAGAGAGAGAGAGACAGAGAGAGAGACAGAGAGAGAGACAGATAGAGACAGAGAGAGACAGAGATAGACAGAGATAGAGACACAGACAGAGAGAGACAGACAGACAGAGAAAGACAGAGAGAGAGACAGAGAAAGACAGTGAGAGAGAGTGACAGAGAGAGACAGAGAGAGACAGCGAGAGAGACAGAGAGAGATAGAGAAACAGAGAGAGAGACACAGAGAGAGAGACACAGAGAGACACAGAGAGACACAGAGACACAGAGAGACAGAGAGACACAGAGAGAGAGAGAGAGAGAGAGAGAGAGAGAGAGAGAGAGAGAAGAGAGAGAGAGAGAGAGAGAGTAAAATCCTTCCTTTTCAAATAGCCTGAAAGCTTGCAAGACTTCACGGGTGATTTTGATTTTTTTTTCTCTGGAGGAAAGTTATGGTAGGCGGAAGGATTACGTACTTATTTTGTTTCTGGTTGATAGATAGATAGATAGATAGATAGATAGATAGATAGATAGATAGATAGATAGATAGATAGATAGATAGATAGATAGATAGATAGATAGATAGATAGATAGATAGATAGATAGATAGATAGATAGATAGATGGATGGATGGATGGATGGATGGGTGGGTGGATGGATGGATGGATGGATGGATGGATGGATGGATGGATATGTAGATAGGTAGATAGATAGACTGATTGATTGTGTGTGTGAAAGAGATGGAGAGTGCGTGTGTATGTGTAGCGTGTGCCCGTGCATGTGTGAATGCGTATCCACGCACATGCGTGCATGTGTACGCGCGCGCGGGCCTGTGTGTAAGTGTGTGTGTGTGTGTGTGTGATCTATGTGTATCAGTGTCTGTGTCTCTAATGATTATTATAATGATGATGATGTTTATAAACTATTGTCCTTATTGTTGTTGGTTATTATTATTATTATTATTATCATCATCATCATCATCATCATCATCATCATTATTATTATTATTATTATTGTCATCATCATCATCATCATTATCAATATCATCACCACCACCACCACCACCGTCATCATCATTATCACAACCATAATAAAACAAGAACAAAAAAGTGTAACAAATTTACACAAACCAGACTCTCTCTCTCTCTCGCTCTCTCTTTCTTTCAACACACTAACTAACTAGCTAACCCACAGCGATCCTAAAGCCTGGTAAGAGCTCCATTCACTGGCGCGCATTACTTCCAGCCTGCTTCCTCGTCATAAACAAAAGCAACAACAACAACAACAACAAAGGTATGCCTGTGCGTGGGTGTGCGTTAGCTGGCACCTGTATGTGAGCGAATGCACCGAGGAACCACCACTATCACAGGTACGAATACCTGCAACTGCGTGAGAAAGTGGTCATGATAGGAGAGAGAGGAACGAGAGAATAGTAGTGGTGGTGGTGGTAGTGGTGGTGATGGTGGTGGTGGTGATGAAAGCTAGGAATGAGGGAAGGAGAGAGGGGGAGATGGCTGGGGAAGGGAGAAAGAAGAGGAGGAGGAGGAGGAAGAATGAAAATGATTATTCAGAATGGTGGAGAAGAAGAAAGGAGGAGGAGAAGGAAGAGGAGTGGGAGGAGGAGGAAGAGGATTTCTCAACCAGAAAAACTGGAAGAGAAGAGGAGGAGAAGAGGAGGAGAAAGGAGGAGGAGAAGGAGGAGGAGAAAGAGGATTCCTCAACCAGAAAGAATGGAAGAGAAGAGGAGGAGAAAGGAGGAGGAGAAGGAGGAGGAGAAAGAGGATTCCTCAACCAGAAAGAATGGAAGAGAAGAGGATGAGGAGAAAGGAGGATGAGGAGGAAGAGAAACAGGATTTCTCAACCAGAAAGAAGAGGAGAAGAGGAGAAAGGAGGAGGAAGATGGAGGAGGAAGAGGAGGAGAATTTCTCAGCCAGAAAGAATGGTAGAAAAGAGGAAGATAAAGAAGGAAAGAGAAGGAGGAGGAAGATGATTTCTCAACCAGAAAGAATGAAAGAGAAGAAGAGGAGGAGGAGGAGGAGAAGGAGGAGGAATAAGGAGGAAGAGGAAGAAGATTCCTCAACCAGAAAGAAATAACACAGCAAGGGGGGGTAGAGCAGCCCAAAGTCTGTATAATTATGTGGATCTTGGCACCAGTAGGTTTGCTTTTTGGGGATAGCATCCTGGAGTCTACTCTTTTACGTCTTCGTCTTTTCTTTCTTTCTTTCTTTCTTTCTTTCTATCTTCCTTTTCTTTCTTTCTTTTCTTTCTTTTTTTTCAAATCAGAGTTCTTTCTTCATTCATGTTGTTTCGTACCTGGCATACTTTTAAGGGTCAGTGCCTGTTCAGGACTTTCAGCTTTCTCCGTGGAACGACCGAACCAGAATCCGTAAACAGGAAGGGAAGGGAGGGAGGGAAGGAAGGAGGGAGGGAAGGAGGGAAGGAGGGAGGGAAGGGGAGAGAGGGGGGAGGGAGAGAGAGAGAGGGGGAGATGGAGGGAGAGAGGGAGGGAGAGAGAGAGACAGATAGACAGGCAAGCAGGAAGGCAAACAGAGGTAGATAGCCAGACACAGAGATAGAGATGGAGAGAGACAGAGAAAACGTGTATGTGTGCAAGGAGGAGAAAGGAAAGAAAGAGAGAGAGAGAGAGAGAGAGAGAGAGAGAGAGAGAGAGAGGAGAGAGAGAGAGAGAGAGAGGGAGAGAGAGAGGGAGAGAGAGTGAGAGAGGGAGAGAGAGAGAGAGAGGGAGGAGAGATGAGAGAGAGAGAGAGAGAGAGAGAGAAGAGGGAGAGAGAGAGGGAGGGGAGGGAGAGAGAGAGAGAGAGAGAGAGAGTGTGTGTGTTGTGTGTGTTGTGTGATGTGTGTGTGTGTGTGTGTGTAGGGGGGAGGGGGTTTGTATGTGTATTTGTGCGCGCTTGTGTGCTGAGTGTGCGCCTGCATGAGCGAAAACGCGTGCGTGCGTTTTGCTGTCGTGCCTTCAGTTTAGTTCCTTTTGCCTGCGAGTATGATGTGCGCGCGCGTGGGGAGGGTTACGTGGATGCTATACAACACCAACACGATTTATCATTATAAGCGTGTATGTACGATTGATGTCAGTGTTTTTTAACAGCCACATCTCTTATGTGTTGACATGCGCGGTGCACACGTCTGTCTGTAAGCGCGCACGCGCGCTCCTGCAAATGACTCGGCGAGCGACCGAAGATGGAAAGGTAGACAACAACAACAACAAAGCAAAACAAAACACCACAACACACACACACACACAACACACAAAACAAAACTAAAAACTCCCCAGAAAGAAATGCATCATCAAAACGCCAAAACCTGACCCTTCTAACCAGTTATTCCTGTTTTTTCACGCATAAACCATTATAGGTTATGATCCCTTATTATTATTTTTTTTATTTGCTTTCCCACAAAACAGACCTCGGTGACTCTGCACCGCTATGACATGGGGGGGGGTTCATACCGTACTCCGACACCGACATAAAAAACAAACAAACTGGCCCCTTACTTTTATGTCAGTTAACATAACCCTCCCTCCCTCCACCCTCCCCTCCCCCCTTTTCCCCCCCCCCCTCCCCTCCACCCCCCCCCACCAACCCCCCCCCCCCCCCCCCCCCTACCCCCCCCTCCCCTCCCCCCAACCGTATCTCGTCCCTCCGACTTTATGGAGACAACGATGACATCTCTTCAAAAATATAGAGATCTCCTACATACAGACACACAGACAACATACACACGCACGCGCGCGCGCACGCATACACGCACGCACGCGCACACACACACACACACAACTAGTACGCTACACAGTACGTTACACATACATCACACAGTTCATTGGCCTTCTCTCTGTCTGTCTGTCTGTCTGTCTGTCTGTCTGTCTGTCTCTCTTCTCTCTCTCTCTCTCTCCTCTCTCTCTCTCTCTCTCTCTCTCTCTCTCTCTCCTTCTCTCTCTCCAGCCCTACCTCATGTGTTGTTACAGTAGTAGTAGTAGTAGTAGTAGTAGTAGTGTCAGCAGCCAGTAGCAGTAGTAGTAGTAGTAGTAGTAGTAGTAGTAGTAGTAGTAGCAGCAGTAGTAGTAGTAGTTGTAGTTGTTGTAGTAGTAGTTGTAGTTGTAGTTGTAGTAGTAGTAGTAGTAGTAGTAGTAGTAGTAGTAGTAGTAGAAGTAGTAGTAGTAGTGGCAGCAGCAGCAGCAGCAGCAGTAGTAGTAGTAGTAGTAGTAGTAGTAGTAGTAGCAGTAGCAGTAGCAGTAGCAGCAGCAGTAGCAGTAGAAGTAGTAGGAGTAAGATTAATCGTAGCTTTAGTGCCAGCAGCAGCAGCAGCAGAAGTAGCACTGAGCGCAACATAGTGCTAGCAATGTTGTGTAGAAAGGGCGTGGCACATCCATTCACCCATTACTTGGTGACCTCTGGGATAATTATCATAACTTTCCAAATATTCTAAAAAGTCAAAACAAACAACGTCTTACAAACCTCGCACTTTCTGACAAATCAAAACAACAAACAAAGACAAAAAAGACACAAAACCATCAACAACGGGGAAAAAACAAACAGCAAACAGCAACAACAACAAATCCGAGAAAAACAAAATGAAACTCCATCAAGTAAACAATAACACACAACAAAAGATACACGCAAATAATTATTTTTAAAATAAAAAAGGTAGCCTACTGTAAACATAAAAAATAAGGGAGAGCCGGGAAGGAGTGAGGTGTAGTAAACACCTCTCCCCCCCCCCCCCCCCCCCCCCCCCTCTCACCCCCCCCCCCCCCCCCCCCCCCCCCCCCCCCCCCCCCCCCTCCCCCCCATGTCAAGTTAATAGGCTGCATGGTCAAATTCTTTGGCAACAGACAGCTCAACATTCCCACACGACAAGTTACGTCCATTAAGGAGGCGACAGTTTAAAATATATGTAAATTTTCATAATGAATGGCCCTTGGCTGTGTGGAAGGGGGGAGGGGAGAGAGAAGAGGGGGGGGAGAGAGAGAGAGAGAGAGAGAGAGAAGAGAGAGAGGAGACAGAGGCCCTGAAGGTCAAGTCAAACCCTGCCCCAGTTGTTTGGAGACAGGTACAGTACATTAGGAATCTCCTCGTGTAGTGCTGATGGTGGTTGGCTGATGGTGACAAGGTAAAAAGTAAAGATAAAAAGTAAAGGTGTTCCCATAACCTATGCGGTCGCTTTGGGAGCGAGGTGTCAGAGACCTCAGCTTCTCCAGGGGCCAGCATCTTGAGGGCGGCGCCCATCTCTCCTCTCCCTCGCTGCTTTACCTTCCCTGACCCTAAAGAGGACAGGTACCCATTCACAGCTGGGTGAACTGGAGGAACTGCACTGAAGCCAAGGCGCTCAAACGGTCACCTATCCACCTGGTAACCACCACGCTCGATGCTGCTTAACCTTAGCTTGGAGACAGCGAGTGCTCTGACCACTGAGCTTTCCTGTCGCTGATGGTACAATCCCTATATCGGATAACTCCGCTTGGGCTCTAATACAATTGAACAAAACGAAGAAAACCGAATCTTGTTCTCTTCTCGCACAACCCCCTGGGAGGTCTTTAGGGTACTGCACCGAATCCTTTCAGGCTGTCTCTTGGGTAAGTTGAACGTGGCGAAGCCCATCCTTTGTGCAGGACCATGGTGCATGCTGGGTATGCTCCAGTTTCCAAAACGTATCAAAGAATGACCTGAATTGCTAGACCATTATCGTATATATATATATATATATATATATATATATATATATATATATATATATATATATATATGACCTTATGCATGCATTTATTTACACAGAGGGAAGTAAGGCACTGGCAGGTCTGCGCTTTTAGGAGTCACTGGAGATTGTAAAAAAAAAAAAAAAATCCCCATCCATAACTCACCAGCTGCCAAAGTCGAGATTAGACCTCACAACTTCATGAACACGTGGGATGAAAGTAAAACGCTCTTATATATACTCAGCTATGTCTAGATCTTATGTAAATCGTGTGTGTATGTGTGCGTGCGTGCGTGCGTGCGCGCGCGCGCGCGAGCCCACAACATGTGTGTCTGCACGTTTACGAAAAGTGGGCAAAGACATTCATGGACGGGAAAAAACAGGTGGAGACAGAGATAATGAAAAATAATACTTCAGACACAGAGAGAGAGAGATAAACATACTGAGACACACAAAATAATAATTTAAAAAACCCACACACACACACACACACACACAGACATAATAGACTAAAAACACAGAAGAGAGATAAACAGATATAAACACACAGATTTCAATCAACCATTTTCTTTTCTGAAAGCCAAACCACTTACGAAAGAAAAAAACAAAAACACCCAGCGAAACTAAGTACCACATTAAAAACAACCTAAACCCTAACCAAACACAACCCAAAAAAAAAAAAAAAAACAAAAAAAAAAAAAACAAACACAACAAAACAACCCAAAAAAACCCAAAGGGACTACAAAGAAGCCGTGGGATAAAAAAAAAACAACAACAACAACAAACCAACCGCAAACCAAGGTACAAAAAAGACAGAGAGGTAGTTTTGTCGCCTGCATTATCAAAGTGTCTTCAATCAAGCACTACTGGCTAGCAGCAGCCTTGAGGGCAGACAAAAGCTTTTTGGGGGGTTTGCTTGACAAATGACACAGGCAGGCAGGCAGGCAGGCAGCCTGCAGCTTTTAGGCTGTTCAGTGAAGCATGGCTTTCGTCTGTTTCTGTCTGTCTGTCTGTCTGTATGTATGTGTCTGTCTCTGTCTGTCTCTCTTCACCACACACCTCACACACACACACACGAGACAGAGAGAGGAGAGATGAGAGAGAGAGAGAGGAGAGAGGAGAGAGGTGATGAGAGAGAGAGAGAGAGACAGACAGACAGACAGGAACAGGACAGAGACACGAGAAGCAGACAAAGACAAAAAGGTTTTGTTGTTTTCTGGGAACACAGAGAGGAGACCGTAAGAGACAGAGACAGAAGACACAAGAGTGAGAGAGAGAGAGAGAATGAGAGAGGAGACGAGAGAGAGAGAGCTACACAGAGAGAACAGAGAGAGAGAGATACAGAGTGAGAAGGTAAGTTTGCTCTGGAACAGAGAGAGAATGGAGAGAGAGAGAGAGAAGAGAGGACAGAGACAGAGACAGAGAGAGAGAGAAGCCCGAGAGAGATACAGGAGAGAGCGGAGAGAGCCAGAGGAGAGAGCGACGATTTGACGAGTGAAGAGCGCCCACTATCGAGAGAGAGAGACGATAGACAGGGAGAGAGAGAGAGAGAGAGGGGGAGAGATGAGAGCAGGAGAGAGAGGGAGAGAGAGAGAGAGAGAGAAAGAGACAGAGACAGGGAGAGCCAGAGAGAGAGAGAGAGAGAGAGAGAGAGAGAGGAGAGAGAGAGAGAGAGAGAGAGAGAGAGAGAGAGAGAGAGAGAAGAGAGGGTATCGTGTTGTTTCTGGAGCCAGCCCTTAGTCCAATAATTGTAAAACCGATATACAGCCTAACATTCTGTCTGTCATCGATACTTAGCATGTCTTCCTTCTTCCTCCTTTGTGTTTTGGTCTGATTTTTTTTTTTTTTTTTTGGGTTTGTTTGGCTTTAGTGCTTTGGTACCTGGTTACTTGGTGATGGCTGTTGGTGTGTTTTTGTTGTTGTTGTTGTGTGTGAGGTTTATGTGTTGATGGTGGTGCGTGTGTGTGTGTGTGTTTGTTTAGGGTTAAAGGGCTGGGCTGGGGGGGGGTGGGGGGGGGGGGGGGGGGGGGGAGGGGGGGGAGGGGGGAGCGGTGGATATCTTTGTCGTCAGAAATCTTTCCTATCAAAAAGAGGGGAAAAAACCCCCGAAATTTCTGATCTGTTAACATGTGCGCGTTTTGTCAGGTGTAGTCTCTGTGTCTGTCTGTCTGTCTGTCTGTCTGTCTCTCTCTCCCATCCTCCCTCCCCCCCCCACCCCCTGACCCTTCTCCTTCCCTCATCTCCCTCTCTCCTTCTCCCCCCCTCCCCCCCCCCCCCCCCCCCCCGCCCCCACCCCCGCCCCATTCTTGTTCAATAGTTACAGACAGGGCGCAGAATACATTACGGTCAACACGACGAATTGATTATGGTAATCCCCCTCTCTCTACTCTTGTTACCTACCAGTCGGTACCTGTTTAACAAAAAAGTGTTCAAGACAGCGCAGTATAGCGCAGCTCAGCACAGCACAGCACAGCCCACACAGTCAAGCGTAGTCTAACTTGCAAGCTCTGCACATTATTCATTACACGCTACAGTGTTTGGGGAGACACTCTGTAGCGGCTACAATTCAGACTACCCGGCAAAAAGAAACACCACAATACCCACCCCCCACAAAAAAAATCCTCTTCTATGTTAGAAGAGACAGACACTGAGACAGTTATCGCCTGGGTGTCATAATATGGTGGTGGTGGTGGGGGGGGGGGGGGGGGGGGGGGGGGGGGGGTGGTGGTGGTGGTGGTGGCGTTTGTGTGTGTGGTGTGGAGGGGGAGGGGGAAGGGGAGGGGAAGGGGGGGGGGTGTTCGCGACCATTCTTCTCAATACTTCGTGTGGGTCTTCTTTTTTTTAAATTTTCTGTGTTTGTTATGTTTTTTGGTTTGGGTTTTGTTGTGTTCGTCCTATTATTGTGATCGATTGCTGAGGAAGGCACAGTTCTACGTTCCTCCTCCCTTGCTTGTGTGGGGTGGGAGTGAGTAGCTGCACACAGAATGTGATGAGATTGTGCATTGCACTTTGTTCCCTGGTATTGTATTCCAATATTCTGGGGGAATATTCCAGGTAATCGCAGAACAACCAGCCAGGCACGTTTCTTTCGTTGTTTGGAATCTCCGTATCTGGCTCTTTCTCTCTCATACAAACATGCGCGCAAGCACACCTATACATACTAACACATGCGCGCGTGCGCTTACCTCACCCCCCCCCCCCCCCCCCCAACCCACCCACCCACCCACACACTATACAAACTCACTGAGAGGAAGAAAAACAAAAACAAAAAAAACAAAAAAATCAACCTCACCCAGAGAAAACAACACAACAGGAATCCAGATTAGTAACAAACGAATGCTGTCAACTCTCCCCCCCCCCCCCCCCCCCTCAAAAAACGAAAAAAAAACCCAAAAGCTAGACTAGACACCACCGGCTCATCATTTTCTAAACCTCTCCTGCATGCAACTCTCATCATCATCCTCATCCTCATCATCCTCATCTGTCTACCTGGATGCCTACCGGGTACAAATCAGGCGGACACTTCTCTCGGCACTTGCTTTACTTCATCCAGATGGGAGCCGCTTCAGGTAGGTAGGTAGGTAGGCAGGCAGGTAGGTATCAACTACGTTCTCAAAATCTGCAGTCCATTCCCTACATACAATCTCAGTCTGGCTGCAGTTGTGCAAACGGGTAACGCGTCTGTCTAGAAAACCAGAAGTTGCCGGTTCGAATCCCCGTCAATGACAATAAGTTTATTGTGGTAAGCTTTCAAGCCTATTTACAAGGGGACAGCGGGAAGGGGACTGGGTGCAAACACATATTCAAGCAAGAAGAAAAGGAAGCCTGACATATTCATTAGAGCCCACATAATCGTCATGACACCGATTCCACATCTGAAGCAGTACGCTTTCTTTCCCCTGCTCACTACTACACTATGAGCGGTCGTGTGGGTGTTGGGTCTTTCCGATGGCAGTATAAATTTGAGGTTCTGAGCGTAATGTTTTTGATATACGTAAAAGAACCTACGGGAGTTATAGATCGATCCACAGGGAAAATACTGTGTGGAAAGAAAGCAACGTTAAAAGAAACCGAATAAACCATACATAGAAAAAAGAAAAAAAATCTGAGTGGCACTTTACTTGTGGCGATGTGCTCGATAAGGAATGAAGAGCCCAAATTTAACGCAACAAAGAAGTCTGCCATGACTCTTAATTTGCTTATAACAGAATACAATACCAAACAATCCACTACAATACAAAACAATACAATACAAACCTTTGGTATGTTTATATTTTCATGTTTTACAGCATAATACAATACAAACCAATCCAAACACAATATAAAACAATCCAAATAAAATAAAACAAAAAACCCACTACGCTCTGTCTGATAGGCTTTATCATTTCACTGATAATGTCAACCAACACCCCCTGCCAACCTCAGCGCTTCACTCAACAAGCGTGATAACAACCCCCCACCCCCCCCACCCCCACCCTTCCCAATCACCCACCCACCTCCACCCGCTAAAAAGTTCAAGAGCAGTGGGGACCTATACTATCACACCCGACACTTCAACACCCAAAACCCCAAACCTGCTGTACACTACAAAAATCTCGACTATATTTTTATGGGCCACCCCCAGCAAGGTGACTGCTGGCACAGAGGATCAAATAAATCCATGGTCAGTCAGCCAGGTAGGTAGCCAGCCACCTAGCTAGCTAGCTAGGTAGGCAGGTAGGTAGGCAGGTAGGTAGGTAGGTAGGTAGGTAGGTAGGTAGGGGGCCCACACTCAGGTTTACAGGCTCAGTATCCTGGGGCCTGCTCAGTTGTGAACAACAACACCCAGATTATCTTGTCATACCGAGTGTTTAGTGTCAGCGATGTTAACTGGAGTGGAGTGGAGTGGAGTGTGTGTGTATGTGTGTGTGTGAGTGTCGTTGAAATACTGTTGATATAGGGAATATTTTGACTAGTGTAAAGAGACAATGACAATGATGGGGGTGGAATGCGCTTAATTTCTCTTTATTTTACATGCGCACGTGCGCGCGCGCACACACACATATACACACACACACGCGCGCGCGCATGCACGCACCACACAAACACATATACACACACTGCTCTCTCTCTCTCTCTCTCTCCTCTCTCTCTCTCTCTCTCTCTCTCTCTCTCTCACTCCACAACACACATACACACACACACACACACACACACACACACACACACACACACACACGCTGTATCCCTCCAGCACTGTCAACATCTTTACTTGTCCTGAGAAACAAAAAAATAACGGATATGATTATTAACTTACACAATCCCAACGATAAACATTACGATTTACCCCCCCCCCCCCCCCCCACCCCTATCAATAAAGTCTACATTACATCATGTAACTCATACCACAGCGGCATAAAACAACAACGCCAACAACAATGATAATATGGACAATATAAATACAAGGTCACGCTGTGTGTTTATGAGGCCCACCGACCACGAAAGCCACATTCTTTTTTATTTCTATTTTATCTAGAGAGCCTGGGGGGGGCCACACAATACCCAACACTCCAGTACGTGTTGAAAGAATTTTCTCTCATTATTTGGAATCCCCTCCCCCGTTTCGCAATGCCAAATGACACT
>CM054134.1:28217744-28257744 GCA_028751875.1 Rapana venosa | reverse complement strand
TCTCAGAATGGATCGCGTGATAATGGCACCAGCTCTGTCGGGTTTATTGGACACTGATGCTGTGTTCCTACATATAATACTTCATTAACCATACAAAGTCTATCAGCTATTTATAAAGAAGTCCAGTAAGGCAGTGCTCTCACATCAACCACTTCAAAAGTGAAAGACACACAAAATGACTGAAGAAAACATCTAAAACGTCAAAAGCATCGACAACTTTGTTTTCGTGCGTTACTACGAAAACCCATCGATCACCCACTTTCTGCTGTCTGCTAGCAAAAACTGTTTATCAAAACAACCCACCATCCTCCACAAAAAGCAAGCAGACTGACTGTTTCATATCTGTAATGTCCTGAAATTATCACACTCTCAAGGATGCTTTGTGGAGAGAAAACTATCAGACGTCCAGAAGTGCTTTCTGTTTTGGTGCCCCCAAGTGTTGGGGGCAACAGACCACTCACTCACTACCCGACCTGCTAACAAGCTGCCGGACTCCGGAGAGCTGGCAGGCTGTCCAATTAGTCCCCTAGCTCAGTCTGGAGAAGCATAACTGTCACAATTAGTACCTAGTCATCATGAGGGGGCAGTTAATGGCCGCTTAATCCCTGTACTGTGTCTGGCCGCTCTTTCCCCCACCTTTCCGCTACCTAACATTTCTGTGTGTGTTTGTGGATCTCTGTCTGTCTGCTTTTGTGTGCCTGCCTGCCTGCCTGCGCCTGCTGCCTGCCTGCCTGCCTGCGGGTCTGCCTGCCTGCCTGTCTTCTGCCTGCTCCTGTCTGTCTGCCTGTCCTTTTCTTCCCTGCCCTGTCTTGTTCTGTCTGTCTGTCTGTCTGCCTGCCTGCCTGCCTCTCTCTCTCTCCCCCACTCTCTCTCCCCCCCCTCTCTCTCCCCTCTGTGCCAAAACACTGATCATGATCTGAAGACGGCCTTCATACCCAACAATCCTACTTTTATGGGGCTCTGACATGACACCAGCCATTTAGCACAGAGGCAGTCCTGACCGCTGACTACTGCTAATACTACCGCTCCTGCTAACAAGATGGACACTCTCCAAAAGAGCTAGGGGAGGTCGCGAAGGGAGCTGTCCACTTTACACAGGCTGGGGAGGAATAAACCGTCACCGCTGTGTGTACCCTGACTGATGACCTCCCCAACAGTACAGCTTAATGACTAGTTTCATTCAGATGTAGGTGGGTTTTTTTTTTTTTTAAAAAGACGGGGGGGGGGGGGGGGGGGGGGGGGGGGGGGGGGGGGGGAAGGAAGGAGGAGAAAAGAAGAAGGAAAAAAAACCCCGGGCTTTCGCGCTGGAAAGTTGAATTACTAATGAATAAAGTTCAACTTTTAAGTATTCTTGCTTGGGTTTGTTCGAGTTGGGGTTGGGTTTTTTTTTTTGCAATTGTACCGTTGCTTTGCTTCCTTATTTTGTTGTATTTGCTAAAGGGGGTGACGGGGAGGGGGGTTAAAATGTATTTATAACTTTCTTTCCGAAATCCTCTTGCAGCAAAATCAGGATTTGTCATACTATGAACTGTTTTGAAAATATATATTGTTGAACATGAACACATACCCACTAGCTGTCGAGGTACTACTTTTAAGTTTGATCGTTTTCTGCGTTAGAGCACGCTATACTACAAGCTATTTGCTTGTTGTTGCTCTTAATATTAATATGTATGTAATGTATGTTTCTCTCTTTCCGAATAAACATTATTTATTTAAACCGATACCTATCGATGTCAAGCTCCTCCGTTCACATCACTATAGAAATGTCTCGCCTTGTCTTTGCCTCGTCTTGTCTTGTTTTGTCTGCTTTAATTTAACACTCAGGTCAGACGGCTATCTCTACCTGGTGTTCTTCTCAGGTCTTTCTGACACTGTGGCTATTACCTTTCAGCTGTAGATTAGGGGCAGGCGGAGGTGGGGTGTTCGTGTGAGTGAGTGTGTGTGTATATGTGTGTATATGTGAGTGTGTGGGTGTGTGCGTGCGTGCGTGCGTGCATAAAGCTACGTTTCCGAGCATTTTTCCCAAAAGTTTTTTGTTTGTTTTTTAACAGTTTGATTCCCTCGTAAATGTTCTCACACCGGACCCATTATTATCGCTGTCATTATCATCATTACAATCACGGTCATTATCACCAATCATCATCACCACCATTATCATCATTATCATCAATCATCATTTGATCAGATATCGGTAGAACTGCCTCTTCACCCGATGAAATCGAACAGCTAAAATCAGGAGCTAGTCTTAAAAACAGCGAGTTACGAACTCTTTAAAAAAAAGCCACCCCGACCCACCAGCATTAACGGAGCCTATTCATCCTGCCTGTACTTATTTCAGCAAGGTGGGCTATCTCTCCTTTTTCCCTAAGTGGCTGATAGCTTCTTTTCACATGTCTGGAATTCCAGATCTAATTGCCACCCTCCCTCCACTCCACTCTCCACCTCTTTCCCTTCAGCTCTGGACTCCATCTCCCAGCCACCCCCTCCTCCCCCTAAAAAAAGCAACAAACACAAAACAAGAACAAAAAGCCCCAAAGCAACAAAAACACAACCTCCCACTCGAACAACACCCCCCCCCCCTTCCCGCCTCCCTTTAAAAGATTAACACCCCCCCTCCTCAATAAAAAGACCCCCCACCCCCACCCGCACCAACACACACACACACACACACTACACACAACCATCGGGGGGGGGGGGGGGGGGGATCTGAGGGTGAGTAGTGATGAAGGTGTTGATGGTGATGATGATGACCACAAGTGATGTTACCTTGAAACCACATCCTGGATGAAAACATGACTTGAAGTGAAGGATGGGGGAGGTGGGGGGGGGGGGATGGGGGATAAGGATGGGGGAGGGGGGGGGGGTGGAGGTAGGAGCACGTGTGTTAAAGAAGGAGAAGAAGCACACAGAGAGAGAGAGGTAAGAGGCATAGTGTGTGTCAGCAGTTGATAGAAAGTCATTAGCGCTAAGTGGAAACAAAAGCGCTTTTCGGAATTTCGTGCCAACACTTTTTTTTTTCCTGTTTGTTTGTTTTCGGTTGGGTTTTTTTTTACTATATACATGTTTTCTATCTGTCTCTCTCCCTCCTTCTCTTTCTGTATGCGAGCGCGAGCCGCGAGCGCGAGGGATGAGGGCATCCACCCCCCACCCCTCCCCCCCCCTCCCCCCACACACACACACACATACTACACACACGCTCGCGCGCTGACCATTTCATGTGAGAAGATGAGAGCATTACAATGTTTTCCTGTAAGAAAGCTTGTGCTTGGGATGGTCTCTCTTTGAACAATTATATCGCGACGGTTACTGACTTACCCCCCTACCTTCCCTTAAAGTTCAAGTGGATCCGAGAAGGCAACTTTGGCTGTGGATCAGATTCGAACTGGGAACATTTCGCTTTTCAGATGGCTGCGTTGACCTCCCGGCCATTAAACCACGTTAGCGATGGTCGGGAACACACAAACAAGGTTGCTGCATGCTACGCTTAAAATAAAAAAAAGACAGAGTGGTTAGTCATCCTCCGAGGACCCTGGAGAGAAGAAGCATGAACCGTCAGTCCCAGTGTGTCGCCTGAAAGGAAGACGCGCGCTAATTTCTGTCCACTTGCTTCATCCAGCATTTTTGTATACCCAGACAGTGATAAGGGTGTGAAATGATGGTGTACAACGGCTTCTCGTGTCCACATCTGCAAGTTGGTGGTTTTTGTTTAATTTCATGTAACAACCCCCTCACACACCCCCCTCACCCCCCCCCCCCACGATAAAATTTTGAATCTTGAAATCGGAGGTTCAAATCTCGACGGTAGTAGATTAAGCATGATGATTTTTTTCCTTATCTCCCAGGTGGTTTTAAATGCAGAACTGCTGAGCAGTGCCTTACTTCATGTTGTTCTCTTTTTTGTGTGTTCGTAGACTTCCCAGCATGAAGATGGTCAAGTATGTGGACCAGAAAGCTTACCATTCAAGCCAGCCTTCTATGGGGGTGCAGGGATGCAAAAATACCAGTTCCGCCACCCCCTTAGGACACGTGGTGGACATTGTACCTGCTGATATTGCTGGTGTGGTGTGGTCTAGCGTAAATTGAATAATGTGGTTGCGACGATATTTCTTGGATTGCTTTTTTTCTTTAACCCGAAGCTTCTGTGTACCCAGCATCCCCGTGTTGGAATCCGCTTTCACCATGTCTGGAATTCCAGGTGTAATGTCTAAGGATGTAAAGATGTTAAGGAGGAGGCGCTGATGCCGATTCAGAGTGACATAACACAGCCAGCACGTGCATACACACACACGTACATCTTACAGGGAAGAGTGAGAGAGTGGAAGGGGGTGGGGGGTAAGATTCCTGAAACTAGAGTGGGGATGAGGATGATGGAGGGATGGGGATGAAGACGTTGGGAGTACATCCTCCACTGAAAAGCTGCCAATGCTGTAACGCTAAGTGAAAGTAAATGCTTCTGAATGCGTGTGCCGACCACAAAAGCGTTTGTATCAGCCAGCTATTTTGTTTGTCTCTCAATCTGTTAATAACAGAAGCAGTTAGGCCTGCTTTGTAGGGCCATGACTTTCTCTGGATTAATGAAGGCAACACGTTAACGAGCCATCAGCCACACTGACGAAGTGCTTCAGCCTGTGTCTTCTCTTTTATGGATTTGCCCGTCCTAGTCTCATGGTAACCTCGGTTTTCACACCCCCCCCCCCCCCCCCCTTCCCTTCCTTCTCTTGTCTAGGGTGGGTCCACGTCAAAGTTTTCAGGAATGCTAGGTGTATCGTGGCTGCCGTTACCTTAGAGGAATTCGAGGGTGAGGAAATGGCCACATCCTCAGCATTTATCTATTTCCTTATCTGAACACTGCTTTACTTTAGCGGATTGCTATACTGCTCAGTAAGCACGCTTCGGCACAGGAATTAAACTAAACCCCTCCTAATCCCCCCCAGAGGCAATGGTGGTTTTCACTGTTCAGCTTGTTTGCCTTCCTTGGCTAGAGCTCCGAGGTTCACACATGGTGACGTTATACGTAGGAGACCGTTTTTGCCAACCATGAAGGCAGCCCTGCTCCGACTTCGGGGGTACTGTTCATCTAAATCCTGACCTCGGGGGTACTGTTCATCTAA
The DNA here is from genome assembly GCA_028751875.1 of Rapana venosa. NCBI lineage: Eukaryota > Metazoa > Mollusca > Gastropoda > Neogastropoda > Muricidae > Rapana > Rapana venosa. Next base: position 28,252,633 of record CM054134.1, on the reverse strand, counting down.
ATCCTGACCTCGGGGGTACTGTTCATCTAAATCCTGACTTGGGGGTTATTGTTCATCTAAATCCTGACTTGGGGGTTATTGTTCATCTAAATCCTGACTTCGGGGGTACTGTTCATCTAAATCCTGTCAGTCTCCTTGGGGGGAGGGGGGGGGGGATCATTCTTGTTAATTGACCATATCACTACTAAGGCGGATGTCGAGGCTAAACCATACAGAAAAGAGAATACACACAGCAGACAGCAAGCAGACTGTTGTAACCACTGCGCTCCCCCCCCCCCCCCCCCCCCACTCCCCCCTGCCCAGCAGCCTTCAGTGCCACTGTCAGACGCTCTGCAGCGCCTACCTAAGCTAACACACAGCCAGGCCTACACTAGCACACTCCCCGGCCCCTCTCCTGCCTAACCGTGTTCATTAACCATGCAATCTCAGCACGCTCCTCTCACTACACCTGTCTCTGTGGCTCTGTGACTGAACCCCCCTTCTCCTCCTTCTCCTTCTTCTTCTTAGTCCTTGTTTTGAATGTCAACATACATTTCTACAGATGAAAAACGACCCAGGCTGCACAACCCCCAGAGGTCAACCACCTTGGTGCTGCTTCACTGCTCATTGTTCACAAGGGGTATCCAGATGGAAACGAGGACGCAGGCCCAAGGGACACCACTCCGTGCTTCCGCTGTAACCGCCATTTTTTTTTTTTACATGCCTACTACTTCACTGCCTTAGACCCGGGGTAAGCCAGGCAGAAAGAAAGGAGTCTATTTTTGTAACCAACCTCCTTGTACTGTTGCTTAAGGCACGGATGACACCACGTGCGTACACGCACTCATGCACGCAAGTACATGCACGCGCGCGCACACACACACGCGCACACGCACACACACACTTGCACACACGCCTCAGAATGAAATTTCTTTTGACACTTTTTTGTTTTCTTACGCTTGTATTGCATCAGATAAAAGTTTCTTTTTTTGGGTGCTTTCTAATCTGCAGCACGATTTACCTTAAGCAGAAAAACACTCTCAATAGTCATACTGTGTTAAACTAAACACACTAATGCAACTGGAAAGAAAGACGTTTCCACAGATATGGTTTAACTTACGATACAAAAAGTAAAGTAAAAGCTTGTGCAAAGTCACAACTGTTTAAAATTTCAGATGGTATAAAGCATCTCTCGTCATCTCAGTGGTACATTTCTCTAAAAACTCGAGTGACTTTTCTCTTTTCTGTACACATATCATTGATCTTATGTTTCTTTTTCGAATTATATTTCACCTGTTCACAACAATTAACGTTAAAACTAGATTTTGAAACAACATTAAAACATGCAACATGCTTTCACTAAAGGAAAACAAGAGGAAACAAAACAAAATAAAACAAAACAAAACAAAACATAAGCAAATACAGCAAAGCGAGAGAGACCGACAGAAAAAGAGTCGTTCGAAGAGACTGCACTGGGGATGAGGAGGTAGACCTCAAGACGATACACCTGCTCATTCAACAGTCTTCAATCTCTGTCTGCCCATATCCCCACCCTCTCTCTCTTCTCTCTCTCTCTCTCTCTCTCTCTCTCTCTCTCTCTCTCTCTCTCTCTCTCTCTCTCTCTCTCTCTCAAGATATTCGAGTTCCAGTTTCTCGCTCGCTCTCTCTCAATAAAATATTCAAGTTTCGTGTTTTCCTCTCTCTCTCTCTCTCCTCTCTCTCTCTCTCTCTCTCTCTCTCTCTCTCATCTCTCTCTCTCTCTCTCTCTCTCTCTCAAAATTAATTGTTTGAGTTTCTCTCTCTCTCTCTCCCTCCGTACCCCACCCCCCCACCCCCACCCTTTAACTTACAGACACTCTAAGCGCATAAACTCTCCTCCTCCTTCTCGTGGACGAAAGCATTACAAGCTTAGTGCTCTCTGAAAGTTCAGACAGGGAGTACTGACTGACAGATAAAGGAGTGTATTTATGGAGCCCAGTTCCTAGCTAGCCAGCCAGCCAGCCAGCCAGACAGACCAGGTGATAATGCTATCGGCCCAGACGACAGCTTGCTGATGCTCATAGATGCATGGACTCTCAAGTCGCGTGGCTGGACACAGGCAGACTGCAAATAACTGTCTGGATGCTGGTGGTTGGTGGTGGTTGAGGGAGTTAGTGGTGAGAGATACCGCTCTCCTCTTTCTGTATCTCCCTCCCTCCATCCCAGTCTCCTCCTCCTAGAATGATTATCCCCATCTTTCCTTCCAATCACGACTAGCTGTCGACGTAAACATCATGAATGATACCAAGAACGATGGCGAGAGTGGAGGAGGAAGATAGGAGAGAGTGGATGGATTGTCCTCCGCTTTTAGCTCTCTGATTGGGGATGTTCTCACCATTCACATTTTACCGTCCACAGAGGAAGCACAGTATCTCATCAGCTGAGGTTCTGCATGCACTGACCACACAATCAGTCCGTGACCTGCCTACTGCACACACACACACACCTGGACCACCCTGCCCCCTACCCAGGGTCAAGAAGACCAGCAGACACCTGAATGCTGCATTTGACAACAAGTGGCTCATTCCTTGATAAAGAGAAGCAGAGCAGGCGGCTGGTGTGTCTTCATTCGTTCCATTGAATCCTAGTTCCACACGGCTACTGGGCAGAATTTGAAGAAGACGGCATCGTCTACCCTGAAGATCAACGTGAATAACTTTTTTTATATGTATGTAGCAGGCCTTCCATAGACTTTCAGAAAAAATGTGCCCGTCCTTATTTTTATTTTATTCTTTTATGTCCAGGATAATGGATGAAGCACCCATGTACTTTTTTTTTACATCCAGTCCCCGATCGTATACGGTTTTGTGAATGTTGTCGTCCGTTCCCACCGGCACACATGGGCCAATGTTTCCGAAAAGTGGTATAGTTCTGGGTGCAAGAAGGTCGTGTTACGTAGGCTTCCCTCTTCTTCATCTTCACATCTGGGAGACAAGGCAGACACGCTGGTCCAAACCTGATCCCAAATCACCTCTGAAGTTAGAGGGCGGCTGGGTTAAAGTGTGGCATGGCAGCCTATAGTACGGCGAGGTCTTTGAAAACAGCCATACACGCTATCCTTCTAACCCCTGTGTGGACATACAGTCTCACGGTGATTCCCAGGTGGGGTGTTCAATACGACAGCGTTTATTTTGATCTGAAGACAAATTAGGCAGTGGACTGGCCTTGAGTGGAACGAATTGCGACAGAAAGCAGAGGACCGCCGGGAGTGGAGGAAGCTGGTTGCAAAATCTTCGTTGGTGCCGCAAAGGTCCAACGGGACTCCGGGACAGGGTGAGGGGAGGTGAGGTGAGGTGAGGTGATATTCTGATTGACCCCCCGGAGTGTTAGGCGAGGTACCGGTAATGTACACCCAACAACAACAAATCACGTTCACCCCGAATGAACAAAAAAGACACGAGTAGATTCGCCATCATTAGAGAGACAGACAGACAGACAGACAAACAGATAGAGACAGACAGACAGAGAGACTGAGACAGAAAGATTTACGAAGGTAGTAGACCAAAACACAGGACATAAATCTGACTCCTCCATACAGTGCATAAACCTCGCTTTAAACTAATTCCCTCTGCGTTCACCCCCTCCCCCTTACTCTCCACCCCCCCCCCCCCCCCCCCCCCCACTCCTTTTCCCCATCCATCAACCCGATTTGTTTCCCTTCTGATCCTGCAGTTTTCCCCCTTTACTCCCGCAACTTCTCTCAAATTAATGAATCAATTAGGGACGTAGCAAGATGATTAAAACAGAACGTACGCATCAATCCTCCACTCCAATAATTATATTTTACCCCCTTCTCTGACTGTCTCTTTCAGGAAGAGTGTGTATGTGTGTGTGTGTGTATCTGCGCGCGCGTGTGTGTCTGTTTGTCTGTCTGTGTCTGTGTGTGTGTCTCTCTCTCTCTCAATTTCTTCTACGCCAACCATGTATATGGCCTAAGGATGAGATACATTAAATTTCTGAGTTCTGAGTTCTCTCTCTCTCTCTCTCTCTCTCTCTCTCTCTCTCTCCAGGATGTGCTTTTTATAGGATGGCCTGAACTTACAAAAGCAGCCGTCAGCTCAGAGTGCGAATTTTAAATGATATGTTGCACAGAGAGAGAGACTTAACTTTTACTTTATTTCTTTTATTTCGAAGATAATGGAATAACCATTCATGTGCTTTTTTTTTATCCAGTCCCAGTGTGTATGCAGTTTTGTAAATTTTATCATCCGTTTCCATAGAGAGATACAAGACAGACATACAGACAGACACAGAGACAGATAGAGACAGAGACAGAGAGAGGAGTGCAGATAAAGCACATTAAAGCAAAGACACAGAAAGAAAGAAATTTGTAAAACCCAATCCACAAATTGATATGCACATTCGGGCGTGGGCAAAATCCCCCCCCCCCCCCTCCTCTTTAAACCATCGCGCCCTCCAGTTCCTTCCCTTCCCTTCACAACACACACAGCGCGCGCGCACCCCCCCCCCCCCCCCCCCCCCCCCCCCACACACACACACACTATGACCATGAAAGTGTGAATGAGATGATGGTTATTATAACTTTTTTTCTGTAGCAAAAGATCGAGTCTCTATTCTCTCTCTCACACATACACACATACACTCACAACATAAACACACACAACACACACACACACACACACACACACACACACAACGGTACTGGCAGATCTATAGCGATACAGGAGGTCAACGACTCGAGTTCGACGTTATCAAAGCTGATGTCTGTTTTCACTTCTGAAATCACAGAGAGAGAGGAGAAGAAGAAGAAGAGAGAGAGAGAGAGAGAGAGAGAGAGAGAGAGAGAGAGAGAGAGAGAGAGACAGAGCGAGAGCGAGAGAGAACAGAGAGAGAGAGAGACAGAGAGAGAGAGACAGAGACAGAGAGAGAGAGACAGAGAGAACACAGAGAGAGAGAGAGAAAGAGAAGAAGAGAGAGAGAGACAGAGACAGAAGAGACAGAAGAGAGAGAGACAGAGAGAGAGAGAGAGATAGGCCTGGTCGCCTGACAGCAGCAGACGACTGACTGGTGGTGTGGGTGGACAGAACACGCCAGACGGTTGAGCTCATCACAGGAGGGAGACCTGATCGACGCGAGGAGGCAACCCGACACGGGAGACCCTGCCGCGCACAATGGTTTAGGGTTTGTGCCAAGACGCCGCCATACGTCTGCCTCGTCGTTGTGCTTTTTGCCCGGGCCATATCCACTGTTGTGGAGCTGCCGACACGTTTTTGGTTGTTGGCGGTTTGCGTGCCTGGATATCGTATCGTCGCCTTCTTGCTTGTCAAAGCCCACCTGTCTGTGCTGAAATGTACAATCCTTGTTCGCATCTACCTTGTCCAGCTCTGATTGTGGTGGGGACGGGATAGCTCAGTGGTCGGAGCACTCGCTTTCCCCCAGCCAAGTTAAGCAGCGTCGAGCGTGGTTACCAGTTGGATGGGTGACCGCTTTCGCGCCTTGGCTTCGGTACAGTTCCTCCAGTTCACCCAGCTGTAAATGGGTACCTGCCCTCTTTAGGGTCAGGGAAGGTAAAGCAGCGAGGGAGAGGAGATGGGCGCCGCCCTCAATACGCTGGCCCTAGAGAAGTGAGGTCTCTGACGCCTCGCTCCCCTACGACCTTAATATAGGTTATGGGACACTTTTACCTTTTACCTTACGTATACACTTTACTTACAAGCTATGCAACAGACCGCTTTGACCAATTTATTGTCATTGCCCAATGTGGCCTATTGACAAGGGGGGTTATACACGACTTTCTTTTGTAAATACAAATAAATACAAGAAAAATAACACGATGCATTTAACGTGCATTTAAAGAGAGAGAAAGGGGAAATATCGACATCAACTGTTATATTACTGTCATTGCTCCTCTCCCCCCCCCCCCCCCCCCCCCCCTCCCCTTTTTCCATTTAGTCTTTTACAACTACATTGATTCTTTTTTTTTTTGTCAGAGTTAAAACCAAAGTCTCCATCGTCCTAAAGAACGCGAAGGAGCTTTCATTCAATGGGTTTGTTCTGCACAGACTGAAAGATTGTATCTCATCAGCCAGCGCTGAGTTGTGTGAAGTGGATAACACTACAGAGGTAACATGCCTTTAAGTCATGCTTATGTTCAGGTTTGTAAAATTAATATGTAAAGGCGCAGCAGCTTTCCCTGTGGTATTCAGGTAGAAGGGCGAAAGTAGTTCAAGACTTAAGTTTAAGTGGTATTTTTTAAAAATGGAATTATCAAAATAATGGCCATTTATTACTGAACTAATCTTGTTGTACAGAACAAGATTTCAACATAATGTGGAATCCAGTCGTTTGATAAATCTTAACCAAAAAAAACCCCAACAACCAGAAAACAAAAGACCCCCCCCCCCCCCCCCCCCCCCCCCCCCCTGAATGCTAGACTACCCACGTGTCTTGTTTGGTCGGAATCACACGGCCCATCACATGCCACTGCTTTCCGAAAAGATTCTGCTATCAAAATATCATCCCGAGTTTTCCTAGCTAGTCAAACAATTTTCTGGTGTAAACTCGGAAACGAACACATGTCATAAATGTTCACACACACACACACACACACACACACACACACACACACACATACACATACACACACACACAACACACAACAACACACAACATACACACGCACATTCACACACACACGCCCCTCTTTTGCAAGGGACCTCACCTCACAACAGAACAATGTACTCAGAAAAAGGTCAAGAACGAAGGAGGCTACAGCTGCTGCTGGCATCATTGCAGAAGGCATACCCACCACCACCTCACTGCAGCCTATCACTTTCCCATCTTGGCAATGACACAACACTTCTTCAACGCCGAGACACGGAATCTTTGCTTTGTGAATGACAGAGCAAGAAGCCAACAAACAAACGAACGAACAAAGACACAAACAAGCAAACAAACAAACACACAAGCTCTGGCTTTTTTGGAAGAGGAATGAAGACATCAATCTGAGGCAGGAGGGGGTGCACCAGTTTTTCTCAACAGAACTGGGCTGTTGTTTCTAGTCCTCATTTCTAATGACCATGTCAGCTGTCGAATAGTTGTTTCACATTTATTTTCCTTTACACAGACATGCGCGCGCGCACACACACACACACGCACGCACGAACGCACACACACACACAGAGGCTACGAGAGTGTGAATGAGATGGTGATCATCATACTTGGTCTGTAGCAAGAGCTCGAGAGTCTGTCTGTCTGTCTGTCTGTCTGTCTCTCTCTCACACACACACACACACACACACACACACACACACACACACACACACACACACACACACACACATTCTCGCTATTTCTCTCAGTCTCGCTAGTTTGCTCTCCCTGCAGATCACATTTCAAATCCTTGCGGCCCAAGTGCACGATAAAGACTCACCTTGAAAACCAGGACAACAAACTTTTTTTTTCTATGATGCTAAACTCGTGAGATCGTAAAGATGGCCAAGTCATGATGAATATTCTAGCCAGCACAAGTAATTAAGCTATCTTTCGATCAGAACTAGCCAGGCCAAACAGCTGCCTGTCCTATATATCGTGGCTTGGATAACTTATTCATTATAAAACCATAATGCTGAAACCTGATCTGAATCACTTATGCTGATAATTATCACAATCTACGCGACTCGATAAAACTGTCGCCGATTCATGGAAAACGTGAACGAGTGTCTTCGCTGATCTGTGTGCCTTATTCTCAAACCTTTCGTGTACACGCGATATAAAAGATACAGACAGAGACAACTGTACGCGCAACTCATACAAACACAGGCGCTGAAGGCACAGCATCATCACAGAGAACCATTCATTTGCAGACAGATCATCATGTTATAAAGCTAACAGGGCTGATCCCTTTTGAATCACAGCCTGGCTACAATGTGTCATTAGCGGTGGACAGACATGGGAAAGGGAATGCTCTTTTCTCATGGCATCCAAACATAATATGACGCACACGTTCCAAAATACATATCAAACAGCAACAGACTTATCCACACGAGTCTTACGCCGAACGGTACTCAAGCATTCACCATCCCACTTAACCCTCAATTCCTCCCTTATCAAAATCAGCTCCGCAAACTTGGAAACACACCACACACACACTAAAGTTCGTGACGGTATACACAGATAATAAAACACCTTGTGATGGCACACACACACACCACACACACACACACACAACACCACATAAAACGTCCGTTGATGGCATACACAGCCTCTGCACCTTGACCTAAGTGATGACATACACAGACACAGCAGCCTGACATTGCTGATGGTTACACTCCAGACTCGGCACGTACGTGATGGCACGCACAGAGCGCACGCTCCTAACACACAGGCCCGGCAACATAACGCAGACTACACACACCCACCCTGACATTCGTGACGGCATGCACAGACAAACCACCTTGACATTTGGGATACGTGAGTGTACACAGACTACACACACACACCCTGACATTCGCCACGACAATGATAAGCAACCCCCTCAAGCACCACCTCCACGGCAGTCAGACCCAAGGTCAAGGCTGATGGATGCTGCAGCTGCTGCCTGGCACCCCTGCAGCAGACAGTTCGTGACCTCGATGCAGCCTGTGCCTTTTCCCATCTTGGCCACGACGCAACGCTTCTTTTGAAACAGAAACTTAATGAAGGCGGGTGAGAGAAAACACAAACATTTGGCTTCATCCGAGAAGCAGAATCTGAGGCATGGAGAAGGCAGTCTGAAGCAGGGGTGGTCCCAGTTGTCCTGCACAAGGCAGGGCTTTGTTCCATCCACTCCCCAGTTACCACACAAATCGTTATTTCACTTTACTCCTGCTTTCGCAAACAAACAGGGGCTGTAAACGTGTGAATGATATGGCGATCACCATCTTTTGTTTGTTGCAAGAACTTGAAAGTTACCCCGTCCCTTCGTGGTGCCCCTTCCCTCTCTGTTTTCCCTGTATGTCTCTCTGTTCCTTTCTCTATCTCTGTACATCTGTTTCTTTCAGTTGCACTGTTATTGTCCACCACCACCCCTCTCTCTCTCTCTCCCTCCCCCCTCTCTCTCCCTACCTCCTTCCCTATCTATGATGCTCAATGACAATGAGGATGATGTAATGAGGCTGCTATAGAAGTGCTTGTGCTTTGAGACTACTTGTCAGGGCTGTACTCTTATGAATAATTCACATCTCTGTGTCAGCTGAGCCCGAGAGACAGAGACATTTGCAGTGTTGGTCAGGTAATTTGAGCAACACTCAAAATCGCATCGTTGAAGTGGATGAATCTTGACTGTGTGGTTCCAGTCTTCAAAAAACAACAACCAAAGAAAACCCCACAGCATTATCACTCTGGGTAGGAGCCAGATGGAGTCTAAGATCTTCCCTATGACTCTTAAGGGATTCAAACCTGGGGTCTTCCAGTCTGTAATTCAAGGCACTAGCGCTAGCACCAGGGTGGCTAGTTGACATCCGCAGTGTTGGTCAGGTAATCTGAGCCAACACTCTCAAAACCACATCTAGAAAAAAACAAAACATGAAGCTGGACTGTGTGGTCCCAGTCTTTCCAATGAGCCCGCAGTGCACACACTCTGGACGACAGCCAACCGGTGTCCAAAAAGAAAACCTATGACTCTTACGGTATTCGAACCCGGAACCGTTAAGTCCGAAACCGAAGGCACTAACCACTGCGCCACGGTGGCTGGAAGTTTTACCACAACTTTGTCCTCAGTAAACACCGCCATTCCATCATCCTAGCTCCCCCCATACATACCAGCCCACCCAATAAACCTTGTCAACTCCACACACCCTGCCATTTCCCATGATACACAGCCCCCCTCTTCAACCACCCACCCTACCACTTCCCTGCAGTCACCCAAGGTCAAGGCTGATGGATGCTGCAGCTGCTGCAGCAGACACCTCGTGACCTCAATGCAACCTATCGCTTTTCCCATCTCCGCGACGACGCAACGCTTCTTAAACGCTGAAACACAATCTTCGTGAACGACCTCCAAAAAAAGAAAAAAGAAAAGAAAAGAGCAAATGTTTGGCTTCATTGAAGAAACAGAATGGGGGGTAGGGGAGAGAGGAACCTGAATCGAGTCTACACCAGTTTTCGGCAACAAGGCTTGGCTTTGTTTCAGCCCAGTCACCCCCAACATGAGGACGAGGCAATCTCTGGAACCATCACCGCCACTTCTTGGCTATGTATGGCCCTCACACCACAAACAAACAAACAAGCAGCTAGGCTCAATGAACGTGCGAAATGATAGGACCCCCGTCATCTGTGTTATTGCAGCAGTGTGAAAGTCACCTCGTCCTTTGGGCCTAGAGATTGCCCCCCCCCCCCCCCCCCCACTCTCTCTCTCTCTCTCTCTCTCTCTCCTCTGGCTCGCTCCTTCCCTCTCTCCCTCCTTCTCTATCGCACGCAAATTTTGCAGATTTCAAGTTCTTTTTAGGCCAAACTGTATGTCTGGAGCATTTGGAAAAACTGTAATAAGAGGCCTTACTTTCTTTTTCTTTTGGGTGGAAACAGCTTAAAAGATGGACAGTGTTATTAAATCATTTTCATATAAATTTTGCGCACGAAATGTGCTGATCTGAAAGTATGAAGGGGTAGGGGGTGGGAGTGAATAATGGGAGTAATATAATATTTATATATATATATTTTTTTTTTTTGGGGGGGGGGGGGGGGGGTTGATTCAAAACTTCGTAGTGTTTCATGAAATTGTGTTTTGTAGTAGTATTTCGGAGAATAATTAGACACCGAAACTGTGGTGTTTAATCAAATTATGGTTTTATCTCCTGAGAGCGTTGAAGTGGCTTTAGAAAGATGTCTATCAGTAAAAGTGTCCAAACTGCTGTGCAAGATTGCTGTCACTAAATGTATAGCCTTTGCTCGATTCAGAGATTGTGCGAACAAACAACATTAGCCAAAGTATCTTCTCACACACATACACACACATCACACACACACACACACACACACACACACACACACAACACACACACACACACACACACACACACACAAATCACGCAACGCTAAAATTTTGCAATAAATAAATCTTCAGACTTGACTCACATTACATTTTCTCACTCCCCCCCAACCCCCTCACCCCACCCCACCCATCTACCCACCCCCCATGTCACACCATCTAAACTTAACTTTCCCCACCCTCCCTCAAAAACATCCCTCCCCTCCCTCCCCCCCTGCCCATCATCCTTCCCTACCCCAACTCCTCATTCTCTTAACGCCCCACCCCCCACCCGCCCCATCCGCCACCCCCTCCCCACCCTGCCATCCACACAGAGATATAAATAATATACCCTGGGGGAGAACAAGGCTGGGGGGTGCCTTACTACGATCTCATTTCAGCTTCCGTATCACCCACTCCACCACTCCACGCACACTTTAGCTACACACCGGTATTAATTTTGGGGTCACGTAGTATCTTCTATAGAGTGCGAGTGGAAAAAAATGTTGGTGATTTTCACAGATTTTTTAAAGCATGAAATGATGGACTGTGCACTTGTTTTTTGGATTGAGGACATACAGCAATACCAGGTAGTCACGAGAAAGTTGGAAATAACCATCAACTGAAGTTTGCCTGTATTCCTACAGCGTTGACCCCGCGCATGCATATTGCGATAAGGAAGCTAGCAGACGCCAAAGAACTGAGGGGGTACAGTGTTTGCTGACAAAGTAAAAAATTTCAAACCTACCAAAAGTGTTCAAAATCACATGAGTTTTGAGTCAGAGGCTAGTCTTTCACAAAAAGTGGTTTTTATTTCTGTGGATGCCTTAGTACGTGCGGTATGAATATAAAAGTTACATAGAAAAACAGAAGGAAAAGAGTGATTTTTTAATACTGGTGTGCAGCCTTTGTGACAGAGGCCCCCCCTCTAACATAACTCAGTACACACAGAATGTTTATCTCTCTGCGACACTCCGGGTGGCATTAAAGGAAGGAAGGAAGGGAGGGAGGGGTAGAAGGTGGGGGTGGGGGTAGGGTGGAATGAGGCGGAGGGGGGGGGGGAGGTGGGGGAGGGGGGGGGGCTGGAGATTGGGAGTGGAGCCCCTGGGACTCTGGAACTGAAGTTATGGCGTGTGTGTGTGTGTGTGTGTGTGTGTGTGTGTGTGTGTGTGTGTGGTGTTTGTGTGTGTGTGTGTGATGGTGTGTGTGTATTGTGTTGTGTGTGTTGTGGTGGTGTTTTGGTTTTGTGATGTATTTTAGTGTGCTTGAGGTGGTGAGTGGTGCGCGTGTGGTGTGGTGAGTGTGTGTGTGTGGTTGAGTGGTGTGTGGGGAGTTGGGTGTGTGGCCCTGGTTGGACGAGTGCGGGGTGGTGTGTGTGTGTGTGTGTGTGTGTGTGTGTGTGTGTGTGTGTGTGTGTGTGTGTGCGTGCGTGTGGTGGTGTGAGTGTGTGTGTGTGTGTGTGTGTGTGTGTGCGCGCGCGCGCACGCGTTTTAGTGCGTAGTTGAAGGGAGTGGCCGTGGGAGTGTGCGCGTGATTTGTGCGAGCGCCCCAAGACTGTGCACGAAAGCTAGCTGAATAAGGTTTACCTGAAAACATAGAGATGGATAAAATTTATAAGGAAGCTAGAAATTGCACACACCCACAAGCGCTCATGATTGAAGACACACATTCATGCGCAAGCCCTCCCATTCCGCCACCCCCCCCCCCCCCCCCCCCCACACACACACACACAAAACACATAAAACAGACACACAAAGACACCCAGAGACTTACACACAGATATACACACTAACACCCCCCACCCACCCCCCCCCACCCCCACACACACTAACACACCCCCCCCACACACACACACACCTACCCCCTTCCCCCACTACCCCCCCCCCCCCCCCACCACACACACACACACATAAACACACGCCATTTCTAAAAACATGCATATCGCAAATGGCATTTTTAGCTTCTAAGCCTTCTTTATCGCCCTGACATGCCAGACTCACTCAGGATGAACGCGCAGAATGTAGACCCAACACTACTACTACTATCTACAGTAGATAATACATGTCCGCTCCTCTGTGTAAGTTGAAAAGACGAAAGTTTTTAGCAGTAGTCAGCGCTGAAACCCGCCAAAGCTGAAGCACATAATAATTATATACCTGCTAACAATCTACACTGACGCCAGATACAATTTCTCCACAGACACTCACTGGCTCCAATGAAGGAGAGGGGGAAGGGGGGGGGGATCTGAAAAGCAGAATGGACAAAGCGTCTAAAAAAAAGAAAAGAAGTAGAAGAAACGCATAAAACACAGTAACGCTTCTGTATGGGACAAAAGGCTAATGCATTGCTGCTCTCGTTTGTTAAAAACGTAAGCGGATATAAGCGGCTGATTTTGCTTCAGAATGCCTGAAGTTTAAAGAAGAAAGAAAACAAAAAGGGAAAACTAGTCGTCCTAAAAATTCAGAAAATGAATCGTGTAGAAAAACAGACAAAAAAAAAGACTGTTCTGTGAGGAAAAGAGAGATGCTTGATGAAATACTTGATGAAAATCAAAATGGAAAATAACCTCTTGTAGCTTCAGAAATGATGATACCATCAATGGAAAACTGCTTGTAAGCATGATAAAAGAATACAAAAATGAAAATACCTGCTTGTTACTTGAGAATACTGATACTATCAATGGAAAATACTGTTGTAGCTTGCTGAATGATTATACTACAAAAATGGAAAATACCTGCTTTAGCTGATGAAAGACGAAATATCAATGAAATACGCTGTAGCTTGATGAAATACTTGACGATATCAAAATGGAAAATACCTGCTTGTAGCTTGATGAAATGATGATACTATCAAACGGAAAATACCTGCTTGTAGCCTGATGAAACGACGATACTATCAAACGGAAAATACCTGCTTGTAGCTTGATGAAACGACGATACTATCAAATGGAAAATACCCTGCTTGTAGCTTGATGAAATGACGATACTATCAAATGGAAAATACCTGCTTGTATGCGGAATGCAACACAGCAGCACCGGTGAAGCCCTCGGATACATTTACATGGCGAACATGACCAGGCCTAGGCATAGCGCGAGCAGAAACTGCTACAGCTGTCCTTCCCTACAACCTTCTTTAATCAACTCTGGCCTTCGCTTTTTCTTCGTTAGTTTTTATCTCCTAGACTCAAGACTACAAAACAAATCTCTATTGAAAGAAGGCACAGTTAGGTAGCTTTTTTTCTTGGCAAGAGACTTAACCAAATTCATACTTGTACTGGGCCATCATTTTTACAATAACGAACAGGGCCTGGTTACTCATGAAGAAAACGACTTGCTTGTGTTAAGCAAGTCTCTTTCTGCTTCTTAGCAAAACTATTTACCGCCAAAGGAGACACTCCCCGAAACAGGAACAATTAATAAAGCAGCCTCTTTCTTCTTCTTCTTCTTCTTCTTCTTCTTACTTCTTCTTCTTCTTCTTCTTTCTCTCCTCCTCCTCCTCCTCCTCCTCGTCCCTCCTCCTTCTTCTCCTCCTCCTCCTCCTCCTATCCTTTTATCTACTCGGGCTGTCACAATCCTGTACAGCCCAAAAACGTACCTCTAACAATATATACACACATACACTACAACGAACTGTATTGTGTCTCGCACAGTAGTAATAGAAGGTAGAAGAATCGACCGCGCCGCGCCGCGTCGCGCCAACGAAGCGAAGCGCAACGACGCTTCACGCTCCAGAGAAACCAGTGAAAAGGGAGCTTTAGGCGCGGTCGGTATCTAAGGGGTAGTGTAGTAGCTAGCTGGCTTGGCAAACGCTCAACTGCTCATTTCTGCTCCGAATTTGGGTGGGGTGTGGGTAGCAAGCATAGCGGAGGAAGGGAAGGGAGGATGGGTGGTGTTCGTGATAAAAAAAAAAAATAATAGAGCTGAAGGGATTGAGAAAAGTGAGAGAAGGGGGGGGGGGGGGGGGGGGGGGGGGGGGGGGTGTTGGAGAAGCTGGGATTGTGATAAGTTTTTGTTTTGTGCAGTGTCTACAGTAGGTTTTTGTTGGCTTCTATATATTTGTTGTTGTTTGGTTTTGTTGGTTTTTTTTTTGTTTGTTGTTTTTGCTTCTTCTGTGTTTGTAAGATTGTTTTGTAGTTTGTTTGTAGTATGTCAGTTTGGTGCTTGTATTTTTTCTGTCTGTTGTCTCAACATCCTTGTTCACGCTCATAATTCTCTGTCTGTCTCTCGGTCTCTGTCTCTTTCTCTCTGTCTCTTTGTCTCTCTTCTTTCAAATGTCTTCACACACATACACACGCACGAACGCACGCACGCAGTAGATAGGTGCGCATACACACACACACACACACACATACAGCAAAACGACAGAGCAAGCCTTACAACATACCTAACGCAGGTATACACTGAAAGTGCAAAGCGTAGGGGAGGGGAGAGGGGGGAGAGTGGCGATGGAGGGGGGGGGGGGAGGATAGAGAGAGACAGAGACACACACACACACACAAATACAGAGAAGGGGGGGGGGGAGTAGAGAGAGATAGAGACAGACATACAGGGACACACAGACAGACAAATACAGACAGACTTATCAAGAAACAGAGAACAACAAAAGCAAGGGATGAAGGAAGTTGTTTCCGACACACAACAAAAGCAAAAACCAGCATGCTGCCTGCCTTCCTTCCTTCCTTCCTCCCTCTCCTTTCTTCCTCTTCTCTCCTTCTCTCTCTCTCTCTCTCTCTCTCTCTCCCCTCTCTCTCTCTCTCTCGCTCTCTCAAGCTGGCAGCACCTGCCCAATAAAAGGACAGCAATGACCTTTATCGCTGACACTGGCACAGTCACTTTTTTTTTTCTTATCGCTGACGTGACACACCCTCCCCTTTCTTCTCTCCCCCTCCCTTCCTCTCCCGAAAAGAAAAGCAATAAAGGATTTTTTTTTTAAAAACTACCTCGCATCTTTTAAAATAAACAGGAAATGATTCAAAAGACGAAACTATAAAAAAGGGGGAAGGTGGAAGGTGGGGGGGGGGGAGGGGGGGGGGGGGGGGGGGGGGGGGGGGTCGGTTCAGAATAGAAAAATGTCTTTTAAAAAAAAAAAGGTAAAAAGCACATTTGTCAAAAAACTTTTTTTTAAAAGTATGACACTTCTATTTATCAAAATACTCCCCATTTCAGAATCAAACAAGTCGCTGCAGGCAGATAGCGAGAAAGAAAGAAAGAAAGAAAGAAAGAAAGAAAGAAAACAAAAAAGAAAGAAAGAAAACAAGCAAACCCTCCCCCAAACCCGAAACAGTGTGCATAAAACGTTTTGAGTAGTTGCTTTACAAGATTCAGCGCTATATAAATTCCATACATTCTTCTTCTTCTTCTTATCATCATCATCATCATCATCATCACCATCATCATCATCATCATCATCATCATCATCATCATCATCATCATCATCATTATTATTATTATTATTATTATTAAAACACGAGGAAACAAATGAAGTAACTAGACAAATTAATAGAGAAACCAAAGTGATATAGGTGTACCCATAACGAGGTTTCCATATCAGGGGTCCCATTTTTTTTTAAAACCAACAAACTAGCCTGACCACTGAAATATTAAATCACACAGTCCAATCATTTGAGCAGAGTTAGAGCCATCTTAGTGATACCTAAACCGCAAAGAAGAAGAAGAAAAAAAGAAAAAGAAGAAGAAGAAGAAGAAGAAGAGGAACGAAGAAGGAGAGAGAGAAGATGATGAGAAGACAGAGAGAAGATAAGCTGCTGCTGTACTGAGAAGATGATGATGATGAATGAAAGAGGAAGAAGGAGGAAGCCAACGGAGGAGGTAAGAAGGAGAGGAAAAAAGAATGTCACCATGATTTATCACTGTTAATGTCGATAACGCTGTGTTTGCACGACAGATGAAACGACAGATAGGAAGGAGAATAACCATGACAGCACTGGTTTACGCCAGATTAACTTGGTTGGGCTGACAGAAGAAAAAACACAAGAAGCTCACACACGCAGCAAAGTGCATTGACATTAAATTTCTCTTCTTCTTTCTTTCTTTTTGTTTAAATAAAGAAGACAGCGTAATTTATTTTTCAACATGTTACTGAAACAGCTTTAAAAGGAGATACAGCACAAAGCACAATTGCCCCTTGCTAACACACAACGCACAAGTGCATGCACTGTCTGGCTTTCCCAACATACCACACACACACACACCAGAAAGGAAAAAAAAACAACCTCAGCTTCCGCCAACAAAGCAGCCTGCTGGCAAGGGAGATAAGAATGGCAAAGGTAAACGGCAATAAGTCAGTCAAACATTCGCTTTTTACATCACGCTGAGGAGGAAACAACCTGCCAGAAGCATGCCAGGAGCTTGGCACCAGGTATTCTGCTGATGCTCCGAGAAGTGCTGATGTTCCGAAGAAGTGGGAAGTTGTCAGAGAGAGAGAGAGAGAGAGAGAGAGAGAGAGAGAGAGATCTTTCTTGCCAAAGGTTGCATCGCCTGATGTTTTGACTGATGGCGGGAAAAAGGAATTCAGACATGTATGCTTTCCGACGAGTTTCATGCAGGGTGTGGTGTGTAGTGTAGTGTAGTGTAGCTGTGGCAAGCGCCGTCTGTCATGATTCTATTACGCTTACTTCTTGTACCTCGCAAAATCCAGTTTGGAAGATAGAAGAAGAAAGCCGGTGGAACAATGAACCCGAACATGCCAAGAAAAAAAGGAGCGCTGGAGAGTGAGTAGAATTTAGAGTGTAACCTGTAAATGTGATCAATGACAGAATTATCCGTTATCTGTGGCCGGTCTATTGAAGCACTGTCTTGGGCAATAAAGGCAAACCGAAGTCAGATGCGCTGGGCCTGACCTGTCAGGCGCTTAACGGCAGCCCAACGCATTTTCGCTCGCTCATATGACAAGACAATAATAGTTGCTGTCTGAGCGCTTCAACGAAGAAGATGAAGACAACGATAGCAGAAAACACAAGAGCTATGCTAACAGTCCGTGCAAAATGAAGCAACTTGTTACATTGCGTGACATCTCCCTGCAGTCTTGTCCACCGTCCAGGGGAGTTATTGGATGACCTGACAACCACGCCTCCTCATTTATTGGCGGTTTGCGCAAAAATCAAATAACTTTGCTCGTTAAAGATTCCCTCAAATATAAATAACATCCTCTGTTGAAAAGGTTGCAAAAGAACATAAAACCTCCCAGTGTGAACTCTCAGCAGCATGTGCAGTCATATTTATGCATACAATTATTCCAAAGGGTCAACCAAGTGGATGGATTTTTTGTGTGTGTGGTGGTGTTAGAATGCAAAACACACACATACGCTCAAGAGATTCAAGATTTAATTCGCCTTTAACCCCTCTTGGGGCATGGAGGATTTCAGCAAAAACAAAATCCACTATCACATAATATATGATTTGCATTCCACAAAACAAACACACAACACACACACACAACCACACACACACACACACACACACACACACACACACACAACACACACACACACACACACACACACACACACACTAAACCACACACACACACACAAGCCAATCAAATAACTCGCACGCGATGACATGTCATCAGCAACACCAGCACTGCCGACACTTTGTTTACGGGCTGCTGACAATGAGCAAGCCAGGCGTCAACGACACACGAGAATGAATGGAGGAAAGACGCAAGAACGCCACGATGCACAAGTGACGGAAAGAAAGAAAGAAAGGAAGGAAGGAAACATGGAAAGAGACAGGGGAGAGAAGAAAAGAGTCACGAGAAAAGAGCAAGGGGCAAACCCAGCAGCATAAAACGCGGGAGGGGGAGGGGTGGCAGGCATAAGGACCCGTCCCTAAATCGGGAAATCTCCGCTGGGACCTTAATCTATCACCACAGCACAGGGGACTCGCTGGGCCTACAGCCAGGGAGCGTGACGACCGGCAGGGCCTGGTGTGGCAGTGACCCACAGGCGTCTGCACTCAACTCCGCTCGCTCTGCTGCTAGGCCATCATCATCATGATCATCATCATCATCATTATCATCATCATCATCGCCGCCGTCACCATCCCTCCCACCCCTCCCCCGCCGCTGCCGAAAAGTTGTAAAGATTAGCTTTAAGGCATAAAAAAACCACCCACCTCCCACCTCCCTCCCTCCTCCAGAGAGAGAGAGAGAGAGAGAAGAGAAGAGAGAGAGAAGAGAAGAAAGAGAGAAGAAGAAGAGAGAGAAGAGAGAGAGAAAGAGAGAGAGAGAGAGAGAGAAAAAGAGAGAAAAGGAGAGAGAGATGGGGGTGGAGCACGGCGCGATCTCCTCCTGCCATCTAAGACAAAAAACAACACCGAGAGAGAGACAGAGAGAGAGAGAGAGAGGCACGGCCCCAATCTCATCCTAACCAGTCTTTAAACAAACAACTTAGAGAGAAGAGAGAAAAAAAAGAAAGAAAGAGAGAGAGAGAGTGAAAGAGAAGAAAAGGGGGGGGGGAAAAGAGGGGGGGGGGGGGGGGGGGGGGGGGGGGCGCAAACGCAATTTTTTTTTCACGAGGGGAATAGGTTTAAGTTACAAAAAATTTTTCTTTTCATCAAGCTCCTACCAATCTGGAAAAAAAACCAAGCACCGATAGAAGAGAGATAAAAAAAGGGGGGGGGGGGGGGGGGGGGGGGGGGGGAAGGGGGGGGGGGGGGGGGGGGGGGGGGGGGGGGGGGGGGGGGAGGGGGGGGGAGCAGGGAGAGAAGGCGGAAGAAAAGAAACAGAGAAGACATACAAGACAGACAGACAGACAGAGTCAGAGACCCCAAGAGGACATACAGAGAAAGACATAAAAGAGACAAGAACAGACAGAGAAGGCCACCCCCTGTTACACTCCCTTCACGAGCCCTAAGACGCGCGGGACATACATACATACATACATGCAGCAGAGCATAGCAGCAGTATAGCAGCAGTGGGCCTAGCCTTTGCTGCCAGAAAGGGAAGATACGAAACAGAAAAGACAAACAAGGGTATCGGATGACCTCAGAAGTCCCCCCCCCCCCCCCCCCCCCCCCCCCCCCTTCCAAGGCAAGTCAGCGAGACATGAGGGAAAAAACCGGCACGACGCAACAGACACAAGACAAACAGACAGACAACAGACAAAAACAGACAGACAAACACACACAAGAACAACAGACAACAGACAACACAAAACAAACACACACACAGAAGGAGAAAGCCAGACACACAGACAGACAGAAAGACACACAGACAGACAGACAGACAGAACCCCACACACAACACACAGAAGGCGCAGACACACAGACACCGCCAAAACAGACGAAACAGACAGCAACACATGAAAAGGAAAAGAAAACAGAAAGAAAAAAGAAAAAAAAAAGAAAGAAAGAAAGAAAAAAAGAAAGAAAGACAAACAGAAAGTCAGACAAGCGCAAAAAAAAAAAAACCCCACAAGATTTTTGTTTAAAATCTGAAAAAAACAAAAAATTTTAATTGGAAAAAAATAAGAAAGCATTAAAGAGTTCGAAAGACGAAGAAAACAAAACAAAAAACAAAAAACAAAACAAAACAAAACACCAAAAAAACCAAAAAAAAACCCCATGCAGTGATTTTATGTGGGGTTTGTTAAGACTTGCCCTACAGAAAAGTGACTGCCCAGGGAAACACCAGGGGAAAAAAAGCGGCCCTGTTTAACGGTTTTCCCCGAACTGTAAAAGGGAAAATGGGGGCTTGCACTAGGCTACCAATGATTTTCCCGTCCAAAAACGCCCCGGGCCCGGGGGTCTGTCTGTCTGTCTTCTGTACGTAATAGGGCTTCGCCCCTCTGCAGGTTTTTGTCTCTTTTGTCTGTTTTGTTTTTTATACGTAATAATCGTTCCCTCTCTGCAAAGGGTTCCCCGTTTGGGCTGTCGTCTGGGCCGCCCGCCCCGCCGCCCCCTCTCTTCCACTGGGCTGTCTGCTGCCTGCCCTCTTTTTTCCCGTCTGTTTTCAAGCTCGCCCCCCTTATGCGTCCTTTTTCTGTCTTTCCCTGCCTCTTCCTCCCCTTTTCCTCTCCTTCTCCCCTCTCTTCTCTTCTCTCCTTTTCTCTCTCTCCCCTTCCCATAAAAATAAAAATTTTCAAATTTTCTCTCCCCTCCCTTTCCCCTTTTTCCCCTCTTCCCCCCTATAAAAAATAAAAATTTTGCCCCCCCTCTCCTCTTTTCTCCCCCCCCCCCCCCCCCCCCCCCCCTTCTTTTTAAAATTTCCCTCCCTCTCTCTCTCCCCCCCCCCCCTCTCTCTCCCCCCCCTCTTTTTTCTTCCCCCCTCCTCTTTCTTCCCCTTCCCCCTTCTCTTCCCCCTTTTCTCTCTCTCTCACCTCTCTCCCTCCTTCTCTTCCCCCCTTCCCCCCCCTCCTCTCCAAATGCCAATTTCCTTTAAACATTTGCCAAGTGCCCTCATATTATGCCCGGGGCCCGCCAGGGAGCCCAAATTCAAGGCCCCGTGTCATTTCATCTGGAAACTACTTAATCTACGATAAAGATATAAAGCTTCATTTTTTTGGGACTGGGATTTTTACATCTTTGGGTACCAAAAACATCAAAAGCATTCTTTTGAACTCTCCTTGGTTGTTGGGGGTTTTTGTTTTGTTTCAGGGTTTTTTTGTTTGTTTTTTGCTTGCTTTCAAGGGGGAATGGGGGAAGGGGGGGGGGGGAGGGAGGGGGGGGGGTTAAAGAAAGGGGTTAAATTTTTGGGGGTTTTTTTCCCTTTTTTTTCAACCCCCGTTTTTCAGGCGTATGAGACAACACACCACAAACTTTTCTCTCTTCCCTTTTTCCCCTCTTTTTTTTATCCAATTACCTCCACCCCAAAAATATGTTTCCCCCCTCCTCACAAGCCCCCCCCCTCCCAAAAACACACACACACACACACCCCACAAACACACACACACAAACCCCACACCACCACACCTCTAAACTTCTACAATTTCTTTTACTACTACCACACCCCCCCCAACAAACTACAAAAAAAAAAACAACCAAACCACAAAAAACAAAGTGGGCAAAAATGGAAAAAGCCAAAGACTGTAATCACAAAACACCAAACCCCTTTTTTTCTTTCAACCCAAGGGGGGGGAAGGGGGGGGTGGGGAGAGAAGGGGAGAAAGGGGGGAATAGATTTTTTTTCTTCTTTCTTTTTTTTTTTTTTTAAAAGCTATAAAGTATCCTCGTGGTAACAATGTCTGCGGCGATGTCTGCAAAAAAAAAAAAAAAAGTTCAAAGCAGTGAAGAAAGAGAAGAGGGAAGAAGCAAGGTGGAAGCAAGGTGGAAGGAAGGTGGAAGCATGCAAGCAGCGGCGGCGAATCAATACGCCGCACATCCTATCCCCTCTAGGTCTTTGACGCTGAAGTTTGTGAACAAGTTTCACTCCACGATCATGCGCTAAATAACTTCCTGGAAGACATTTAACGCTTAACCTCACTCACACTAGTGTCGGCCAAAGAGAAAGTCGCCCCCCCCCAAGAATATCTTGTCTCTGTTGACAGTTTGTTCTTTCTGTCTGTTCACTACAGAACATCCTGTCCCTTACGAACAGTGAATGTGTCGTCCTTATGAACAGTGAATCTGTCGTCCTTATGAGCAGTGAATGTGTCGTTCTTATGAGCAGTGAATGTGTCGTCCTTATGAACAGTGAATCTGTCGGCCTTATGAGCAGTGAATCTGTCGGCCTTATGAACAGTGATTCTGTCGTCCTTGTGAACAATGAATCTGTCGTCCTTGTGAAAGGTGAATCTGTCACTGTTTTTGTCCAAACTGATAACTTGGGTTGCGCAGATTTTGATACCTACCCGTCAGTCTTTTCTACTTTTCCCCCCACTTCAATGTGAGGATTGAGGCTATCAGAAATAATACACAAAACATGTTCACGGAATTTGAAACCTATAACGGGAAGATGAATGACCCTTGTCATCGTTATGATATTTATTATTGTGGAGGAGTGGTGCACATCAACTTAAGTTGTTCAGGTACATTTTTTGTTTTTCTGCTATTTTGTATATATAATTATACTATAAGCTAAAGCGCTGAAGAGGAAATAAAGAATTGGAGATATTATTTGTCTACCTGCCCTTCTCCCTAAGCAGAAGGACGTTTTATCTCAACAGTGAACTTGACAGCCCCACACCTACTTCATAAGAGTCGAATCCATTGATGCAAGTACTGGCCACGCGTGGAGCTCCTTCAATAGGTCAAGCTAACATTATCTTTTTTTCTAGATGGGAGTAGGGTCTCCATGAAACCCTCTGCAAAGATTGTTTTTATGTTTAGACTACACTCTAATAATATTATCAGAGGAGGTTTTCTGCCAAGAATCTGTTAACTATTTCCCAACACTCCACCAAATTAATGGTTTGAAAATCTAATACCATGTTTAAACTTGTTCCTGTTTTAGGTTTTGTTTTATGTCAGGTGGACGCACGTGCGTGTTGCGTATGCGTGTTTGTGGGAAACGACTACTTTTATTTATTTTAAACGAATTTGCTTGTCATCTTGTCAGCCTGTCTTTTCTTCACAGGTAAACCTTTTCCCTCTAACAAGCGGAACCCCCCATAAACAAACGAGCAACCAGTACAGTTCACCTATCAAGAGAAAAAGTGACACATGGTATAAAAAAAACACCCAAGTGGCACATGGCAACAACGTCTCCCCCCCCCCCTCCCCATCCCCCAATAACCACCTTACTACCCTCTGTGTGTGTGTGTGTCACACACACACACACACACACACACAACCCTGTTAAATTTTGCCCCCAAGTGACCATTTTTCAACAGCAGCAGCTGGCGTTCATACACAATAAGTAGACTAACTACCTACTGATGACCTAAGGTAACAACACTAGGTTACTATACACAACTGTGGCCTTGCTTCCGTCCTTCCTGTCTGTCTGCCTGTCTGTCTGTCTTGTCTGCCTTGTCTCTTCCTTGCCAAGGGCAGGCAAATCTTTTGTCTCCCAACTTGAACACTACCTGAGCTCTGTTGCCAAGCGAAAATCGATTCGTTCCACGTAACTGAGGGGTGGAGAAAAGACGGCAGAGGTATGCGAGCGTGCTGTAGCAGGCTAGGGAGGAGATGGATGTTGTGTGTGTGCGTGTGTGTGTGTGTGTGTGTGTGTGAAAGGGAGGAGGAAGAGGAGGAACTGTGGCACTAGGTACTATAAAAGGAAACGTAATGTGCGAGGTCTCTAACCAGAGGCAAGAAAAAAAATAAACGCTTGGTGGTGTCATCTTCCTTGTCTTTACTGACCTCAAGAAGTAAAGAGAAGCAGTATGTTCTCTCTCTCGACATGGAAAATACCAATACCAATACCAATAATAATGATAATAAGAATAAGGAGAAGAAGAAGACGAAGAAGAAGAAGAAGAAAGAAGAAGAAGAAGAAGAAGAAGAAATTGAATGTATATAGCGCTACAACCAATACGGAAAATACACAAAAGTAACAGACCCTACCAAAAACGAGAGACTGCGCCAAGACACACAACAGACTCGCACAGAGACAACAGAACAACAGATGGTACTAAAGAGAGTTGGCAGAAATAAAACCCCAGACTGCATCAACAAAGAGAACAGACAACAACGACAGACCCTATAACAAATATAACAGACAGATAGGAAGCAAACAGACTATATCCACAGGTACAACAGACAAAGACGTCAGACTATACCCACGGAGGACAACACGAGTCTATAAAAAAAACAACAACAGAAGTGTGGCTTGACCAAAAGACAACATACAGAACAAACGAACGATTTCACCAAGACACAACTTGACAATTCCACCACGAATACATGCATCTATGCTTTAACTCTGGGGTGTTTGTTTTTTTGGTACTCACAACAAATCTGGATTCTCACTAGTCTCATGGCCAAAACACAGTGTACATACCTGCAACAAAAGAAGAAAAGAAAAAAATTAAGATAATATAATTGTATCACCAGCATACACTTTAAACGTCAACAAGAAATAACCCTCCCGCCCCCACTCCAAGACATTTTATAGCCCAGTTATTATGACTATAGCACAAAATGCGTGTAAAGTTACTTATCCCAAGCGTTGCTACTACGTTTCATCCTTTTCAGCATTTAATCTTACAGCAGGGTGCAGATCAAGAACACAACAGAACGCAGCAGAGAGCAAATACCGAATAGATAACTAGAAGAACCCAGATGAAATGACCAATAAAAAAACCCCAACAGAGTCCAGACTACATAACAAAAAAAAAAACCCAGTCCAGATCAAATACACCAGGAGACTCCACATCAGACCAGACCAGATGAGAAGACAAAAAAAAAAAAAAAAAAGGACGTCCAGTAGACCCCTACCAGAATAGAACCGATTCAAATAGAACGAAGCAGACAACAAGGGAGAAAAAAAAGAACAAACAAAACAAAACAACAAAGTAGTGTGAACACAATTAGGAACACAATGCGTTTGCTGTCCAGAATCAACTGGCTGTGCGGGAACGTAACCCTTGTCACTCAATCCCCAATGCAATTCCCTTCACAAACTCCCACTGTCTGTTTCCTAGATCCCTTCTTGTTTTATCACTAACCCCTCCCACCCACCCCTTCCTCCTCTGTACTATTACTCCCTCCTCCCTCCTCTCCTGTCCTCTCACACCCCCCACCCCTCCCTTTTATCGTCACAAATCTCTATCGCCCCTCCTCCCCCTGCCCCATCCCCCCCCCCCCCCCCCCCCCCCATTTATCTCTTCAAAGTGCATAATAATTGAATCCTCAGTCTTGTCGCCATAGCAACGGAACTTCACACATAGGTGGTGGGAGTTTTTACCTGATTAATGATTAATATAATAAAGTAAAGCAAGAGAATAATGAAAAAAAAGGAAAGAACATCGGCGGAAGAAAACATACTGAAGCATACGAACAAGCATTCTCTCTCTCTCTCACACACACACACGCACGCGTGCGCACACACGCACCTACCTGTCTTATCACTCTCTCTCTCTCTCTCTCTCTCTCTCTCTCTCTCCTCTCTCTCTCTCTCTCTCTCCTCTCTCTCTCTCTCTCTCTCTCTCCCACACACACATACCCACACTCACACACACATACCCACACACACATACCCACACTCACACGCACATACACACACACACACCTGCCTTTTATCTCTCACACACACCCACCACATACACACACTCACACCACACACATACACACACTCACACGCACATACACACACCTGTCTTTATATCACTCTCTCTCTCTCTCACGCACACATACAACACATACACACACTCACACGCACATACACACCTGTCTTTTATCACTTTCTCTCTCTCACACACACATAAACACACACACACCACTCACATGCACATACACACATACATGTCTATTATATTATATATATATATATATATATATATATATATATATATATATATAATAATATATATAAATAAAATCACACACACACTTGCTTATATCAAAGGAGGAGGGGGGGCGAGAGAGAGAGACAAAAATGATTTGTTAAAAAAAAACGATAAAAAAACACCCACCTCTCAAAAAAGAAAAAAAAAATCCAGCCTCCCCAAAAAGCCCACATCCGGAAATAGACCCGTTCCGCCTCATTACCCCGGGTAAGTGTCTTTCCTGCTACTTTATTACTTCCGGGTGTTTTCTGATTTGGGCAATTAAAAATGCATCGTCAACCTTTCTGTTTTTCTCGCATTCTTTCTTTTTTTTTTTCTTGCCCTATTTCTTTCTTTCTTTTCTTGTCTTTTCTTTCTCTTTTTCTTTTTTTCTCTTGCTTCTTCTTTCTTTTGTCTCTCTTGCTTCTTTCTTTCGTTGTTCTCTTGTTCTTTCTCTTCGTTCTCTCTTCTTTCTTTCTTCTTCGTTCTCTCTGCTATCCTTCTTTCCTTCTTCTTTTTGTTTTTCATTCTTTCTGTTGTTCTTTCTTTTTTGTTTTCATTCATTCATTCTTTCTGTCGTCTGTCTGTCTGTCTGCTGTCTCTGTCTGCTGTCTCTTTCTGTGTCTTTCCCTTTTTACATTAAATTTCTTGTTGCTTTTGTTATTTAAGTCTTTCGCTGTTAAGAACTTGTCATTCCTGGTTTGCTGAAGTATGTATGATGCAGATAACAATGATGTTGTTTCAAAAAGTACATTGATCTTACTTAACCTAGTATTCATTTATCTCCTCACCATCCCCTCCCCCACGCCGTAACTTAGACCTCTCTTCCTGCTTTAAGCAACATTTGAGGATTTTTGCTAACAACAATTTGAAAATCTACATGACTTTTTTTGTTTCTGTATTTTTCGTTTCCTCTTTTGGTTTTTTTGAGGAGTTGGGGGTTAGAGGGTCCTTCTCTCCTCTCTCTCTTTCTCTCTCTTCTCTACCTCTCTCTCTCTCTCTCTGCTCTCTCTCCTCTCTCTTTCTGACGTGCGTGATGTTGTGTGTGTAGTGTGTGGTTGTGTGTTGTGTGTTGTGTGTGGTGTGTGGTTGTGTGTTGTGTGTGTGTGTGTGTTTGAGTGTGTGATGCGTGTGTGTGTGTGATGTGTGCTGCGTGTGTGTGTGTTTGAGTGTGTGCGTCTCGTGTGTGTGTGTGTTTGGTTTGTGTGTTGTGTGTTGTGGTTTGTCTGTTGGTTGTTTCAGTGGAACGTTCTTTTGTCCTTGTGTTTTGTTTCTTCGTTGTTAGGATTTTTTTTTTTTTTAACTTTTCCTATACACTATCACAAATCGATTCCTTTACCTTCTCTTCCCTTCACACCTTCTTTCACTCTTCCCTTCTTCACTCTGTACCTCTTCCTTCCCCGCCCTCTCCCTCTCTCTCTCTCTCTTTCTGTATAGTCCTCCTTCACCCCCCCCCCCCCCTCCTCTCCCCACTCCCCGTCCCCTGCAATCGTGCCTGTGCTCTCCTTGATGGCAAACTATTTTTTTTGGCCACCACATATTCAATAGAAGAAAAGAAAAAAAAAAATAAACCCTAGCCTTACGTCAGACACATGTGAAATTACTCGCTGAGGTAAGAAATGAAAACCTTTTCTCCACTGAACGTAAAACGAAAAGAAAGTAAAATTTAAAAAAAGAAAGAATGTCCTCAATTATTCATGACAGTACTTGGCACACGCACGCGATTCTTAGATACCCTGCTCGCTTTCTTGCGGTTGTACCTGTGCAAGTGAGTGGTCTGACTTAGCCAGGTTTTCAAACTAGTGTGGAGAGGTATATATATATAGATAGATCTATAGAGATGTAGGCCCTGCCCAGTTAGGCGTTCATACCTATATACGTGTATATATATATATATATATATATATATATATATATATATATATATATACACATACCATGGGCGGATGACGGTCTATGCGTGACGTTTATGTGGTAAAGCGCGACACAACCCTCGGGCTATATAATGTAAAACCGGGAGGGTGCTATCTCTGGAACGTACATAAACACTTCAGAAGGCTTATTAACGCAAAGTTTATCTATAGAGACTCTGCCTGTCTTGTCTGTCTCTTTTTCTCTGTGTGTGTGTCTGTCTGTGTGTGTGTGTGTGTGTGTGTGTGTGTGTGTGTGTGTGTGTGTGTTGTGTGTGTGGTGTGTGTCCCTCTCTTCCCCTCTCTCTATTAATAATCTAAAATAATAATATATATAATATTAATATATATATTATATATATATGTATATTATATATATTATATTATCCACAAAGCCAAATTAATTAGACGAGGCGAGTTGAGAAATGTGTGGCACATCATCCAAGGTACCCACAGTCCCTCTGATTTCCCCTGAGAGAGAGAGAGGGGGACAGAGAGAGAGAGACAGAGAGAGAAGAGAGAGAAGGAGAGAGAGAGAGGCCGAGGACACGAAGAGAGAGAGCGAGGAGACAGAGAGACAGAGAGAGGGGGGGGGGGGGGAGAAGAAGAAGCAAACTTTCCAATCAATAGCTGATATAGAGAAAAGCTAATTCTACGAGAAGAGAAAGAAGATGAAGAAGAAGAAGAAGGAGGAGGAGGAGGAGAGAGGAACAAAAGCTGCAGTAAATGTGACGAGAGAGAGAGAGAGAGATGAACATTCTAATTCACCCTGAATAAAGAAAAAACATCCAAAATATAATCCCCACTGCTGTTCAGTATTTTGCAGCCGAGGTTTGATGCAGTCAAGCTACACATACACACACATATCATGACTGCTTTTCTGGATACTGATACACAACTTTTTTTGGAAGATAATGTCGTTATATGAAGCTAATCTTCACATCAAAAGCACCTACAGAGAAAAGATAATTCTAGAAGTGAGAGAAGAGAGAGGGGGGAGGAGGGAAGGGGGGAGAGGAAAGAGAAAGAGAGAAGAGAGAGAGAGAGAGAGAGAGAGAGAAGAGAGAGAGAGAGAGAGAGAGAGAGAGAGAGAGAGCAACAGAGAGGAGGAACACAAGCTGCGGTAAGAGTGAGAAACAGCTGACATGACTGCTCTTGGTTTTGCAATAGGCACGGCAAGTGCAGGGAACGGAGAAATGCCAATACTGTCTTCTTACAAAAAGTTCTGCACACACACACACACGTACACACACACACACACGCACACACACACACGCACACACACACACACACACACACACGTACACCACACACGTACACACACACACACTTAACACACACACACGCACACACAACGCACAAACACACACACAAGCAAAGTACGAGAAGCATACATGCATGCACACCTTCGCGAAGTCTTTAAGGTGGGCATGCTTCTGTATACTCCACTTTCAAAGACTGGTCAGCTGAACTCTAAGTAAGGAGAAGAGTACTTTGCCATTGATGTCACTGACTGAGGAAGATCTCAGACACTGACTGCCTGCCTAGGAAGCACTCTGCCAGGGTCCTCAAGGCATGGCCCACGCACACAGGACAGACACTTGTATGACAGACAACACCCTTGGGCATCTCTTGAAAAAATGATTACAATCGGACCAAAAACGAAAAAAAAACCCAAACCCTAACTGAAAATGAGATGAGTTTCTGCAAGCTGGGTGGGTGCTTTCCCTTCTGGGAAAAAGAACTAAAAATGGAGGCAAGTTTCCACATGGTGGATGCCAAACTATAAAGCATGACTCGAAGGGGGGTGAGGATTGGTGGTGGGGGAGACTAGATTCTAACATTCGACAAACAATATCGCAAAACAATCTACGTTGATGTGCAGCATATCCAGTAGAATTTCTTGGCCGGCTGAGTTGTTATTGGGGATGATACATAATTATTACATGTAGTTTGTCATTTTTACCCTTGAGATGAAGCTGTAGTCAAAACAAGGGCGGCTCCTCGATTCACCGCATCCACAGAAGCCAGAACAGCATTGCCTGCTCGTCAAGCCGAGCGTCTGTCTGGGGGGAAGGAATACTGGGCAAAAACTGCTTCACTAGTTCCGGGGCAGGATCATTTCCTAGCGCCGGGAAAAAGGCAACCAGAGGCGAACTGTTCCATCAAGACAATAGCCCCCTACGCTCCTCATGTTGCTATGAATACTGTTTGTCAGAATGGCTTTCTTTTTCTTTTTCATCCAACGCTCATACAGCAACTAGTGTTGCCTGCCATAAGAGCAAAAACGCGTTAGGCTACCGTTAAGCGCTTGACAAGTCACGCCCAGTACATTCGACTTAGGCATGGGAGTGAATGTGATGTTTTAAAGTCTTTCTTGGAAGAAGAAAATACTGGTAAAGAATGGACCATATTGAATAATTATAGCGCCGGAAATATTGGTCATCAAGCGAACTGTACATCAAGACTTGTACTTCACTTTGCTATAATACTTTAAAGAAGTGGCTATCATTTTTACACCTAACAGCGAACTATGCTGTGGAAGTTCCTCCCAAGAGCAAAACCAAAGCTTCTACTACATCAGTTGCAGGCTGGAACAGTCACCGCCAAAGAAATGGACAAGATGGAGTTAGTCCGATGTTGGAGAAAAAGGATATAATAACGGACCAGGAAGTAAGGATGGCTCTAATCAGCCTTGATCTAAACCCTATTTACAATTTATAAACCACCTTACACACTCCATCTTAAACGGGCAGTCCATGGCAATCATCAAGCAATAATTTCCCTTCAGGCAAACCAGAATTTCTGTTTCTTCATTCAGGAGGGCACGGAACTACAGCCAAAAAAGAACAGTGTAACATGTAGAAAAATCACTTCAGACAGTAAAAGATATCTAAACAAGCCTCGTGCAAGACATCGAATTGAAGCCCCCTATACATCACATCATATAAAAGGTCAGTATGAACGTGAGCCAACAATCGAGAATATTGCCCATGACACGGAAGACACATTTCTCCAGCATCTCGGGGGGACGAAGTACACAAGATCAGACGTGTACATCGCCGCAATCATTCATGACATCTGCACCTTAAGCACAGTCCCCAGTCTGTGTCCTCTCATGTATCCTTAATTCACATCTGTCTAAGTCTATCACGACTTTTGCCATATTCCGCAATTCCGTACGTGAAATCTGATCAGAGTCATGTTATGTTTCATGAACCCACCTCGCCACACTCTTCCTCCCTCTCTTCTTTTCAATCTCGTCTCTTCCACCTCTCCCTCTCCTCCACCTTCTCTCCTCTCCTTCCTCCTCTCTCCTTCTCTCTCTCCCTCTCTCTCTCTCCCCCCTCCCCCCCCCCCCCCCCCCCCCCCCTCCCCCTTTCTCTCTCTCTCGTAATCGAAAAAGTGACATAGCGGCAGAAATAGAACAAGCGCAAGAAGAGAAACAGACAAAGAGAAGCAGCAGGGATGACAGATACCTTGTCCCCACAAAGCAACAACGCCTAACGACAGGCAGCACCCGCCACACGGCACACAGACTCTCTGTCTTCATGTCGCCATCAGCTAAGACCGCCAGGTCACATCATTTCGCTCGATGCTAAAAACATAGCAACTTCTCTGCCACTATTGGAAAGAGTCTGAAGCTGTGTCTTGTGCTATTATTAATATTATCATTATCAATGCACTCGCCTCTGTCTGTATCCTCTGCATGATTCTCTTTTTTTAGTTCTAGTCTAGATTTGGTTCTCTGGCAGTGGTGAATATAATTATGGGGATTGGTTAGTGTGTTTTTTTATTTCTGGGTTTTACTGTCGTGTGCTGTCTATAACTTTGAAAGATGCTGCTAGTTTAGTCAAGAGTATTCTGATAGAGCTCGGTAGTGTCAGCATGGTTTTCGATTAGCTTGTACTGTAGTGAAGTGAATTTTTTTTGCTGGTTGTTTGTTTTTTGTGTTGTGTTGTGTGTGTGTGCTGCTCTGTGCAGTGTTGAGTGACAAGCTGTATCGCAAAGTACGACTTACATTCATTTGTTTTATGTTCGTTTGTTATTCAGGCTGTACGACTATCATTCGATTTTGTTTTGTATCGTTTGTTTATTCGCATGTAGAGTTTATTATTTTAATTATTATTATTTTCTTTTATTCAGGCTGGAATAACACTTATGTGTTTTTACATATCCCCTTGTATTCAGTGTTGTTTCAAATCCCCCAACCAGCGAACATTGCACTGTCTTACGAAAATCGCGCAGAGTTTAAATGTGTTTCTGGTATTGTGTGTGTGCGTGGTATAAAACAGTACTATGTCTGCAGGAAATTCGGGATGTCTATAAGGGAAACAAACACACATGCAGACAGGAAAAGAAGGGGGAAAAAAAGGATGGGTGGCGCTGCATGCTACTCCTGTGGCGGCGCCTTCTCCCCCAGGGGGAGAGCAGCCCGAATTTCCCGGCAGAGAAATTTGCCGTGACCAAAAAGTGGTATACAATACATCCCTGTTTTCCTCAGGGACAAGCGTGGCACCGCCAATCAAGAGCAGCATACTTTTGTAACACCTTCTTCTCCAGAGCCATCTCTCTTGTTGCTGTGGATTCTTTTACGTGCGCTATAATATTTTTAAAAAGATGTTACTCACACATGACCTCAGTATCAACTCCTTTGAAAAGTGGGAATGCAAATCACCACCACCATTCAAGGTCCAATCAGCAAGGTGAGAGCAAGTGAATAGAGAGTGGATGCGGAATAGAGCCTGGATGCGGAATAGAGACTGGATGCGGAATAGAGACTGGATGCGAGAAGACAGCTCTTAAACATTTTTTAGTGGAGATTTGACCCAAGGACCTCTCCGTTTCCTACACCAGAGCAACTAACCACTAGGCCCTCAAAGAAGCAGCTCTGTGAGCGAGCAGAGTGTCTGTCGAGGTACTAGGTGCAGAGTAGTGTACCGACCCCTGCATGTCCACAAACGAGGTTGATAGCCGTGCAGGGCATGAAATATGCAGTCTCTGATCACCACCACCAGCACGCAGCGCCATGAAATCAAGGGCTGGCTAACCGCACGTGCACGCACACTACCACGCAGAAAAAGAGGTGTGTGTAGTGTGTTGTGTGTGTGTGTGTTGTGTGTGTGATGTGTGTAGTGTGTGTTGTGGGTAGTGTTTTTTTATGTGAGTTTGTTACCCAGTGCCTCTCGGTTCTACTGTCAGGGCGCTAACCGCGGGCCCGCTCAAGAAGCAGCTTTGTGCGTGGGCGAGTTCTGGAGTACTAGTGCCACAACTTGTTTACGACGCACGATGTCCACAACGGGGTATAACCTGGTACTGTGGAATATGCAAACTGAATATCCTAACACCATTTCACGCACGCCCATTTTCATAGGGCCTGGCTGCCGCATGTCACGCACCTACCCGCAGAAAAAGATGTGTGTGTGTGAGAGAGAGAGAAAAAGGTGTTTTCGTGTGTGTTCGTTTGTTGGTGTGTTTCGTGCTGTTGTTGTGTGTTGTGTGTTTATTATGTTTCTCTTTTGTGCTGTGTCTTTTGTCCTCTTCCTCTACTTCATTCTATCTTCTTTAATTCATGTACTCCTGTTACCGTCTCTTTAATTCAATGGTGTTACCTACTTCATTTGAACGAATTCTTAATTTCTTCTATTTCGATTTCCTCCTCATTCATTTCTCTCCCTCTCCCTCCCTCCCCCCCTCTCTCTCTCTCTCCTCCTTGGAATGTACCCAGTCCTGTACTTTCTCTTCCTTTCCCCTAGTCTCGCTGATGCAGAAGATGGCCAGGGAAGCGCTCAGGCAGACACGTACCTAGCAGCACGAATTCACAGCAGTCGTGCATGCACTGGGTCTTTCAGTCAATAAAGCACTCTTTTTCTTTTTGTTTTCTTTTATATCGAGGATAATGGAATAAGCACTTATGTGCTTTTTTTATTTTAAAAACATCCTAGTCCCCGTGTGTATGCGGTTTTGTAAATTCTGTCATCTGTTCCCACCGGCACACAATGGCCTACTCTTACGAAAAGCGGAACAGGATTTAACGTGTGCGCAAGATATGTGCTGTGCAGTGCATCGCTGCATTAATTTCATTTTGATCCAACACTTTTGTGTTGTTGTTGTTGTTGTTTTTTTCATCCATCCTAGGGTCTGCATTCTAATAATCTTCAGCAACAACAGCGGACAATTCTCTGGTTTGTAGTGTCGCTTTTTTTTTTTAAAGAGAGATAATTATTATCTTACTCTCTTTCCTTCATTGTTTCTGTCCCCCCCCCTTCCCTTCTGCTTTGCTTCCCCTTTCCTTCCCAGTAATTTGTTTAAAATCTATGTCTAAATGCCTGTCTCTGAAATCCGTGTGTGTGAGTGTGTGTGTGTGGTTTTCTTTTCTTTTTTTCTATTTTCCTTCCGTTTTTGTGTGACAGCATGGTGTAAAGATGCCCTGTGCTTATCCATTTACTCTCAATAAACATTTCCACTTTATGAGTTCCAGTTCCCTCAGTCAGTCTCACTCCTGTCCTCTAAAAATGAAAGTGTTGCGAAGAATGATGTTGCAATGTACGTTAATACAACAACTTACCAAAAAACAAAAACAAAAACAAACAAAAAACCAACAACC
>CM054134.1:28210244-28212744 GCA_028751875.1 Rapana venosa | reverse complement strand
GTCGTTGAACACAATATTTCCCTATAAACATTTCAAACCCGCGCGCCCTCCACGCCATCATTATTCCTCGTAGATTTTCCTACCAGACAGCTTCCGTGTAACCACTGACAGTTGAAATGTTAACGTCAGAGGCGGGCCCTTGTTGTGTAACAACCCTCAGTTTTGTGCGGAACTCAAACTGCACTTAACACACTCACACACACACACACACACACACAAACTCGACATTAAATTCTAGTCTTGCACAACCCCCAAGTTCACCGTCAAAACAAGCTGGCTGTGAACTGGCCTGCCTCCCGGAAAAAAAAAGAAGTTTTTATCTAGAATGGGTTTTGGACATGACACTGATGTATTCCTTTGTGTGCATCTTAACCAATGCTTTGTGCGTCCGTTGTCTACAGGTTAAGTTAAAAAAGGTAAAGGTGCCCCATAACCTATAAGGGCGTAGAGGAGCAAGGCGTCAGAGACCTCACTTCTCTAGGGGCCAACATATTGAGGGCGGCGCCCATCTCCTCTCCCTCGCCGCTGCTTTACCTTCCCTGACCCTAAAGAGGCAGGTACCCATTTACAGCTGGGTGAACTGGGGGAACTGTACTGAAGCCAAGGCGCGCAAAGTGTCACCTATTCAACTGGTAACCACACTCGACGCTGCTTAACCTTGGCTGGGGGAAAGCGAGTGCTCCGACCACTGAGCTATCCCGTGCCACAGGTAATGTACCCCCACTTAAAAAACGAGAAGTTGTGGGTTCGATCCCTGTGTTTTCGTTAACTTCCCTCGTCTTCTAGACCTTGAGTGGTGGGTGGTCTGGGTGCTAAATAATAATAATAATAATAATACATGGAATTTATACAGCGCTATGTCTTGCAAAAAAACCAACAAATCAAAGCGCTCGAAAAATCTTTCCAGCGAACTGATAATTTGAGGAGTGAGCAGATTGGCTATGTAATAAATAAATTAATGATTACTGTTTATTATTAAGCCCTTTTCCTTCCTCTTTTTATATACTGAAAACACTGGTTCAGCTATATCATTTTATACCTCACTGTCCATTTTACCCCTACAATCCTTTGAGAAAAAAAAATCTTTACATTAAAGTGCCAAACACATACATTATGAACAAAAATAGAGCTTTCTAAATACTGGTACTTGAAATCTTAATCATTAACCCAAGAAAAAAATGGGTTAAGGGTAAGCACAAAGTATACTTTTTTACATCAACGATGTTACCTCCCCCCCCCCCGCAAACAACGCTGCAGCAACAACAAACCGACAACCAGCAGCAAGCAACAACAACAACACAGACCACCACCACCACCCACGAAAAAGAAAAACCCAACCCCCAAAAGCCCACTCACTCAGGAGCACGCTAAAAGCAAACTAAAATCAATCCAAGAAAATCACAATCGATCAGCAAGAGCTTGAACATTTTTAAAACCCAAACCTTCGATATTTTGTGTTGTTTGTGTGTGTGTGTGTCTGTTGGTGTGTGTGTGTGTGTGTGTGTGCTCCATCCAGCGAGTGGCAGTCATTGCAACAACAAGCCTGCTGTACAATTTACGCAACTAATACCAGGACGGGTTGGCAGAAAGGAGGGTGGATGGATGAAGGAGTTGAGAAAGGAAAAGCCTGGAGGTGGGTGATGGGTGGGTGGGTGAGTGGGTGAGTGGCGATTGATGGGAGAGGAGGGTGGGGGAGGGTTGTTATATCGTATAAAAAAATAAAATAAAAAAAAGGTTGGAAAAATTGCTAGGCGTCCGGCCACCATTGCAGCGAGGAAAAGGCGTAATCATACTAATGGAAATTTAACGACCCAACTTCAGTGACACTTCACGGCAGGGGACACAGACATAGAGAGACAGAGAGAGAGAGAGAGAGAGAGAGAGAGAGAGAGAGAGAGAGAGAGAGAGAGAGAGAGAGAGAGAGAGAGACAGACAGGCAGACAGACAGAGAGACAGACAGACAGACAGACACAGAGAGAGAGACAGACAGAGAGAGAGACAGACAGAGAGAGAGAGACAGACAGATAGACAGACAGCCAGCCAGACAGACAGACAGACAGACAGAGAGATAGACAGACAGACAGGCAGACAGACAGAGAGACAGACAGACACAGAGACAGACAGACACAGACAGAGACAGACGGACAGACAGGTCAAACAGTGCTACAGAGAAAGAGGGGGCAAAGACTAGTCACAGGGAGACACAGACAGGAGAATGAATAATCATGTACACACGGAGACGAGGGCAGATAGAGGCATCCATGAAAATGTGTGAGTATGTGTGTGTGTGTGTGTCTGTATGTGCGCGCGCGCAAGCGTGTGTGTATGTGTATGCATGTCTATTTCTGAACATTCTCCGAGCTTGTTTGTACATGCACGCACCTGATTTATCCCTCTTTCCATCCTTCCTTCCCGACTCTTGTTGTGTCAACTTCTTTTCATCATCATCATTGTCCTATCCCCCCCCCCCCCCCCCCCCCCCCCCCCCCCCCCCCCCATT
>CM054134.1:28192744-28205244 GCA_028751875.1 Rapana venosa | reverse complement strand
AGTTGGGGGGAATGGTGCATGAGTATGCAGAGTCATCATTATCATCGTTATTACTTATCTATCTATCTATCTATATAGCGTTGTGTATGTATGTATATGTATGTATGTATCCCAAGACTTATGGCGTACTCTGTGTGTGTGTGTGTGGGGGGGGGGGGGGGGGGGGGGGGGGTTGTTGAGGGTGTGGGGGGAGGGGAGATGTGTGTGTGTAAGGGGAGGGGGGGGGGGGGAGCGGCGGGGGGTGGGGGGGGGGGGGTGAGGTGGATGTGTGTGTGTTTGGGGGGGGGGGCGGATGGAGTTTGAGGGTGGATGTGTGTGTAGGGGGGGGGGGGGGGGGTGTTTGAGGGTGGATATGTGTGTGTTTAAGTGTGTATAGGGATGGGGGTGGGGGGAGTAGGGAGATTGTGCATGTGTGTGTGTGTGTGTGTGTGCGCTTGCATATGTACGTGTGTGTATGTGTGTGCTTGTGTATGTTATGTGTGTGAGTGTGTGGTATGTGAGTTTGAGAGTGTGTATGTGTGTGCGTGCTTGTGTGTGTGAGTGTGTATGTGTAAGTTTGAGCGTGTGTGTGCGTGTGCACGCGCGCGTGCGTGCGTGTGTGTGTGACAGAGACAGAGGGAGACAGAGAGGGATGGCATGATGTATTAGGATAGGAAATACAGAGTAGTTCCCTGCTTCCACTGTCTCAAAGCAAAATGCACTTCCACACCATCAGTCATTTTAAAATCTTATTACTACTATTGATTATCTCGCTGACACAAACAGAGAGAGAGAGAGAGAGGGAGAGAGAGAGAGAGAGAGAGAGAGAGGAGAGAGAGAGAGAGAGAGAGAGAGAGACAGACAGACAGACAGACAGACAGACAGGCAGGCAGACAGACAGAGAGACTGAGGCATGAGTAGGGAGGGAAAGGACGGAAAGAACAGGGGAGAGTATAAAAAGGGGGGGGGGGGAGGGGGAAAGAAGTAAATATTGGAAAGGTAGTTTGCGCTGTCTTGCGGTACAAAAACATGAAAACAATATATAATATAAAATATATATATCTGACACACACACTCACTCACTCACTCACACACAACTCCCACCCACCGCCCTCCTTCCCCACTTTCATACAGCACACACAGAAACACAGACGCACAGACACAGACAGACACATACACATTAATTAAAGCAGCAAGAAGAAAGAGAATAACACCGAGGTACAAACAGGCAGGTAGGCAGTCAGTCAATCAATCTCACTGAACAGACACAAAAGAAGAAGAAGAAGAGAAGAGACGAAGAAGAAGAAAGAAGAAGAAGAAGAAGAAGAAGAAGAAGAAGAAGAACAAAGAAGAACAAGAAGAAGAAGAATTGCAAAGAAGAAGAAGAAGAAGAAGAAGAAGAAGAAGAAGAAGAAGAAGAAGAAGAAGAAGAAAAAGAAGAAGAAGAAGAGAAGAAGAAAATTGCGAAGGAGAAGAATTGCGAAGAAGAATTGCAAAGAAGGGAAGAAGGAGGAAGGAGAAGAGAACAAGAAAGAAAAGAAGGAGAGAAGAAGAAGAAGAGAAGAAGAAGAAGAAGAAGAAAGAAGAGAAGAAGAAGAAGAAGAAGATGAAGAAGAGAGAAGAATGCGAAGAAGAAGAAGAATTTCGAAGAAGAAGGAGAATGCGCAGAAGAATATTGCGAAGAAGGAACAAGACGAACAACAACAAACCAACAAGAAACAAATAAAGAAAAGAAAAAAAAAACACCTTCAGTAGCAGCAGACGATCGAACGTTCTGCAGCAGCCGATCCATATTTAATGATCTCTCGTCAGGCACCGCTGACGTCACGTCACGTCACGTCACGCTCTGCTGGGTAAGGGGGCCAAGCGTCGCGCGCGCGCACTCAGCCTGACATCAGCTCTAAACCTCAGGAGCCGGCCACTGGGCACTGTACTACCGCTGCTGCTATAGTATGCTGCTGCTGCTGCTATAGTATGCTGCTGCTGCTGCTATAGTATGCTGCTGCTATATCATGCTGCTGCTGCTGATGCTGCTAGCTACTAGCTTCGGCCAGTGCTTGTATTGTTGTATCATTGTTTTAAATGTTACATAGTAACTGTCGTGGTCCGAAACTGTTGCAGTATTCCGTCCGATCAGTCAGCAAGGTTGCATTTTCTTTTGTTTTTTATTTGTCGCAAAAATTATAAGGAAGAAAGGGGATTTGGTAGGAGTTTGGTTCGATCTAGTGTTGTGTGTGTTATCTCTGTCTGCTGTGTTTGTCTGTCTCTGGCGTGTGTGTGTGTGGGGGGGGGGGGGGGGGGGGGGGGGGTGTGTGTGGTGGTGTGTGTGTGGTTGGGTGGTGGTGTGTGGTGTGTGGGGTGTGGGTGTGTTGTGGTGTGTGTGTGTGTGGTGTGGTGTTGTTTGTGTGTGTGTGTGTGTTAAGAAGGGAGGTAGCGGAAACGGGTTAGGCATGCGTGTGGACATGCGTGTGTGCGTGCGTGTGTGTGCGTGCGCGCGCGCGCGTGCGTGTGTGTGTGTGTGTGCGAGCGATATTGGCACTAAATAACAACTACAGCAATGTGCGGATCAGTAAGCTTACGCTTCGAAAAGCATGCACATTAATATTTTAAGCGCAGTATGCAGGCATGCATGTGCGGACGTACGTACTCAAACACCCGTGTGTCTCTTCACCCCCACCTCCCTACCCCTCCCTCCACACACACACACACTCATGCATACGCGGACGCTCGTGTAAACGCTGGACAAAAATAGACTCGGAGAGAGCCAGGTGAAGAGAGAGAGAGAGAGAGAGAGAGAGAAGACTGAATAGAATGATTTTTATTTAAAGAGGGCATAAGCAAACATGCTTTTTACAACCAGCCCTCAGGGCAAAAAATACCAACCCAAAAAACACCACCACCCCAAGAAAAACACACAAAAACCAACTCAACTAAACAACAAAGAATAAACTTTTGTTGAGGAGAGAAAGACAGAAAGACAGAGAGAGAGAGAGAGAGAGGTCAGACAGAGACACCAAAGAGAGAGACAGGAGAGCGACAGAGAGAGAGGAGAGAGGAGGGAGAGGAAGAGAGAGAGGAGAGAGAGAGGCAGAGACAGAGGGAGAGAGACAGAGAGAGAGAACTCAGGAACTCAGGGGATTTTTAAACTGTAAGGCCACCGGTACTGAGAGAGAGAGAGAGAGAGAGAGGAGAGGAGAGAGAGACAGACAGACAGACAGAGAGAGAACTCAGGGTTTTTTAAAACTGTAAGGCCACCGCAACACAGAGAGAGAGAGAGAGAGAGAGAGAGGGGAGAGAGAGAGAGAGAGACACAGACAGACAGAGACAGAGAGACAGACAGACAGAGAGACAGAGACAGGAGACAGAGGACAGGCAGACAGAGAGACAGGCAGACAGAGACAGAGAAAGAGGGACTGCACTGAGACAGAGAGAGACACAGAGAGAGAGACAGAGAGGAGTCATCCTAAGCAGAGAATTTCTTTCGCGGACGCTGATGCCATTTTCAGAACTTCAAAGAGGCGGAAACTAGAAACAGGCCCAGGTACGGGCTAATGGTATCGGAGCAACAATGGTAGCAACAACAGCGCACACGCGCGTGTATACACGAGTATACACACACAAACACAGTTTACGCGCTTGTGCGTGCGCGGCTTCGGTGCCCAGTGCTACACCGCCCTACACACGACCAACACACCATCCAGCACACACACACACTCACTCACTCCATAAAACACACCCACCACCATGCATGTGTGCACGCATGCGTGCTCACTCCGCACACACACACACAAACTCCACCCCCACCTCACCCCTAACACCCCCATCACACCCGGCCCCCTTTTGCACAAACACGCCACCCTACCCTAACTTATGTTGTCCTTGAAAGCGAAAACAAGATTAACTAGTGAAACACACACACTACACATACTACACACACACACTACACACACACTGACTCTGTCTCACACACACACTCATTACACACACACACTCTCTCTCTCTCTCTCTCTCTCTCCTCTCCTCTCTCTCTTCTCTCTCACACACACACACACACTACACACTCTCTTTCTTTCTCTCTCTCTCTCTCACACACACACACACACACACACACACACCACACACACACACACACAAAACACACACACACAACCACACACAACAACAACACCTTCACCCCCAAAGAGGCAAAAACAAAAACAAACAAAAACACCAACAAAAAAACCAAAACCCAAACTTCATGCCAAAACCTGCCACACTTCCACCCCTATCCCCACCCCTCCACCTCTCACCCCCCCCTACCCACCCCTCACCTCTCACCCCACCCTACCTTCCCTACCCAATCCTTCATTAAGTCCAAAGCAACGCCTTAACCCGCAAGTGTCAACTAGTAATCCGATTTGACCACAGCCTTTTTTGTATTTAAAAAAAACAACCAACCACCCCACAAAATAAAAGCCTAATGTAGCCGCCAACCACCAAGACCTCACTCAACCGAACGCTATAATATATACCTTAACCTTAATTCTCTCTGTGCCAGGAGGCACACAAGGCTTGAACATCATTCCTCCACTGGTTCTGGTCTGCAGCACTATAAAAAATATAACAGGCTAAAAACCTTAGTGGCTGCTTAACCGATTTGCTGCTACCCTTCCCTGCCTTCCTTCCGACCCTAAATTAATCATACACAAAAACATGTTTATTTATTTATTCTTTTATTTATTCTTTATTATTTCGAGGAGAATGGAATAAGCACTCGTGTGCTGGCTTGCTTTTTTTTTTTTTTTTACATCTAGTCCCCCCCCCCCGTGTGTATGCAGTTTTCTCCATTTCGTCATCCGTTCCCACCGGCACACAATGGCCTACTCTTCCGAAAAGGGGAACGGGTTTTTTAAAGCACATGAGTGCTTATTCCAT
The DNA here is from genome assembly GCA_028751875.1 of Rapana venosa. NCBI lineage: Eukaryota > Metazoa > Mollusca > Gastropoda > Neogastropoda > Muricidae > Rapana > Rapana venosa. Next base: position 28,200,351 of record CM054134.1, on the reverse strand, counting down.
TATCCTCGATATTTAAAAAAAAAAGTCATCTGAGCGCTTTGATTTGTTGCTTTACAAGATTCAGCGCTATATAAATTCCATACATTATTATTATTATTATTATTATTATTATTATTATTTTTATTATTATTAACGTGTGCGCAAGTTGTTCTTCGTACGATCGCACACGGGACCTCGGTTTATAGTCTCATCCGACGGTCTTTTAGTGGGGGAGTGGAGTTGGCACTGTTGTTAAACTCCAGAGGGAAAAGTTCCCTTGAGCGGGATTCGAACCCAGGTCAGCAGACCCGTATGTGTTGGAGAAGGAAAACCGAACTCCTCACTCTTGCCGTATAATGGCGTTTACTGTAATACCTGACTGACTTAGTTGACTTCGCTCTGCTATTAACATGACTCTTTGAGGAGTTAGTAGTTAGTAGTGGGGGCCGGTGGGGCTCTTTGAAGTTTGTTTTCTTGGCAGTGTGTTGTGGGCAAGTTAACCTAGCTGAAGAAAATCCGTCTCGCGGAACACGAATGATCTTCATATATTATATATATATGTATATATATATTATATATATAGATATATAAATATATATAATATATATGATTTTAATATATAGATACTATTTTATATGTAAATATATATAGATATATTATATATATATTATAATTATATATGCATGGTTGATAAGTAAGGGGAGTATTAATTAAGACATTTCGTGTTACAAGCAAGTTCATCTTTTCATCCATGAAAAGAAAGTCGCTGCATATGTATATCTTATATTATATGACACGCGTGGGGGATTCATGCCATTTCGTGAGTCTACCCAACATCATGGCTATTTTCTCGGTTAATCTTAACGCTACTTTGGCAGTAAGGCAGCATTTTGGTTTTGCTTCTTTGTGGGTTGTATTCTATTTTGGGAGGGGGGGAGGGGGGGTGGGGGGGGTGGGGGGGGGATCTCAATGGCTGCTTTTTCTGGCCAACAAAAGCGAAGTCTTGCGCTACACGTTTTCAAAAGTAGTACTGATTTTTGTTTTTAAAAGTTGATGTTAGAGGAAAATGTGCTTGACCTTTTTTTCTCTCTCTCTCATCTCTACTGTTTTACTATCGCTAGCGGCCAAAATGAGCATGGTTAGTACATTATTATTGCTTCTTCATTTTCTCCCCTACTGTTTCCTGAAAAGCTAACTGCCAAAATAAATGAAGTGAATGAGTGTGCGTGCGTGCGTGAGTGGGGTGTGTGTGTGTGCGTGTGTGTGTGTGTGTGCGTGAGTGGGTTGTGTGTGTGTGCGTGTGTGTGTGTGTATGTGTGTGTGTGTGTGTGTGTGTGTGTGTGTGGAAAGGTGTGTGTGTGTGTTGTGGGGGGGGGGGGGATAGTAAGTGTGAACTAAGCAAAGATGTATTTTCCCAAATGAGTTCCTTAACCTCTAACCACTACATCGAACCATGTCACATGAGATTACAACTTTTTACGCACGCGTGCGTGTGCGTTTGTGAGTGTGTGTGTACGCGCGCGCACACACACACACACACACACACACACACACACAACACACACACACACACACACACACCACACACACACACACTTTGGTGATTAAAACTTAACGAGGTGGACCGAGGTCTTAGGCACCAGTAATCCCACCCTAATCCGCATCTTCCTCTTGGCACGGATTATCTTTTAGCGGATTAGCTTTTTAAAAAATAAACAAAACCTACTATAGCTTGTAGCGTGGGGATATTGTGCGCGTATGCTATACAAAGCCCATTACGACATAATTATGCACGTACGCACGCACTCACGTACATGCATGTTCAAACACACACACACACAACACACTCTCCTCTCTCACCCCTTTGCACACGGCCACCCACACACACACACACACACACACACACACACACACACACACACACACACACACACACGCAAACATACAACCAACCCCCCACCCTCTATCCAACACACACAGTAAACAGCAGCACCCCCACCCACCCATCTACCCCCACACACAAAACACACACACACAACACACACACAACACACACACACACACACCAGCACACACACTCACCCCCCCCCCTACACACAGAGACAAACACACACACAACACACACACCACACTCACCCCCTACCCTACACACACAGACAAACACACACAAACACACACACACCAAACACACACACACAACACACACATCACAATACAGCACAACAAGCTCGAAGCCCTCCGAGGGTCCAGATGTCAATGCACGCCATACACACATCACTCTGAGACAGGGAATTCCAGTCTCAATGCTTTCCACGCAAGAACGCAAGACTCCTTCTAGCAGGGCGTTCATGAACAAAGCAACAACCACCACAAGAGAGAGAAAGAAAGAAAGAAAGAAAAGGAAACAAAGAAAAAATAAAAGAAAAAAAACGAAAAGAAGAAGAAAGAAAAAAAATCACATAGCATGCATATGAAAACAGCTGGGAGAATTTTATAAAGATTCCAAATCTAAAAGCTGGTTCAATTTTGAAAAGAAAAAAAAAAGAAAAAGAAAAGAAAAAAAGGAGAGAACATAACGAAATATACACTAACACAAAAATACGAAAGTAAAAATATATAACCAATGTTTAAAAAAGAACCGCGCGCGCACACACACTCACACACAAAAATATGGAAAAAAGATTTTTTTCTTTTTAAAAAGCAAATAAAGGACTATCTAAAAATGTGTACCCCCTCCTAAAAAAAAATCCACCAAACATCCGCCCCCCCCCCCCCCCCCCCCCCCCCCCCATTTAAAAAAAAAAAAACACTAACAAAAAAACCCAAACCCCGCGGCCTTTTTACAATATATTTCAATACACTTAAAGCCTGTACTGACGCTAAGATCAGAGTTCTACGCATTCATATAATTCCTTAAAGCTTGCTATTTCTTTTTCTGTTTTTGTTTTTTTTAATCCGAAGCTGTAAATGACTATTACCTCTTTGACACGTGCCAACAAAAGAACCACAACTCCTCCAGAAAGCGGTTGTAGGGAGAGGAACAGTTTTATAAGCTAGGGGCCTAGATGCTAGACAAAGCAGACTAGGAAAGGCAGGCTAGGGCAGTGGGAGCTAGCAGCTGCAAGCCAGCAAGCTGAAATGAAGTCAAGGAACGAGAAGACGAAGAAACGAGAAAGCAAGTATTGAAGGCAGATGTTTTATTGTAAGCTAGATTATTTAAAGAAGGGGGGGGGGGGGGAAGAGGAGGGGGAGGAGGGAGAGGAGGGGGAGAGAAGGAGGGGAGGGAGAGAGAGAGAGGAAGGGACAGAGGCAGAAAGAGAGAGAGTCAGTCAAGTCAAATCAATCAAATCAAAAAACACACTTTAAATCATCCAAATGAAGGGAATTGCAATACTGTCAGGATTTTGGGGTAAAAAATTATTTCAAAAAAAACACAAAAAACAACAGAAACGAGAGAGAAGAGAGAGAGAGAGAAAGCAGAAAGAGAGAGAGAGAGAGAGAGGAGAGAGAGAGAGAAAAGCGTTGTTTGTGTGGGGGGGAGAGGGGAGGAGGAGAGTTAGAGTGAAGAGGAGGGAAGGAGAGGAGGGCCGAACTAATGAATTATTCACAAAAAGGCAACTGGCCAAAAATGAAGAGTTGCGAAACTGCTTAGTATTGGTGGGGGAAAAGCAATAGTTAAACAAAAAACCCCAAGAAGACGAGAGATAGGATAACTCCCTTTTAACAACCCAAGACAGAGAGAGAGTGGTGTGTGTGTGTGTGTGGTGGGGGTGGATGGGTGAGGTGTGTGGGTGGGGGGGGGTGTGGTGGTGTGGGTGTGTGTGTGTTGTGTGTGTGTGTCTGTGTGTGTGTGTATGGAGGGGTGTGGTGTGGCTGTGTGTTGTGAGATGTGGGTGTGGTGATGGTTGTGGTTTTGTGTGTGTCTGTGTGTGTGTCTGAGTTGTGTGGTGTGTTGGTATGTCAGTGAGGTGGTACTGTGTGTTAGGTTGTATGTGATAGTCGTCAGTTTAACGTCCACACTAAATAGGATATCGACCCAGGATGGTAAGGTGGTAGTGTGTCTGTATTGTGTCTGTGTGCATGTTGTTCCTGGGTGCTCCCTCCTAGTGTGAGCTGTGTCTGTGTGTGTAGTGTGTGTCTGTGTGTGTGTGTGTGTGTGTCTGTGTGTGTGTCTGTGTGTGTGTGTGTCTGGTGTGTGTGTCTGTGTCTGTCTCGTGTGTGTGCTCTGTGTCTGTGTGGTGGTGTGTGATGTGTGTGTATGTGTTGTGTGTGTGTGTATGTGTGTGTTGTGTTTGTGTGTGTATGTGTGTGTGCTGTGTGGTGTCTGTCTGTGTGTGGTGTTCATCTCCCGCAATACTCGACTAGACCGATTCCTGATGTGTGTGTGTGTGTGTGTGTGTGTGTGTGTGTGTGTGTGTGTGTGTGTGTGTGTGTGTCTGGTGTGTGTGTGTCTGTGTGTGTGTGGTCTGTGTCTGTGTGTTATGCCCGCGCATGTGTGTTCTCTCTCGATGACGCGCCTAGTGGAAAAGCGTTAGTACTATAGTTGTTGTAATGTTGTTTCCATAGTAGTCGTTTCCTGAGTCATGGAAACGGTTTTTTTTTTGCAAAAGCATGCACGCACTCGATACTACGTGGTAGAACATGCGCTCGCAATCTGACGACCCGTCGATTCCCTTCAAAGGCTACTTTCCCTGGAGTTAACCGTGCGACTCCACTCTCCAAATCGGTGAGCTATAAACCGAGCCCGTGTGGAACGCACGCAGAATATCTGCACACTAAACCTGTCTACGTTTTCGTAAGAGTGTCATTCTGATGCGTGGGAAGATGACAATTCACAAACCGCATACACCGGGACTGGTGTAAAGCACGTAAGTGCTTATTCATTTCTCTATAAAAGAATAATAAAAAAATAAACCACCCACCCACACTCCTCTCTCCTCTCTCTGATCTGTGTGTGTGTGTGTGTGTGTGTGTGTGTGCGCGCGTATGCGTGCGTGCGTACATTTATGTGCATGTGAGCGCGCAGGCAAGCGTCCGTGCAGAAGAATAAAATCGATCTACGATTGACAACAACAAGAAGAAGAAAGCTCTACCTTCAATAATACACACCTGTTCGATCGTGCGTTTACCTGCATTCTAAATACCTTCTGCACTCTTAATATATTCCTTCCCGCCATCGCTGCTGCTGCTGCTGCTGCTGCTGTTGTTGCTGCTGCTGTTGTTGCTATTGTTGTTCTATATTCGGTGCTGACGCGAAAGGCTGGTCAATACGGAAGAATAAAAGCGAACGACAAAAGAAAGAAGAAAGAAAGAAATGACGCGTGGCATATACGGCTGGCTTGGAGGCGGAATTAAAAACCAACAATAATTTTATGTCCTACATTCCTCGGCCAGTCCACGTTCAGCCGTGATGCTGTTCTTCTCGATTTTTCTTTCGTTTTTGTTTGGCTTTTTTGTTGGTGTTTTGTGTGTGTGTGTGTGTGTTGTGTGTGTGTGTGTGTGTGTGTGTGTGTGTGTGTGTGGTGTTTTTGTGTGTTTTGTTGTGTTTTTTGTTGTTGTTGTTTCTTTTGTTTGTTGTTTTTAGGGGGGGGGGGGGGGTTGTTTTTTTTTGTGTTTTAGGCTCATTCGTTATTTGTTTATTTTGTGTGTGTGTGTGTTAGGGTGTGTGTGTGTGTTTGTGGTGGTGTGGGCGCCGCGCGCAGGCACATCATGCTGCACATTTTTGTTTATACCGTTTGAAGTTTGAACGCAATTCTTTGAGCGTGGCCATATCATGTGTGTGTGTGTGTGTGTGGGATAGGTCGGTGTAGTTCTAGATAGGTAGGTGACTCTCCTCATTCTTCATTCTCTCTCTCTCTCTTTTCTCTTACTCTCTCTCTCTCTCTCTACTCTCTGCCCCTCCATCCTTCTCTCTCTGCCTCTTGGCTGTCTGGTTGCTCTCTTAGTCTGTCTATCTATCTGTCTATCCTGTCTGTCTGTCTGTCTGTCACTCTCTCTCTTTCATCTCTCTCTCCCCCTCTCCCCTCTCTCTCTCTGCTCCTCCTTACACCCCCCCCCCTCTCTCCCTCCCTCTCCCTCTCTGTCTCCCTCCCTCCCTGTCTCTCTCTCCCTCCCTCTCTGTCTCTGTCTGTCTGTCTGTCTCTCTGTCTCTATCTCTGTTTGTGTAAGGAAGCAGGTTAAGTGGGAAGGAATTTAATGGGGCGTCACGCTGCGTCAGCAGGAGATATGCCAGAGAGCTAGCGAGCTCTAGAAGACAGACAGACAGACAGGCAGACAGACAGGCAGGCAGGCAGGCAGACAGACAGACAGACAGGCAGGCAGGCGGCGGCGGCAGGCAGCCACTGCATGCGCTTTGGAACACCCAACCAGATAGTTGGAATACTTCTTATGGAGAAGAAGGGAGGGAGAGAAGAGGGGGAGAGAGAGAGGAGAGAGGAGAGAGAGAGGAGAGAGAGAGAGAGAGAGTGACAGACAGGACAGAGAGGGAGGGGAGGGAGAGAGGGACAGAGAGGGAGGAGAGAGAGAGAGAGGGAGAGAGGAAGAGGAAGAGAGAGAGAGAGGAGAGAGAGAGTGAAGACAGACAGAGGAGGGAGGAGAGAGAGACAGAGAGGGAGGGGGAGAGAGAGAGGAGGGAGGAGGAGGGGAGGGGAGAGAGAGGAGAGGGGGGAGAGGAGAGTGACAGACAGAAGAGAGGGGAGGGAGAGAGAGACAGAGAGGGAGGGAGAGAGAGCAGAGAGGGAGGGAGAGAGAGAGAGGGGGAGGGAGGAGAAAGAGAGAGGGGAAGGGGTGAGGAGCGAGGGAGAGAGAGAGACAGGACGGACAGAGAGGGAGGGAGAGAGAGACAGAGAGGGAGGGAGAAAGAGACAGAGAGGGAGGGAGAGAAAGAGAGAGGGGGGGGGGGTAAGGAGGAGCGAGAGAGAGAAAGAGAGAGAGAGGCTGATTTCTTCAAAGAGAGACAGACAGACAGACAGAAACAGACAGACAGAGAGAAGGAGAGAGAGAGAAGGAGAGTGAGAGGAGGAGGGGAGGCTTTGATGCCTTTTGATCAAAACGATTAAAACTATGACACTATTATTTTAACCCGTTTCTTTAGATGCGGACAAGTTTCAAACAAACTAGGGTCGATCAACGAACAAAAGACGACATCACATTCATTATGACCTTTTCTTTCCTTTGCTTATAATCCATTCTTTTTCTTCCCATGTCGTTGCAAATCTCTGCGTCAAAACTCCCTCCCCCTCACCCCTCCCCCACCCCCCCACCCACCCCCCACCACCCCACAGCCCTTCATCACCCCTCTTCCACAGCCTCCACCCTCACCCCCACCCCTCTCCCCCTCTCCCTCATCCCTAATCCCAATCCTGACGCCAGCCAGCTTCTGATCTCAGACCCACCCATACACTGAATGGTCGGGGCCATGGCGCACCCTTTTTTCTCTCCCCTGCTAACTGGATGGTGGTGTGACCTGGTGAAAGAACAAGCTACCACAACACCACGAAGAAGGAAAGTTCGAGACAACTAACTTACTACACGCTGTATATCTAAAGTCGGCCTTTCTGTTCTGTCTGCTACTGCTTCTGCTGCTTCTGCTGCTGCTGCTGCCCTCAGATATGTAGATGTCTTTAAAA
>CM054134.1:28151539-28174039 GCA_028751875.1 Rapana venosa | reverse complement strand
AAAGTTTCAACAGAACCCCAATGCAAGTGACAGACAGTCTGTTTGGGCCCTAAGAAGGGAAAGGTGGGTGGGAGGAAGAAGACTTGCCACACTTGGGTAAGATACAGGGTTTCAGATACAGACAACTTCTTCCATGCTTGCACTACTTGTGGTTTTTTTCCTCTCCATTGAAATAGGACTGGAGCCAGCCATTCCTTTGTGTGTGTGTGTGTGTGTTGGGGAGAAATCTCACCAAATCGTATTTAAATTCGTCTGAAAACTTTTTTTCAGTTACTTGTCACTAGTTGGGAAAGCACACAAACTTGGAATACATGGTACAAAGTTTTCTTCCAACAAAAGGAGTGATAATTAACAAGACTCTGTCTCTCACACCCACCCACACACCTCTCTAGGATTCTCTCCCCCTCCCCCTCCTCCCCCTGTCTTTCTAACACAACAAAGTATATATCACATTTTATTTTCAAATTCAGCTTTCCAATTTCTTCAACTTCGTCAAAGGAACTTTGTGGCTGCATGCAGGACGCAGATTTCTTGTTGATCCATAATTATATTCTATAGACCTTCTTTATCCACAGATTCTACATGTATAACTTTATCTACAGTTTGGGGACGGGACAAGCTCGGTGGTCAGAGCACTCGCTTTCCCCTAGCTAAAGTTAAGCAGCGTCAAGAACGGTTACCAACTGGATGGGTGACCGTTTGCACGCCTTGGCTTCAGTATAGTCCCCCATTTCACCCAGCCGTAAATCGGCTACCTGCTTCTTTAGGGTCAGGGAAGGTAAAGCAGCGAGGGAGAGGAGATGGGCACCGCCCTCAATATGCTGGCCCCTCGAGAAGATGAGGTCTCTGATGCCTCGCTCCTCTACGACCACTTATATATTTATTTATTTATATTTATATTTTATTCTTTTTTATCGAGGATAATGGAATAAGCACGTAGGTGCTTTTTACATCCAGTCCCCGTTATGGGACACCTTTACAATTTTATCTATAGTTTCCACATAACTTTTTTTTATCAATAGTTTCTACCATCCTAAGGCCAAAACCACCGAAGCACATTCCACATAGATGTTGTATGTCTTGAGGCAAGGTTTCTATAGCGTAAACTTGAAAGAAATACGGTTATCATTTTACGGTGCACTAACTGGTGCGTTGTTCTAAAATGCCCTAAAGGCAAAGCGATTATTGCCGTCATCATTATACTTTGTGGCCATTGTAATTATCCTCATCGTCATCATCATCCTCTCTGTCTCTTCTGCACTCTTTTTCATATTGAACCTGCAACACCTGAGACAGTCCTTAGTTTGCAGCGAAATAAGAACACAACAGAATAAATAAAAAGACAAACGAGTTATAACTCTGAATGGTAGAATGTTACGTAGCTCAGTACAAAAGCAACTGTGAGGCGTTGCATGCACCGAGGCATAATGCAAGAGTGCACAAAACATGTTCGCACGTTGAACTATCAGCATTGTTAGGATTCGTTCTCTTGCTGCTTTGAATGAGTCACAGACTCCGAGACTTCATTACAGTCTTGACGTCAACCTGCATTGCAGCGTTGGTTCTACATTTCTTTCAGCGCAGTGCTCTTGTCGCTTTGTCTCTGCTTATATACATATCTGGCCAGTTATTGAATAGCCAGCAAGAGGCGAATCCATACCTCCATGCGCCATTCTCCACACACCCTCCTTACTTCAGTCCTCTTCTCCCCCACAGCTGCAGTCACTCCTGTGAGTGTGGAGATTGCTATGCGCTGTACAATTCAAATGTTCATTCATTCAAATGAAAGAAAACGGTAAAAAGCTAAAATCATATAATTATATCGGTGTCTCAATTCAGCCTGGTCTCCCAACTGCTATTCGCACTGTATACCTTAATTGTTGCTTCAAATAAAAAAAATTAAAATGCTGTAATAAATAATCAAATAAAATTGAATTAAATTTTTTTTTAAATATATCAAAGAATGTATAACAATTTTTAAAATTTTCAAATCAAGATTCATTTTTAAAAATATACAAACTAACACAACGACTTCATTGTAACTTATCCCAACATAGGCAACTTGCAATCTTGCTTGACAATGCACAACACACAACAGAAAACAAACTAAAACAACATAGAAATAAAACCAAACAAAACTACGATAAACTTAACTAAGCTAAACCTAAAACTGACAGCATCCTCATTGTGAGGTGGACAAGATTAGTCTGTTCCTTGACTTGTTTTGGCAATACTCCACACACACACAAAAACACACCACCATAACTCCTTTTGAATCCGCATAGGCACGAGTGAAAAAGTGGGTAAACACATTCATCAACAGTCTTTGTGGTAAGCGAATATTCCTTCCTTTCATTCCTCTTACTCAAAGCATCGCTTTTATCTGCAGCTTTTTTTTTTTTTTTTATCATTCCACTACCCTACAGAGGTTTTCAGCTCTTCCTTTATCCTATACCTTGCATACTTTTTTCATGTCTCTATTCCGCCTCTTCTTATTCAATTTTCACTTTCAAATGTAAATATTCAATCACAATGCCACGTTTGTGAGGTAGGGCTGTGTGTGTGTTGTGTGTGTGTGTGTGTGTGTGTGTGTGTGTGTGCGTGTGTGTGTGTGTGTGTGTGTGATACAAACACCACACACACACACACACACACACACACACACACACACACCTGTATTTCGTTTAGATCTATTTAGTAAACATCAAAGATTTTGCTGAGGTAATAAAGAAAGCAAAAAGAAAGGTTATGCATGATTGCATTTTAAAAGAAAAAAATCTTTCCAAAAAATATACTTGAAGGACACAAAATGCATGTCAACAAGGTCACCCATTAGATGCACATCCCTCCCCACCCCCCTATCCCCGCCCTGCGAAACAGCAACAAACTACAAAACCCAAAGAATACACCAAAAAACAACAAACAACAAATCACAACCAAATAAACAGAAACCGGAACAAGAGGAGCAACAACAACAACAACAATAACGACACACAAACAGAGACAGACAGAGATCATATTATGTTGGTAAACATCACTCGATATTTACAGCAGAACTTGTAGCAATACTAATGGGTCTTATATTTTTGATTTGCCGTTGTGTATATTTCAAATTCTTCTTTGCGTTGATTCTAAATCGGCATTGTATGCTTTAAAATCACCATGTTACAAGAAAACTTCTGAAAAGAAAATCAATAATATTAGAGATTTAGCATGTAATACATTCTTAACCTTATGGGCGATTAAGTGGTGAATTTTGTTGGGTGCCTTCACACACTGGGTTCTTTCCTAATGAGTGGGCGGATAAATTAGAGCTGGCCAAAAAGGGTTGCTGAACATGGACGGGATTGCTTAGAATTGCTTGTTGCCTTTTATCCTTACAGAAGTGGTATAGCTTACTAGAACAAAAATTCATGGAGAATGGTCACTGAAAATTAATCAGCAAAAATAAGAGACTTTTAACTAACTGCAATCAATACCGATAATTTAACAGTGGGGAACCAATTTCGAAGTTAGAGGACAAAGTGTTTTTACGTCAAGGAGAATTAATATACTTTATTTATAGAATGAAACTAAATGCATTCTAACCAATTCAGCTAAAATAGGTGTTAAATGCCTTTCCCTTTTGTGTTGTGGTGAGAATGAGAAATTTCTCTAATCTCAATACTTGTTGACATCCAGTTTGGGTAAGCCACCTTTTTCTGCCCCATTTTTTGAAAACTCCCTCCTCTAGCATATCAGTATCTAAACTGGCATTTGAAATGTTGTTGAAGGTCCTTTGTCACAGTCATAGGGACATTTGTTAGAGTCCATTAACGTTAATGATCTTGGTTTTTGTTGGTGTTGTTGTTGTTGTGTATGTGTATTTTTGTTTGTATAATTCCTGTTGCATTGCCATGTTTCTTTTTTCTAGAGTTTTGTTTCAAACAACACATCCCACATTTCTTACGGTTGTTTTTTTTTTGTGTTTTTTTTTTTTTTTTTTGTGGTTTTTTGTTTGTTTGTTTGTTTGTTTTTGTTTTTTTTTTTTTTTTTTTTTTTTTTTTTTTGGGGGGAGCGTCTAATATCACTAAAAGTCGTAGAACAGACGTTAAAATTGAAGTCAACAACAGAATGAGAGCTCGAGAGAGTGGACAGTGACAATGACATATTCTTTTATTTCTGAGGATAATGAATAAGCACTCCTGTGCCTTTTTTTTAAATCCGGTCCCGCCCGTAGGGTTTCATCTTTAATAATAAACAAAACTCATTTACTCTCACACCAGTTAGAAACAAAGGGGGAGAAAAAAAACTTTTTTGTAAACAAACTCGAGAAAGAAGAGAGAGGAGAGAGAGGAGAGAGATGAGACGAGGAGGAGTTGAGAGTGTGAGAGAGAGAGGAGAGAGAATTCTGAACTCTGAAATCGGGGCATCAGCCTTAGGCCACAATACACCTCTGAGGTGTGTGTGTGTGTGTTTTGTGTGGAGAATGAAGTTGATGTGAGTTAGAGACGAGAGTGAGAGATGGAGACAGATGAGAGAGGTTTGATTGTGAGAGTGAGGGGGGTGTGGAGAGAGAGGAAGTTGGTTAGATGTTGACGGGGGGGGAGAGATTGAGAGTCGAGAAGACAGTTGGTGAGGGATGATGGTAGTAAGAGGAGGATGGGCGGAGAGAGATGGAGATTTAGTTTGGTGAGAGAGGAGAGAGAGTGGGTTGTGATGTGATGATGTGGTGCGGTGAGTGATGACAAGGATGGAGTTGATGGAGAGATGAGAGACGACGAGATGACAGATGGATGAGAGTGAGGAGAGTTGAGGAGAGAGGAGAGTGAGAGAGAGAGAGACAGAGAGAGAGCAAACTGAAAGAACAAGCCTGGGGACATAAATAGAAAGTCACACAACACACACACACTCTCTCTCTTCTCTGTTTAACACACACACCACTCTCTCTACAGTTAACACACACAACCACACTCACACACACACAACTCACACCTGTCCATTTTTCAAGACCCTTCTAGGCTTCCTTGACTGATTGTATGGAGCCGTAGGAGGACAGGCCTGTTACAGTCAGGTCCTTAGCCCACATCTTGTGATATCTTTTTTTGTGTTTGTTTGTCATGCTTGTTTGTTATGCTTTGTATGCTTGTTTGTTGTTGTTTACCTGGTTTGTGGCATGCTTGTTTGTTAGTTTTGTATGCTTGTTTTGTTTGTTGTTTACTGGTTTTTTTCGGTTGCATGGTATTGGGTTTGGCATTCCTGTGAGCTTATTTAATAAACACTGACCTACTCCCTTCATTTACGTTTTCCTGGCTTTTCCTATAACCTGGCTCTCTCGATCTTCTCTCTCTCTCTCTATCTGTCTATCTCTCTGTCTCTGTTATGTGAATCATATCGTATCCTTCAAAAATAACAGATCATTCTATCTTCTTTCTGTCTCTTCTCTGTCTTCTTTGTATTTTCTCTCTGTATGTGAATGCATATCTGTAACCCTTGAAAAATAAGATCTTTTTCTCTCTTCTCTGTGTCTCTCTCTGTTCTCTTCCTGTAGCTCTGTGTAAGTGAGATGCATATCTGTAAACCCTTTGAAAAAAAATCCTTCTCTCTCCGTAAGTGAATGCTTTATCTGTAAACCCTTGAAAAATAAAGTTCATTCTCTTTCTCTCTCTGTATGTGATGCATATCTGTAACCTTGAATGAGTTCTCTCGCTGTATGTAGGTTATTGCATATCTGTAACCTTGAAAATGAAAGAGTTTCTTCTCTCTGTATGTATGGTTAATGCATATATGTAACCCTTGAAAAATAAAAGTTTCTCTCTCTGTATTATTGTAAATAAAAAAAAAAAAAGCATATCGATACCTTGAAAAATAAAGATTTTTTTTCTACCCTTGAAAAATAAAGTTCATTCTCTTCTCTCTTTGTCTCTCTGTCTATGTCTGTCTGTCTGTCTGTCTCTGTCTCTCTTGTATAGTGGAAGCATATTTGTAACATGAAAAAAATAAGTCAACTCTCTCCTTGAAATATAAGTCAAACTCCCCCCCCCCCCCCCTTCTGTGTGTGTATGTGTTGTAAATGCAGATCTGTAACCTTGAAAAATAAAAGTTCATTCTCTCTCTCTCTCTCTCTCCTTCGACCTTACCGTGTTCTGTTCTAGTGATCTCTGGAACATTGCAAAAGCATCCAACCAACCATCCAACCAACCAACCAACCCCTCTCACACCCCAAAATAAAAGCACCTAATTGTATGCATTATTCATTGTATGTAAATGACCACACTATTATTTTGTTCTCCTTTTCGTAAGAGCACCTGCTGCAATCAGATTGTTTTCGTTTTATGTTTCTTTGAGGGGTTGAGGGTTTTTTTGGTTGTGTGCTCCTTGTTGTGTGTTCTCTTTGTGGGGGTTTCCCCTGTGTATTTGGTGTTTTGTTTTTTTTGTGCTTTTGGGTTTTTGGGGGGCCGTTTTTGTGTTTTTCTGGTGTTTCTTTTTTGTTTGTATTTCTCTGAGCGTCAAAGTGTATTAGCACGTGTAAATTTGTACACAGTCACTAAAATTTCATCAGATCAGATTATGTAAATACACACACACCCCTCCCTCCCCCTGCATGTATGAATGTATATAAGAGTACAAGCTGTCAAAATATTTGATCGTACATTAAATTTTGTTTGTGTTTGGTCAGATCTATTTTTTTTTGTCTTGCTTTTGGATGCAAATTTTAACAGAAAATCTGTTTGTGTGTATTTTGGGTGCGTGAGCTGTGACATGATGATTCTTTCTTTTTTCGTGTGTGAGTGTGAATGACCGAGTGTGTATGGTGTGTCGTTGAGTGTATGGCGTGCATGTGTATGCGCGCGCGCTGAGCAGTATGCGAGGAGGAGGAGGGATGGCAGAGCCAAGACAGAAAGACACCCACAACCGACCACTCCGAATTGCTGAGCATACAAAAAGAGTGATACAAAAACTGAAACTGAAGATCACAAGTAGATACCTCATGGACAATAGTTATTAGGGTAAAGGGTGGTAGGCTAGAGAGAGGGGGGGGGGGGTAGAGGAAGGGGAACAAGGAGGCAGAAGCAGGCCTGACACGTTGGGGAGGGTTGGGGGAGGGGTGTGTGACAGAGAGGGAGGAGGAGGGTTTAGTTAGGGGGGGGTGGGGGGTGGGGGGGGTGGAGAGGAATCAGAGCTAAATTGCGTGAACCAAGGCCTCTGACACTGAACCTTTCACTAATGCTGTGTCCCGCAAAAACACAACACGCCGCACACCACAAACACATCAAACACACACACACACACACCACACACCACACTCACACACACACACTCACACACACATACACCGCAACACACACAACACACCAACACACACACCACACCAACCAAACACACACAACAGAACACACACAAACACACTCAACACACTCACAACACGCACACACACTCACACACACACACACTCACCAACTCACCACTCACACACACACCACACACACACACACACACACTTCACTCACACACCAGGTGAGAATAATAGACGGAGAAAGAAGGGAAAAGAGGAACAGGAAAAAGAAGAGGAGGAGGAGGAGGAAGCAGAAAGATAGACAGACAGAAAGCAGACTAGACGGAGACAGACGGTACGTACGGTGACAGGCAATGAGGCAAAAACCAAGAGCAGAATCGTTGAGAGAGAGCGGTGGGTCTAGGGGGGGGGGGAGGGGGGGGGGGGGGGGGGGGGGTGGGGGGGGGAGTAGGAGGGGGGGCGGGGGGGGGGGGGGGGTATGTGGGGGTGGGGGGGTTAGGTTTAGGGGTGGGTTTTAGGGGGAGGGATGGGTATTTAGGGGTGGGAGGGGAAATAGAGACAGAGCGAGAGAGACAGAGAGACAAACACACACAGACACACAGAGAGACCAGGACAGACAGTAGTGGGGAAAAGAGAGCCTCAGAGGGAGAAGAAGAGACAGACAGAGGGGGAGATAGAGACAAAGACAGAGACAGACAGTGTGAAAGAGAATGATTGAATGATCAATTGATTGACTGATCGACTAATTAAAAGACAATCTTTATTTCCAACTGTTACAAATAGGACACACGACTGTTTCTGTCTCTCTCTCTGTTTCTCTCTCCTCCGATTGCCTCGCTCTGTCTCTCCCTCTCTGTCTCTCTGTCTCTCTCTCTGTCTCTCTCTCTCTGTCTCTCTCTCTCTCTCTCCCTCCTACGTATGTACGAGAGACAAAGACAGAGAGACAGAGACAGACAGAGAAACAGAGACAATCATACAGAGAGACACTGAGACAGAGACAGACAGACAGAGCGACGGACAGACAGATAGAAATAGGATGAGGTGAGAGGCATAGAGAAAACAGGAGGAGGGAGGGGAGAAATGGGAGGGGAGGGGGAGGGAGGTTTGGCACTTTTAAACACAAAGCACTTGACAGTGTGAACAGAGAGAGTGGAGAGAGGGGTGGGTGAGAGGTGAGAGGTGGTGGTGAGGGTGAGGGGAGGGAGTTTGGGCCAGGGCGGGGTGCGGCGGGGGGGAGGGGGGGTGGTAAGCATAGACACACGACGCGTTCTCCATGTGACACGCTAGGCTATGTAGTATGAGTATGGGACTCCTTCAGTATGGGTTGACTGGTTTGGTTTGGTTGGAGTATATGTGTGTGTGTGTGTGTGTTGTGTTTGTGGTGCGCGTGTGTGTGTGTGTGTGTGCGTGCGTAGTATAGCGTGTATAATATAGTATAACGTGTATGTGTACAGATAAAGAATAAGTTACAGTAACACTGTGTTAAAAAAACCACACACACACACACACACACTATTTTCGCGCTCTTTCGGGTCCCCAATTAAACCTGAGTGAAACCCGGTACATAGCACGAGCTGTGATCTCCTTGACGAAAACATTTTAATCGTGCAATTGCAACAACGTGAAACGGCCCAAGCCAAAAGCTGTGTCAGTTATTGATGTCAGCTAAGTGCCGAGGCCTACATTAAAAATGTTGTTTATGTTGCAAAAAATGCTATGTTGAGACTGCCTTCAGCCATGACAAGCTCTTTAACACAACAGCCTGCACTCTCCATTCGGGAGAAAAATCACCTGAAGTAGGAGTGTGGCTGCCTTACGCCGGCCAGGTACTTGAAAACAGTCATACACGCAAACTTCTCATCCAGTTCACAGTGATTCCCAGGTAGGATGAAGCGAGTCAAGAGTGCATGTTCGGGGTGACCCCCCCAGGGTGTTAAGCTGGGGAACGCTCAACTACCATCATCACCACCACCACCACAACAACAACACAACAACAACAAACAATGTGAAAGAACGTAGCGTACGGACAGGCCAAAGCAAAAACAAAGCCAGATGATGATAAATGAAACAGGCAGAAGACAGAGAGAGAGAGAGAGAACGAGAAAAACCCGAAAGCGGGGAAGAGAGACAATGACAATGACAAATTTTTTTTATTTCGAGGAAATGAAAAAGCATCTGTGCTTTTTTACACCCCACCCCCCGCCGTAGGGAACATCTTAATAATAAGAGAGAGGGCCAAAACCTGCGGGTTTTTTTACTTCTTTTTAATGGGGTCCCACTGGCCAGGTTTTTCCGCTTGTAACCATGCCCAAATTTTTTTTCCCTCGTAACAATTATACCTCTCTGTCTCCTGAGCGCTGTCTTTGCCTTTGGGTCTGTCTGCTTGTCTGTCTTGTCGTTTTTCTTTTGCCCCCCTGCCTGCCTGCCTGTGTCGTCTGTCTGCGTCTGTCTGCTGTCTGTCGTCGCTTCTCTTCTCTCTCTCTCTCTCTCTCTCCTCCCCCACCTTTTCTCCTCTCCCCTAAAGCAGTGTGTGAGTGGGTACCCAGATAAGAGGGGGAAAAAACAAAGAGAAGACAAAAAAAAAAAAAAAAAAAAAAGAAACAGACAGACTGGACAAACAGACAGCAACACAGAAGAAAATCTAACTTACACATAGTATTAGGCAACAATCCCCCTAAGCCCCAAGCTATGCTTTGCATCTGTGATTGGTCAGTAAAATCTTTACTTGCCCCCGTGTGTACACCCCGTGATAGTCCTAGAAGTTGTCCACAGTCTTCAGTGACCCACCAAAATGACAGAGAGTAGAGAGTGGGGGAAGGGGGGGGGGGGGGGAATAAGAAAAAAACCCCCCCCCCCAAAAAAAAAAAAAAAAAAAAAAAAAAAAAAAAAGAGGAAGCCGCAAAAGGCCTTACACCAAAGGCGTGTGATGGGGTCGCAGTCGTCTTTTAGTGTTTGTTTTCACCCACAATAGGGGTTCGTTTTGTCCACGTAGTAATATCCTTCATTCCTTCCCTCTTCCCCCGTCCAAATGACAATTTGACAGACAGACAACGGCAACAACAGGCAAAGCAGGCAGGAGGCAGGCAACACAAAACACACACAAAAAAAACACACACACACACACCAAAACAACACAAAGAGAGATGACGATACAGAGTCCAAAAACACACATAAAACACACCACACTTTTGCGAGAGAGAAAAAGAGAGAGAGTCAGAGAAGACAACAGACAGACAGACAGACGACCGAAGCAGAGGGCGGACGGACGTACGGACGTACGGGCGGACGGAAGAGGGCGAGCTGAAGACAAAGATAGAAGGGGTAGCGAAGGTGAGAAAGAAAGAATCGTAGGGGACAAAGCAAATGAGTGTGATTTTCAAATCTCTTCTTGCTCTCTGTCCCTTTTTCTCTCTGTCTTCTGTCTGTCTGTCTGTCTGTGTCTGTCTGTCCCTCTCTCTCTCTCTCTCTCTCTCTCTCTCTCTCTCCTTTTTCTCTCCTTTTCTCTTCTCCCTCTTTCATTTTACCCCGGGCCCGGGTAGGAGACATTTTTTTTACAAAAAAAAATGGCTTTCATAATTTTCCCTTTTTTTAAAAGGGCTACGGCCTTGATGAAAAAAACGTTTGCCCCTCGTCTCTCTCTCCGTCCTACTTCTCTGTCTCTCTCTCTGTCTGTCTGTCTGTCTGTCTGTCTCTCTCCTCTCTCTCTCCTCTCTTCCCCCCTCTCTCCTCTCCCCTCTCTCTCCCTCTCCTCTTTGTATTTGTTGAGTGTGGGTTTTTGTGTGCGCCCTCCCCTCTCCGTCTCCTGGGTAATCTCACACCTCCTCCTTTTTTCTGTCTGTCTCTCTCGCTCTGTCTCTTCCCTCTCTCTCTCCTCTCTTTTTATTGTGTCTGGGTGGTTGTGTGTTGTGTTGTTTCCCCTTTCTTTTTTTCCCGTCTCGTTATTCCCCCCTCTCTCTGTTCCGCTCTATTTTTCCCCCTGCCTCCCCCCCCCCCCCTTTTTTCCCGATACCCCCCCTCTGCCCCCTTTTTTCCCCAAAGCTCTCCTTGGGGTTTTTCTGGGCCCCCCCCCCCCGCCCCTCCTTTTAACAGCTCCTCCCTCCCCTCCCTCCCCCTCTCCTCTCTCTCCTTTCTCTTCTCTTCTCTTCTCTTCTCCTTTTCTTTCTCTTCTTCTTTTCCTTCCTTTTCTCTCTCTTCTCCCTCTCCACAAAACCAGCCAGGAAAGGTTTTTTAGTGCTGTAGGGCCTTTTTGTCCACTCGGGCCCACAACGCTTTTACGCTCTTTAATCGCCCCCTCTTCCGCTCGCAAACTTTATATTATCACCTTTTCAGGACACAAAGCCAAAGCCCTTTTTCTCCTCATCTTTCTTTCCCCCTCCCCCCTGTCGGTTTTTTTATGTCTGTTTTTTCCCGTTGTCTGTCTGTTCTTCTGTCTTCTCTGTCTCTCTTCCCCCCCCCCTCCCCCCCCCTTTTGTCTCTGTTTGTCTTATTTTCCTTTCTTCTTTTCCACTACTCTTCTCTCGTTTTTTCTATCTTCTTCTTCGTCTTTTGCGTTGTCTTCTGTTTCTCTCTCTCTCTCCTCTCTCCCCCCCCCCCCCCCCCCCCCCCCCTTTAAAAACAGGCGGACAACAAAACTTTCTTAAAATCCTGGGTCATTCTTTTTTAAAATTACTTTCTTTTTTTGGTTTTTTTTTTTGTTTTTGGGTTTTCTTTTTTTCTGGTTCTCGTCAATCACCTTTTTATCCTTTTCGTTGTTTTCTTTGGGGGCCCAAAAGGGGGGGGGCAAAAGCCAATGAGTATTTTTTTGGGGGGTTTTTTGTTTTTTTTTCTTTTTATTGCTATTAAAGGCGTTTTGTTTATTTCTTTTCTTTTCCTGCCTGTCTGTCCCCTCTCTGCTTCAACACCCACCACATACACAAGATCGCCAAACCCCCACCCCCCCCCCCACCCCCACACCCCCAAAAATACAAACACCAAACTCACCATCTCCCCCCCCCCCCCCCCCCCCCCCCCCCCCCCCCCCCCCCCCTCCCCATACACACACAAAACAACGCCACCAAAACTTCGACCCAAACCCCCAACCCAATAAATAGATAGCGCACAACAAACAACACCCCACCGAATCTCAGAGAGAGAGAGAGAGAGAGAGAGAGACAGAGACAGACAGACAGACAGACAGACAGACAGACAGACAGTCAGACAGACAGACAGACAGTCAGACAGACAGACAGACAGACACAGAGAAACAGAGAGAAGTTCTGGATCCAGTCATCCACCTTGTCCTGGGATTCCATTCCCAAGACAACAGCGCGCTGAAGGATCGATTCTCACTCGCCTGACATTTTACCTCAGCTCTGGCACTGCTGATCAATCTCGCAGCTTCTGTACGGTCTGTCAGTACTGGGGTGGTGAGGAGGAGGAGGAGGAGGAGGAGGAGGAGGAGATGATCGTCATAATGCATGGTCGTCAGCTTTGGTTCTCGCGCCTCGCTGCTGTGTCTTCTTCGTCTTCAGTCTTCGTCTCAAGGTCTGTGATGAATGAATGAATACCTGGGCTTCAACCGATTCACCGTTTGGTCGTCGCTCGTTCTCCATTTTGTGGTCCATCAATCTGGATATGACCTCTCTCTCTCTCCTTCCCTTCCCCTCTCTCTCCCTCCTTTCTCTCTCTCTCTCTCTCCTCTCTCTCTCTCTCTCTCTCCTCTCTCTCTCTCTCTCTCCCTCCTTCTCTCTCTCTCTCTCCTCTCCTCTTCTCTCTCTCTCTCTCCCCTCTCTCTCACTCTCTCTCTCTCTCTCTTTATGACTTTAGTGATTTTTTTCTCCTTATTGTATGAGTGTATGGTTATTGGGCTTATTTTATTATCATGACGTCAATTTGTACGAGGTAAAATTCGAAAAGAATATTGATGGTGATCCTGTGCTGTCTTGAGAATTATAAATTATTGTCATTTCTCTCTCTCTCTCTCTCTTCCTCTCTCTCTCCCCTCTCTCTCTCTCTCTCTCTCTCTCTCTCTCTCTCTCTCTCTCCGTTGGCGAAAAGCCTACTTACGACACTTTTAAATCCAGCCTCAAGACATACCTATTTCAAACCGAAGACCTTACCTCTCCGGTTTCATCTCATACTTAACCTGTCCGGACTACGTTCAACGGTCAAACTTTCCATCACCTTGCCGAAGTGAATAACCTTGTGCGTGCGTGCGTGCGTGTGTGCGTGCGTGCGTGTGTGTGTGTCACGCGCGCGCGAACGTGCGTGCATGCGTGCGAGCGTGCGTACGTACATTTGAATTCGTGCTCTACTTAGAAAAAAATAATAACGTGTGACATTGCACTAACTGTAAAGGGCTGCTCAATTGTTTTTTTTAATGCAAAGCATTTTTGAGCGTCACTTAGTAATAATATTATGTTAAAACAATACACTACAAAAATACAATAATATAACAGAAAATAGTACAGTGTCTAACTACACAGAAGACACATTTGTGTATGTGCGTATGCATGCCTGTACCTTCCGATGGGACTATAAACAGAGGTCTCGTGTGCGAACGCACAAAGAACATCTTGCGCACACGTTAAATCCTGTTCCGCTTTTCGTAAGAGTAGGCCATTGTGTGCCGGTGGGAACAGATGACAGAATTCACAAATCCGCATACACACGGGGACTGGATGTAAAAAAGCACATAAGTGCTTATTCCATTATCCTCGATATAAAATTTTAAAAAAAATAAGTAAGTACGTATGAGGGGACGGGATAGCTCAGTGGTCGGAGCACTCCCTTTCCCCCAGCCAAGTTAAGCAGCGTCGAGCGTGGTTACCAGTTGGATGGGTGACCGTTTTCGCGCCTCGGCTTCAGTACAGTTCCCCCAGTTCACCCAGCTGTAAATGGGTACCTTGCCTTCTTTAGGGTCAGGGTAGCTAAAACAGCGAGAGAGAGGAGATGGGCGCCGCCCTCAATACGCTGGCCCTAGAGAAGTGAGGTCTCTGACGCCTCGCTCCCCTACGACCTTAATATAGGTTATGGGACAACACCTTTACCTTTTTTTACGCACGTATAATGTTTCAATATGCACTCTTTCTTATGTAGGGTTTTTTTTGTCTTTAAGCGACGATGACGACGAAGTGTTGCCTACACTAAAATCAGGGTCGTGTCTGAACAAACCATAGCACAGGAGGGAGGAGGAGGAGGGGTCAGTGTAGCCTATGTGTCAGTGACTCAGTCCACTCCTTTCCTGGGTCAGTCCAGTGCTGACCAGGCCATAAATCTCCCTCCTCTGGACACAGATAGATATCGCACTGACCAGGGAACCGGACAACGATCCTCGCAGACCCTCCCCCCCACCAAAAAAAAAAAAAGAAAAAAAAATAAAAGACTGGTCATATGCTAATAAACTAAGTTCAATGCACTGGTACAACAAATTCTGAAATGTGGTGGGTCGTGTTGTGTGTTGTGTAGGTGTGTGTGTGGTGTGTGTGTGGTGTGTGTGTGTGTGTGTGTGTGGAGTGTAGTGGGGTGTGTGTTTTGTGTGATGTGGAGAGAGTTTAAGTGAGGAAAGGGGGGGGGGGGGGGGGTGTACTGGTCGTCTGCGATCTTAGTATAGATCTACAACTTTGGAATGAGCCTCTGGGGTAAAGGCTACGATGCCCATCTGTCAAGGGGACAGACAAACGTGAAAGTTTTAACACTCCTGTTTATAGTTACCGTGTTAAATTGATTTAGCTATTGATTTCCTAACATTTATCAATAACCTGCGTTACATATACATACAACGCAAAAGAACAACAACACACACACAAAAGACATATTACTTGATGCAGACACATTTTTGTACACCATTCATGCACCTGTAAAATGAAGTCTTAAAAAAGCAACTTTTTTCCATTGATTTTTTCAGCGAAGTTCAATTATAGATAGTGTAACAAAAACTGAAATTTGGTTTTCGGAATTAAAAAAAAAAAAATTAACTAATACGTGACAAAATCGTCTCCTTCATTAAACCAAATGTGCAATCTGTCAATTAATATGTGACAAAATCGTCTGCTTCATTCAACCAAAACTTTAATGTCTTGTTATTGATCATCACAAAGACGACCGATTCCCAAAAAACACCACAAGCCCAAGATCTACTACCACTTGCATTAGCTGTAGCATAGTGGGGTCATTCTCTCACTCTTCTCATCTGCAAGTCTCTGGCTTTGATGTCTCAGCAGTTCAGAATACACATCCTTCACACTGACTGTATGCTCTTTTTATCTTTTCGCTCTTTCGTTCTTTGGTAGGAAGTTTGCTTCAAGCATTTCACGGACCCACAGCACACAAACACACCGCCCGTGTTATGACTATGATGCTATCAGCTCCCAAGTACTGACAGATCCTACAGTGTCTGATTCGATCTCGTTCTGTGTAGCTGATAATGATCCATCTGTCTCACGTTTGGTCGTTCAGTGGCTATATCTAGGGTCCCTCCCCGGAAGGTCCAAGTTCACAGTTCTGATGTTATCTTTTGATGTTTGTATCATTATCTTTGAGGTTGGGTGATGGGGTGGGGTGGGAGGTTTGGGGTTAGCAAGGTGTGAGATTCTGCCTACGTTCGCATGCAAGCACTGGTATAAACTCGCACGTACACATGTACGCTAATACACACACACACACACACACACACACACACACACACACACACACACACACACACACACACACACAATATACGCCTATCGTCACCCTACAACATGGCTTTTTCCCCCCAAATAAGACATACAAACACACGTACAGCAGTACAGTGCATGTGTACGCATGGTGCATGTACCGTAAATTAAACATTGCACTAAACAAGACATACCTGTGCGCAATGCGTGTGTGTGTGTGTGCGCGCAGTGTGTGTGTGTGTGTGTACCTGAGGCGGCAGAGGTGTGATGCTTGGTTAAAGGATAACAACATTGATGGTAATAACCCCAGCCTCACAACCTGCGCTATCATTGCAACAGTACCTTGCCCCCGAAACACTCTTGTCCCATTTGCACTTCTCCCTTTCTGCTCTCCTCTTTCGTGACCCGAACCTGCGCCCCAACAACAACAACAACGACAACAACAACAATAATTAGCCTAACCCATCCCTCCATCCATCACTACGCCATCCTAACACTGTCTCAACCCACCTCTCCACCTCCACCCCCACCTCCCCCTCCC
Source organism: Rapana venosa (assembly GCA_028751875.1). Taxonomy (NCBI): domain Eukaryota; kingdom Metazoa; phylum Mollusca; class Gastropoda; order Neogastropoda; family Muricidae; genus Rapana; species Rapana venosa. The sequence continues at coordinate 28,157,586 of CM054134.1, read as the reverse complement.
CCTCCACCCCATTAACTGTGATCTCTTAAGCCTGAAAACGCTCTTCAAAGAAAGTATAGTAACGGGGTACTTCCACTCAGCAGATTGTTCACAAAGTCATGGTACCGTACGCACACACACACATCTCACGATACCATCAGTCATCCCGAACTCGGCTCCTCCTCTGGAGAAATAATTATTGCTGTGCTTTAAACAAGCCAAATGGACAGAAGACCAAAAGTTGGGGTGGTGACAACAAACAGCACACAGTCTACATACAATAATTATACGGTACACTCTCTCTCTCTCTCTCTCTCTCTCCTCTCTCTGTTTCCTCCCCCCCCCCCCCCCCCCCCCCCCCCCCCCCCCCCCCAACAGTACATGTAGCAAGCAATCTCTCCCTACAATCTCAGATAGGACCATCGCGCAGCGAGCTTTTCAACGGCGGTATGTATTCTGTGTATCGAGAGGAGAGGATGTGTGTGTATGTGTCTGTGTGTGTGTGTGTGTGTGTGTGCGGAGGGGGGCGAACGAGAGAGAAAAGTATGTTAGTACGTTGGTGCGTTTATCACTTAGTGAGTGGAGTGAGCGCTTCAGACAATTATTAGTTATCAGCGACTGTGTGTGGCTTTTTGTATGTAATATAAGATATACTTGTATACATAAACAATATTCACACGCGCGCACACACACCTATGAATGCACGCAAGAGCTCGGAGCAAGATACATCTATAGACGGCGCGTGCAGCACACACATAAGACATGCATGCGCGCTCGTACTCTCTCTCTCTCTCTCTCTCTCTCTCTCTCTCTCTCTCTGTGCACAACCCCATGTTGTGTGTGGTACAGCCATGGTACCAGATTCACACCAAGCAGTTTCTTTTCCCTAACGTTCATAATTATGATGGCTAGTAGAATCTTTCAAGTGCATATTCTTTGTCTTTTACTTGCGCATACAAAAACAAACAGTGCCGTAAATGACTTGGTAGGGATGCACATAAGTTTTTACGTTGGAGATCATAAAAAATATCCACAGTAAAAATCATACAAACGTCTCCAAAATTTATAATCTGCTTACTGATGCTGCAGGTTTATTGAAAAATATGAGTAAAATACAAAACAAAACACAAGCATAATAAGTGCCTAGTGCCCTTGTTTGCCAATGGAAAAAAAAATTGTTCAATATCCGCTTGTAGAAGAATTACATTTCCTTTTGTAAAAGTAGTGCGTTGAGTTGATGGGGAATAGGGAAAGCTGTTGTGCTTGTAATACAATCTCGCGATTTTCTTATGTTTTATTGTCTGCATAAGAAATACTTCGATTATAGATACTCAGATTTCGTGCTATCGTCTCTTCTGCTGCTTCTGCTGCTATTGTTGCGGAGACTGTTGCTGCTGTTGCTCCTGCTGCTGCTGCTGCTGCGTCTGCTACTATTTCCACTACTACTTCTACTACTACTACTACTACAACAACAACAACTACTATTACCACTACTACTGCTACTAACACTACTACTACTAACACTACTACTACTACTACTACCACCACTACTTCTACTACCACCACTACTACTACTTCCACCACAACCACTACTACCACCACTACTACTACTTCTACCACAACCACTACTACAACTTCTACTGGAACCAGACTATAATATGTTTCTGAAACTGCAACATCGGCAGTGACTGTTGACGCAGTGCTTGCTATTTTTGGTGCCAAAGGTGTGACTGGCATCCCCCCTCCTCCTCACCCTTCCCCATCCCTCTCCACCCCCAACTTCACAAATTCCCTACACCCTCTTATCCACTCTCTACCCCCTATCCTATTCCCGCTCACATCAACGTTGGTTGCCCTATCTCCCTCTCTAAGACATCCGCTGCCTCAGTTTCCCTGTCACTCATACAGTCATACATATCCTTCATGTCCTTCAGTGCTTTGACACACAATCATCTGCAAGCGACGATGATGACGACACTTTGCTTTTTCATCTTTCACTTTCTCTTTCTTTCTGTCTTTCTCTTTGTTTCTTGGTTGGATTGATTGATTGATTGATTGATTGGTGTTGTTCAGTTTTGTTTTTTGGTTTGGGATTGTGTGTGTGTGGGTTTTTTGTGTGGGTTTTTGTTTGTTTGTTTTACTTTGGTTTGTTTGGTTGGTTGGTTGGTTATTTGGTTGTTTTTTGTTGGTTTTTTTGGGGGGGATTAGGGGGGGGGGGGGGTGTTTGTTGTTCTGTTTATTGTTTTGTTGTTGGCTTTTTTTTGTTTGGTTGGTTTTTGTTGTTTTTGTTGTTGTTTTGTTTGTTGTTGTTGTTGTTGTTGTTGTTTGTTGTTGTTTTTGGGGGAGTGCCCTCTCCTCTTCTTTCTCCTTTTTCTCCTCCCAGCTATTCGTCCTTGTTCTTTGTTTTTTATTTTTCATCATCATCGTCGTTCTCATCTTCGTCGTCGTCGCTGCCGATCTTTGTCGTCATTTTTTTATTCTCTCACCTTCTCTTTTTCCTTTTTTTTTTGTTTCCCATTTTATGTTACGTGTTGTTGGTGTTTTTTTTAAAATCCCCATTTCCTTCTTTCTTTCTTTCTCTTCTTCTGTTTTTCATCCTTCCCTTCTAACTGACTGTCTGTCTGTCTGTCTGTCTGCCTGCCTGTCTGTCTGTCTTTATTTCTTTGCATCCTGCTCGTACTTTTGTCTTCAGCATCATTCTTTCCGTCTCTATCTTTTCGTTTCCTTTGATTTTAAACCCACAGCAAGTCTCCACAAGCTTCTTTGTCAACTAGACCACCAATCACGGTTCATCATTTTCTGTCAACATATCGGCTTCTGAGGAGCAATGCGTATTTGCTCTCTCCCTCTCACACTCACTCTCTCTCTCTCTCTCTCTCCTCTCTCTCTCTCTCTCTCCTTCTCTCTCTCTCTCTCTCTCTCTCTCTCTCTCCGCCCTCCTCTCTCTCTCTCTCGCCCTCTCTCTCTCTCACTCTCTCTCCCCCCTCTCCCTCTTTTTTTCCTTGTTATTTCTTTCTCTCTTCATTCCTTATCTTCATCTCGTCCCTTCCTCTGTTCTTTTCTTTTTCCTTCTTTGGTTCTTAACTTTCTCTTGTTGTTCTTTCTTTCTTTTTCTTTCTGTCATTCTGTCTATTAATGCCTACTTTCAAAAATGTGTTTTCCTTTACTCTAAAAAACAAAACAACACCACCCCCAAACTAAACCACCAAATTTCCCCTGTTGGTTTTTTTTGTATACACCTTCTCTTTGACACAAACGAACTGCAAACATGTCTCTGTCGGCAGGACTTTCCCCTGGTTTCTTGTGTGCAACAGTCATCAAGTTGTCATGTTTGGGAACCATAGTTGCCAGTTTCGACATTAGCAGCTGTAGCCAATCCGCTAACAAAGTGGACAAAAGTGAATGGATTAAAAAGTATTCAACCAAAACGAAGAACTCTGTGTGTGTGTGTTTATTTATTTTATTTATTTATTCATTCTTTTATATAGAAGATAATGGAATAAGCAGTCATGTGCTTTTTTACATCCAGTCCCTGTGTGTATGCGGTTTTGTAAATTTTGTCATCTGTTTCCACCGGCACACAATGGCCTACTCTTTCGAAAAGCGGAACAGGATTTAACGTGTGCGCAAGATGTTCTGCATGCATTCGAACACGGGGCCTCGATTTATAGTCTCCTCCTAACTGTGTGTGTGTGTGTGTGTGTGTGTGCTCTGAGAGAGAGAGGAACAGAGACAGAGCCAGAAACAATCAGGGGCAAACCGTCACACCCAGCCTTCCCCCACCCCCACCCCCACCCCCCCTGCTTCCCCATACATCTTTTTTCTTCCTCCTTACATAGGCACACACACACACACACACTCTGCCACACTTATGATTTCACCCTCCCCCTACCCCCAATCCTACCTCACTCCCCCCCCCACCCCACCTACCCTCACTCCTCGCGACCTCCCAACATCCCCCACCCTCACCCCACCTCCACCCCACCCCCACCCCGACCCCCTCGAACCAATCCCTGTTAAATTCATGATGCTCGACACTCTCAAGTTGGCTGACCAAATCTTCCTTCCGTCTGGTGTTTTCAGAGTTGCCGTGTTGTCGCAAGTGCACACATACAGGGGACTGTTTGAACATGGTACACCACTCCGCACCCCTATACTCGCCTCTCTCTCTCTCTCTCTCTCTCTCTCTCTCTCTCTCTCTCTCTCTCTCTCTCTCTCTCCTCTCTCCTCCCTCTCTCTCCCTCCCACCCCTCTCTCTCTCTTTCCCTCCCATTTTCAAGCACAGGATAAATTACCCAATAGGCCTGACAGAGGCACTGACAAGCGCTAGTTCATACTATGAGCTCGCCCCAACACCCCCCCCCCCCCCCCCCCCCCCACCACACACACACACACATCCTCCCCTTTTTTTCTTTTCTAAAAACAAAGTTTTTAGGGGATATGGTAGGCTGGTTGTCTTCTTTCAAAAAAGAAAGAAAAAAAGAATTATAATTAAATGTCAAAAATGTTGTTTCTTCCAGTTTGTAAGATAAGTGTGAAATCCCCGTGTGACGAAGCAGGGATGTGTGTTGTGGTGTGGTGGGGGATGGGGGGGGGGGGGGGGGGGGGGGGGGGGGTGAGTGAGTGAGGGAGTGTGTGTGTGTGTGTGTGTTTGTTGTTGAATCGTTCAGTCTTCCTCTTTTTCTCTTTTTTTTCTCTTTTTTTTTTTGGGGGGGGGGGGGGCGGGGTGCGGGGGGGGGGGTCTTTGCATGTTCGTATTTGTGGAGGGGGGCCAGGGGGGCGGGGGGGTACCAGGGCCTCCTCTCAATCCTAACCCATCCTTCCCCATCGCCCACAGCCGCTATCTATTCTCTCAACATCACAAGAAGGGTCGGCCGGATAAACTCACCCACCTAATTCCTCCACATCATTCCACCTAATACCCCCAGAAGTTCTCTCCTCCCCTCTCATCATCTCATCTCTCCCCTCTCCCATCCCACCTCAAAAATCACTCTCAACTCCAAACTCTCTCCCCACTCCCAATCCTCTCCTCCCATCCTCTCTCCACTTCCTCTTCTTCTTCTCTTTTATTTTCCCCCTCATAAAGTCATTTGCACTTGTCGCGTGTGTCCATCCTTTGACAACCTATATATGTCACATTTCAAGGGAAAACAACATAGTCCTTATAACAAAACCCACCCAAAACAAAACCCCCACCCCCACCCCACCCCCCAAACAAACAAACACCCACCACCCACCCCAAAAAAACAACAAACAAAAAAAACCCAACTTGGGCTGTGTGTGTGTACATTGTGGAGACCGGAAGCCTTTCATATCGTTTTTCTTCTCTTCTTTTCTCTTTCTTTTCTTTCTTTCTATCTTTTTTTTCTTTCTTTTTTTATCTCTTCTTTTTTTCAGTTTTCCTTCTTCTTTTCTGTCTTTTCTCTCTCTTTTTTTTTTTTTCTTTCTCATCTTTATTTGTTAAGGCGGGAGTGTAGCATATCAAAGAGAAAGACGGGAGGATAAGGATGAAGAAATGAGTGGGGGGAGGGGGTGGGGGGGGGGAGGGGGGGGGGGGGGGGGGGTGGGGGGGGGGGGAGGGGCGTGGAGGAGGATAATGAATCGACCATGCCATTTCTGACAGCAACTTACTCCATCATGTGTTTTGGCGGGTTGCACACTGTGTGTGTGTGTGTGTGTGTTTGTGTGTGTGTTTGTGTGTGTGCGCGTGAGAGAGTGGTGTGTGTTTTGTGTTCGTGTGCGCGCGCGCGCGCGCGCGCGCGCGCGCGCGTGTGTGTGTGTGTATTAACGATCAATTAAAACAAGAAAACAAGTCACTATCACTCTCTTGTTTTCCTTACCATGAAAAGTACAGTGTTGGCCTACTTTTTTTTCCATGGTGTGTGTGTGTGTGTGTGTGTGTGTGTGTGTGTGTGTGTGTGTGTGTGTGTGTGTGTGTGTGTGTGTGTGTAACGCACGAATGTGAATTCACATAATCATATACGTAGATGTGAGCGTGCCGGGATGCGTGCAGACTAACCGAAATTCGGACATAGATCATATATAGTACAATGCTTACAAAATAATCC
>CM054134.1:28124039-28136539 GCA_028751875.1 Rapana venosa | reverse complement strand
TTTGCGCCGCGCCTTGGCTTCAGTACAGTTCCTCCAGTTCACCCAGCTGTAAATGGGTACCTGCCCTCTTTAGGGTCAGGGAAGGTAAAGCAGCGAGGGAGAGGAGATGGGCGCCGCCCTCAATATGCTGGCCCTAGAGAAGTGAGGTCTCTGACGCCTCGCTCCCCTACGACCTTATAGGTTTTGGGACGCCTTTACTTTTTTTTTCTTCTTATTTTTTGTTTTTACACATCTTGCCCCTTCTTCTATTTTGCCCCAGTTTGTGGTGGGTGTAGCATAGATGGAACATTCTGAACGCATTGATAGTAGACTCACTTTTAAACAGCAACAACAACAACAACCAAAACCAAAACTAGAATCCTACACATTTCTTACCGCTGTGCTTTTTCATGAAGAAGACTGATGATTTACGTGGGCATACCACTCTGAAGAAACAAATCATTTTCAATCCCTTTCATCCCCAAAGATGGATTACGGCTACCTTAATGGTAGGCAAAAACGGTCACCTAACGCAAAATCCCACCATTGGTCAACTTTGGAGCTCTAGCCGAGGAACGAAAAAAAAATCACCTTAAAGTGGCCATACTTTCGAATGACTAGTTAAGTCTCAAAACTCAATACCATCTCCCTCAACTCAAATGTAGACAGTTTCTCCATTTAAAACGAATGTCTATTTTGGGGGGATTCTCTCTCTCTCTCTCTCTCTCTCTCTCTCTCTTCTCTCTCTCTCTCTCTCTCTCTCTCTCTCTCTCTCTCTCCTCTTCTCTCCTCTCTCTCTCTCAAAAATGTGACAATTGAATTAATGCCTTCACCATAACACGGTGACTGTCTCAGGCTGGTTTCAACATGGCTTATTCAATATTCCAACAACATTTTAAGCAACCCTCAATACAGCAGGGGGAAAAAAGGCATCTGTCCCAGCTTGACCCCTCTGGTCGGCTGGGAGTGGGTGGGTGTTGTTGGTAGGACGAATAAGGGGAGAGTTGGTTTTTGAAATCGCTTCACTCTACAGATGCTTGCACGCTTTTTCATCTTGATATTTAAACTTGAACGAGGTGATCGTCATGATCAGATTAGTATGGTCTCTGTTGTGGACAGGGGTTGTTAACAATAATTATGGTTAGATTGGTTTTAGATTCGATTTCTTCTTCGTCGTCGTCGTATGCTCAGACAGCAACTATTGTTGTCCGTTATATGAGCAAAAGTGCGTCACGCTGCCGTTAAGCGCTTGACAAGTCAGGCCCAGCGCATCCGACTTCGGAGAATTGTTATCTTTTAAGTCTTTCTGGGAAAACAAAATGGTTGGGGAATGGACCAAGAAGGCAGAAAATAGACAAGAAGGAGGTGACAGGAAGAAAAGGAACAAGGCAAAAACAAAGAGAGGGATAGAAAAGAGGACATTTCTTGCACAGAATTGCCAGTGGGGAGGCTATTTATACTGACAGGCCCCCCCCCCCCCCAGCATCCCCACAGGGGAGATTAGATATTTTAATGGTTACAGTGAACTGTGGAATACTGAGCAAGGGAAATAATTAGTGCATGATCTCTTGGAGAGAGAGAGAGAGAGAGAGAGAGAGGGGGGGGGGGGACAAGCCTACAGACAGACAGAGGAACGCACTGTACCAGTAGAAAGTACACTTACTTTATCGATATTAGTACCACAGTGCAATGCAATGCTCTGCTCTCAATTGCCTCAAAAAGTGGGTTGGCATTTTTTGTGTGTTTCTTTAGCAGCTGCTTTCTTCTTCTTGTAAGATCAATAACATAGTCTAAGTCACTTCTTCTTCTTCTTCTTCTTTCTTTTTTCTTTCTTTCTTTCTTTTCTTCTTTTTTAAAAAAACTCGGTTCGCGACAGGTTTTTTGTTATTGTTTTTTTGTTTTCTCTGTCTGGATTGTTTCGTGCTTCCTGTTTGGCTTTAATAGTTGGTTGTTGCTGCTGTTGTTGTTGCTGTTGTTGTTGTTGTGTGTGTGTGTGTCACTTCTCTTTCACATAGTGTAGATTTTGAAGAGTTTGCGTGTGGGTTTGTTTTTTTCCCAAATGGTTTTGTGCTCTTTTGTGTAATCCGTACAAATGGGATCTATAAGAGGCGTAACTTGATCTAGTTTTCAGAATTTTTTTTGATATTATATGTACTTTAAAGTTGAGATGAGATGTACTTTATAATTATCGTTTTCTGGGGAAAAAAATCGTATTGATATCTAAGGCAAGCTCCTACTTCTTCGGTCTATCTCCACTTCCCTTTTTGCTCGTTATTTTTCTCTTTTTCTCACTTTCCGGTCGTTCCTTTCTTCTTCTTCTTTGTCTCTGACTGAACCAAAACATCGTAATTATGTAATATTAAATAACATGGAAGATTTTCACAAGGGTAAAGGCAGCAAGATGTAATGGCCTTGGTTTATTAATTATACTTGTTCCAAAGGAATTGTTTCGTTGCAACACTGACATGTTTTTGCAGCTGCCATAATTAGAACAGATTTCGTTTCTCTGTTTTTTGGTGGCGCGCACTATAAGGTATTACATTGTTGCTGCTCTAAATGTGTGTGTGTTGTGTGTGTGTGTGTGTGTGTGTGTGTGTGTGTGATGTAATGTGTTTATTTCTGATTAAATATTTGCTGATATTTTTGTCTGAATTGTCGCTTTTTCTTGTTTCTTTATTTTCTTGTTTTCAGCATTGTTGTTGGGGTTTTCTTCCTTACGTTTGTTCTTTTGCTTTTCTTTTTTCATCTTCTTGCTTTTTTTGTTTTGTTTGTTAGTGTTGACTAGTTTTGTTTCTGCGTAATTTTGTTGTCTTTTTGGCTGTGTGAATTTAGGTGTATTTGGTATTGGTGACGTTGTGGGTGGTGTTAAATGTTGTTGTGGTGGTGGAGGTGGTGGAATGTCTATGTTGTTTTTTGTTTTGTTCTGGTTTGTTGTTGTTGTTGCCCTTTTACAAATATTTTTTAGATCACTCACACACACACACACACACGTAAGCACACACACACACACTCGTAAGCACACACACACGCACGCACGCACGCACACACACACACACACACACACACACACACACACACACACACACACACACACACACACACACACACAAGGTTAGTTTTAAAATCTGGCAATGAGAAAATGCAGATAATTGTAAACTCGGCAACTCCAGTAGGCTTTATTTCTCTTCTCTTCTATTGTATTCTTTTATTTCGAGGATAATGGAATAAGCACTCATGTACTTTTTTTTACATTCAGTCCCCGTGTGTATGCAGTTTTGTAAATGTTGTCATCCGTTCCCACCGGCACACAATGGCCTACTCTTCCGAAAAGCGGAACGGGTTTTAACGTGAGCGCAAGATGGTCTACGTCTACAACCTCTCAAACCCTTTCTTTTGTGTGTGTGGGTTTTTTTTGTTTTTGTTCCTTTCGCAATATTTTGTTTGTTTGTTTGTTATCTTTGCTTCACGAGTTTATTCCTAATAATTTTTCGGTTTAAACAACATTTTTTTTTTTAGGAAGAAACAAAATCATACAAATCACACACTTACAATTAGAGCAACAACAATCTAAAAGCTTATGATGTGCTCAACAGAATGAAAACTTCACACACACACACATGCGCGCGCGCGCGCGCGCACGCCCACACACACGCACACGCACACGCACACATTTGGCAACTGTATGGCAGAGTGACTAGTTTATTTTTTTTTGGTCTATGGTTTTCCCCTTAGATCAAGCAGCCAGCGTCTTGTCATTGGAGTGGTGTCTAATTATGCTTCCTTTAAGCTGTTGTTCACAGCTCACTGTCACATTAGCATCAGTAGAAGTGGCACACGTGCAGTGACGAGTACGAGCGCGCGCGCGCGCGTGCGTGCGTGCGTGCGTGTGTGTGTGTGTGTGTGTGTTTGTGTGCATTCATGTGTACGTGTGCGTGCATGTGTTGTGTGTGTGTGGGGGGGGGGGGGGGGGGAGGTTCTTGCGTGCGTGTGTGTTTGTTTGTGTGTGTGCATGCGTGTGTGTGTATGTGTGTTTGCGTGCGTGTGTGTATGCGTGCGTGCTTGCGTGTGTGTGTGTGTGTATGTGTGTGTGTGTGTGTGTATGTATGTGTGTGTGTGTGTATGTGTGTGTGTGCGCGCGCCCGCACGAGCGCGCGAGTGTGTATATACCTGAGAGTGCATGAGTGTGTGTGGGTGCATATGTATGTGTGTACGTACGTGTGTGTGTGTGTGTGTGTGTGTGTGTGTGTGTGCGTGTGCGTGTGTGTGTGTGTGTGCGATAGTGTGGTTTTGTAAATGTGTTTGTGTGTGCGCGCGCGTGTGTGTGTGTGTGTAAAGGTCCGTTTTAAATCTGTCATGTTCGGGTGCGTCTCATTAACCATGTATGCACTGATATGAACCAAGATTTGCATCACAATCTACAAAATAGTGTTATAAATGGCAGGTGTTTGGCCTGAGGTGTGCTATTTGTTTCCCGTTCTATTTCACAGTCACCTGTTTTGCTTTATCATTCAACATTTTGATTTTAACGGAAAGACGGAAAGTAAGATACTTTATGGCGGATTACACCTCAATTATTGGAGAGAAATTACGGGAAAAAAACCTGTCTCGCGGAAACATTATTTTGAATACGAACATGAATATTTTGTTTTTGTGTTTGTGCAGCTTCATCTTCTGTGATGTTTCTGCCCTGCTGTTCCCACGCCGCTCATTTCAATCTCTCCGCTACAGCCATACCCACATTCATTACATCGCATCCACAGGGTCAGAAGTCGTCTACAAGGAGCCTGTCAATGTCATGTCGCCATCGGGCCACCAGCCAGAGAGGCCATGCGCTACTGCTGTGTCGATTTGATGGTGTTCGGTGGAGCCTGTTCTGAGCTAGCATTCGCATGATACCACATGTTAGCCCCCCTACTGACAGCAGTTATAGCTTAGTCGCGGAGCCAGACTGAATAAGACGCATATCTGAGACGGTGACCACCATAACGTCCCTCCCAACGACCTTCCCCCGTGAACCTCCAGCCCGAGGGCTCTGACACAAACTCATCACAGGTACAGAGGTGGATGGGGAAACCGAATCTGAGGTCACCATGAGAACATAGCAGCCAGTGCCACCGTATTATAGACAATTACGTTTTATTGCATGGTGATGAAGCTGATGTAGTATTGCTGCTATGGAAGTCCGAGTGATTTGAGCCTACTTGACAGGGCTGTATTAGAATTTAACTCTTGCTAGCATGATATATCCCAGTGTCAACCAGGCTCAAGAGACACAGAAACCTGCAGAGTTTGTACAGGGTAGTTGTGCAACACTCTCAGAATCGCATCCACAAAGTGGGTGAAGCTCGACTGTGTGTGGTCCCAGTCTTCCCAATGTGCCCGTAACAAACTCCCTCTGGGTAGGAGCCAGCCGAAGTCCCAAAAAATCCTGATGACTCTTATGGGACTCAAACCTGCGACCTTTCAGTCAGTAGCCCAAGGTGATAACCACTGCGCCATGGTGGCTGGTTACATGCACAAATATCACACAGACACAGACACACACACACACACAAGCCCGCGAATGAGCTGACACATGCATGCACGCGTACATGCTTGTACACTCACAAACACACACACCTTCATCTACCCCACACACTAACACACACGTAGGCGCATGTGCACACACACACACACAACACAATACACACACAACACACACACACACGCACAACACACACAACACACACACACACACCACAACCGCACAACACACACACACACACACACACACACACACACACACACACACACAACCACACACAACACAAACACACATGTATGCTTTACAATACAGTTGTCAGACCTGCATTAAGCCTTTCCCGGGTTTACCTGGCCAGACAGAGGCAGCAATGTTCTCTCATGCTCTCCTTCAGGATCCAACAGCAGTGACCTAGTTGTTTCTGAACAATGAACAGCACACGGTGGCCACTCGATTCAGGACAACCTACCGTCGATAACCTTGAACGTATTTATTTTATTTTATTTATTCATTTTTTAAATTTTGTTTTGTTTTGTTTTTCTTCATTTTATTTTATCAGATTTCTCTGCGTGAAATTCGGGCTGCTCTCCTCGGGGAGGACGCGACGCCACAAGTGCTGCGCCACCCATTTTTTTTTTCTTTTGCTGTCCTGCAACTGCATTTTTGTTGTTGTTGTTTCCCTATCAGAATGGGGTTTTTTTCTACACAATTTAACCAGGGACAACTCCCTTGTTCCCGTGGGTTCTTTTACGTGCGCTAAATGATTATGTGAAACATACGGAACCTCGGTTTATCGTCTCATCCAAAAGACTAGCACCCAGATCAACACTCATGGTCAAATGGATGGGGCAGAAGTTTGGGGCCCAGACGGGGATTGAACCACCGCACACTTCCGACCCGGACTTTTCGCAGTCTAGGCAGGCGCGTTACCTCTAGACCACCGATCCACCAGCAGCATCAAGTGCTCTTATCTCGGCGTAAAATAACTGTTTAAGTCTGGCGGAGCCCAACACGTTTCAGGTTGCATGCTGGGTATGTTGGTGCCAGTCATCCACGCTACCTGGTCATAGCTGGCCTATTTGTCTACCAAAGATGGCCTATATCGAGCAGAGCAGAGCAGTGTGTGTGTGTGTGTGTGTGTGTGTGTGTGTGTGTGTGTGTGTGTGTGTGTGTGTGTGTGTGTGTGTGTGTGTGTGTGTGTGTGTGTGTGTGTGTGTAATGTGTGTGTAATGTGTGTGTGTAGTGTGTGTGCTACTCTTTTTTTAATCTTATACTTTTATTTCGAAGATAATGGAATAAGCACTCATGAGATGGTTTTTTTTACATCTAGTTCCCGTGTGTATGCAGTTTTGTAAATTTCTTCATCCGTTCCCACCGGCACACGATGGCCTACTCTTCCGATAAGCGGAACGGGTTTTAATGTGCGCGCAAGATGTTCTGCGTGCGTTCGCACACGGGACCTCGGTGTGTAGTCTCATCCGAAGGACTTGTGTGTGTGTGTGTGTGTGTGTGTGTGTGTGCGTGCGTGTGTGCGTGTGTGCGTGCGTGCGTGCGTGTGTGTGTGTGTGTGTGTGTGTAATTTGCGACGTCCTAGATGATACACTCTCCCGAAGAAAGAGAAAGTACAACAATACCTAAACTACCGTACCATCCATCAGCCTGGTCTGCCATCCAAGCAGCAAAGTCAGGCTAGGCATCCTCCTGAACAGACTAAAGCCTCAAGCTGAGGAGGAGATCGTCAAAGCAGAACAGGCAAGATTTCAGAGCAGGACAGAGCACAACAGAGCACATTGTCAGCCTTAGAATACTCTGTGAGAAGTACTTGCAACACAATCAAGATCTTTACACTCTGTCTTTGTGGACTTGACCTTCTTAAAGTCCACACAGATTTGACATCTTTTGTCTTGCGACTTGCAGTCCGCGCGTGGGCAGCCCTTCTGATGAAGGAAAGGGTTAAGTGTGTGTGTGTGTGTGTGTGTGTGTGTGTGTGTGTGTGTGTGTGTGTGTGTATGTGTGTGTGTGTGTGTGTGTGTATGGTGTGTGTGTGTATGTGTGTGTGTGTGTGTGTGTGTGTATGTGTGTGTGTGTGTTGTGTGTGTGTGTGAATGTGTGTGTGCGTGTTTGGTGTGTGTGTGTGAATGTGTGTGTGCGTGTGTGGTGTGTGTGTGTGAATGAGTGTGTGTGTTGTGTGTGTGTGAATGTGTGTGTGCGTGTGTGTTGTGTGTGTGTGTGAATGAGTGTGTGTGTGTGTATGTGTGTGTGTGTGTGTGTAATGTGTGACATCCTAGATGATAAACTCTCCCAAAGAAAGACAACTCACAACGCCTCACGAGGGGCGACTGGGGTAGGTTGTTGATCTGCAATTTTATTGATTTTTAAAAATATACGTTTACACTGCGTGATTTGTGATATAGTTGTGCAAGGTGTTTTTCTTGTGACTCATAATTCCTCATTCTGAGATAATAACTTTAAAAAAACACAATCTTTAGTCTTGAAGGATTCCCCCACAACCCGTTTCCCTTCTCCATGCTGCCCTGTCCATCTGTGACCCTCCTTGAGGACTTCGGCCTGCCCCGAGCTGTCCCTCGGTGTCTGTATGTGGGAAGCCGAGATGTGACTGTGAGAGAAGTGGGAGGGAAACATTCATCAAGCGGGTTTCAGAACTGTGCAGAAGAGGGGAGGGGATTATTGAGTTAGGACTTAGAGTGTGACTGGAAGTTGAATCTGTGTGTGTGAAAGTGGACTTAAGTATTTGTCTGATGTGATTGTTTTGGGATTTTGGAAAGTAAAGTCTGGAACTTTTTCTTCGACGTTCTGTGTTTGGTGTTGTCGGGAAGATAGTTAGAGAGGGCATGGGTGGGGGTTTAGCCACAATCCCTTAAGAAGCGTGACAATGGGGACGGGATAGCCTAGTGGTTAGAACATTGCGCTCGCAATCTGACGACCCAGGTTCGATTCTCGTTCAAGGGGATATTTTCCCTTGGAGTTAACATCAGTGCAGACTCCACTCTCCCCGAAAGTCCTTCGGATGAGTCTATAAATCGAGGTCCGGTGTGCGAACACATGCAGAACTTCTTGCGCACACGTTAAATCCTGTTCCACTTTTCGTAAGAGTAGGCCATCGTGTGCCGGTGGGAACAGATGACAAAATTTACAAAACCGCATATACACTGGAACTCGATGTAAAAAAGCACATAAGTGCTTATTCCATTATCCTCGATATAAAAGAAGAAAAAAAAAAAGGTTTATTCTCCGCAGAACGTTTTCAGACTTAGAGAGATGTTCTTATGTTATCTCCGTTGGGCCTGTCCACATTATGACAAAATACCACTTTAGGACGCAACAAATGTCTCAGTGCTGTGCTGTGCTGTGCTGTGCTGTGCTGTGCTGTGCTGAGTAAAGAAATCTTTGTTTGTTTGTTGCCAGCCCGGCTGGTTTCTATCGCATACGCCCCAGTGCTACGCCTGTCTTACTGGTGCTACACTGGTCACGAGATAATGTTGTTTTTAGTTTTGTTTGTGAACTCTTTATTTCCCCTTTCTGTCTGTCGCGGTGTGTCTCTATCTCTCTCTCTCTATGTGCCCATCTCCCTGTCTCTCTGTCACTGTCTGTCTGTCTGCCTGCTGCCTATCTGTCTGTCTGTGTGTCGCTGGATGAGGTTTTTTTTAAAATCTACTATGCCCCAATACTTTCTCTAGACCTGTCCAACACACCAACACCTGAGGGCCGATATCTGGCCTACTGACCTGCCGATGAGGGACAAACTCTTTGGACCCCTGGAGGGGGCCCGGGGCCTTCAGCACACGGCAGCATTTGCCAGGGCCTCAGGAGTCTGCCTCAGGGTCTGCCTGTCTGTCTGTCTGTATATCCCTCCCCCCTCTCCCTCTCTCTCGCTCTCACTCTGTCTGAAGACAAAGCGTCTGAGCGTTCCACGAGGAAAAAGAAAATCTACTATGCTTCTATCAGTCTCTCTGTCTGTCTATGTGCTTTGCCAACTTTCTGCACACTAGCCTATCCTTGCATTTCAAAGGCCTATGCAGCAATGTAGGTGTAATGCCTGTGAGGATTCATCAAACGGCCTTTTACTGCAAGCAGAGCTATGTTATACGTTTACTCTATCTGTCTGTCTGTCTGTCTTTGTCTCAGCCTGTCTGAATGTCTGTCTGTCTGTCACTCTCTCTGTGTCTGTCACTCTCTGTGTGTCTGTGTCTCTCTCTGTCTCTCTGTGTCTGTCTCTGTCCCTCTCTCTCTGTGTCTGTCTGTCTACCTCTGTCTCTGTCTGTCTGTTTGTCTGTCTGTCTCTCTCTGTCTGTCTCTTTGTCTGTCTGTCTCTCAATCTGAAAATATACTCTCTCTCTGTTTCTGTCTGTCTGCCTGCCTGACTGTCTGTCTGCATATCTCTCCCCCCCCCCCCCCTCTCTCTCTCTCTCTCAGTCTGAAGACATCTTTCTGTGTCTCTGTTTGACTGTCTGTCCGTCTGTCTGTCTCTGTCTGTCTCTCTGTCTGTCTCTTTCTCTGTCTCTCTCTCTGTCTCTCTCTCATCTCTCTCAATCTGAAGATATACTCTAAGTCTGTCTGTCTCTCTGTCTGTCTCTCTGTCTCTATCTCGGCCTGTCTGTCTGTCTCTTCTCTCTCTTTCCCCTCTCTTTCTCTCTGTGTCTATCTCTCTCTCTCTAGAGTCTCTCTCTCCCAATCTAAAGATATAGACTACTCTCTCTTTCTGTCTCTCTCCCTCGCCCCACCCCCTCTCTCTCCTCCCCCTACCTCTCCCCTCACTCCCTTCCCTGCCTCCCTTGTCCCTCTCCCTCCCCCTCCTCCCTCCCCCCCCCCCCCCCCCCCCCAAAGCTCAGCTGATGGATTGCCGGGTGGATTAGGCTGATGACTGTGTGGCCCCTATACCCAAGGGTTCTGCAATCAGTGCCACTTAAAGAGATCCGCCCTTAATTTGCAGGCCTACTGGGGGGGAGGTGCAATTAGATATGGGGTGCGTTTAAAGGAATCACCCGTGGTAGGCCTACCATGGCCCTGCTATGCCCTGCCCTGCCCTGCTACTTGCAAGAACTGGGTGACCTGTTGGAAGGTGTGGTGTGTAGTGTGGGTGTAGTGTGTGGGTGTAGTGTGTGGGTGTGTAGTGTGTGGGTGTGGTGTGGTGTGTGTTGTAGTGTGGGTGTAGTGTGGAGTGTGTGTGTGTGTGTGTGTAGTGTGTGTGTGGGTGGGTGTGTGGGTGGGTAGGTGTAGTAGTGTAGTTGTGTGTGTGTGTGTGTGGGTGGGTGGGTGGGTGGGTGTGGGTGGGTAGGTGTAGTGGGTGTAGTGTATGTGTGTGTGTGTGTGTGTAGTGTGTAGTGTGTATGTAGTGTATGTGTACTGAAGTGGGTGTAGTGTGTGTGTAGTGTGTGTATGTGAAGTCAAGTCAAGTCAAGTCTTTCTTCTTTCATGATGGTACATTGAATCAGCAATGCATTTTCTATTTTTTTCATCAATCCATCTATCTAGGAACAAAAACAACTTGATCAGTAATATCGAACTACATTATTACGAGAACCCATAACAATAACATAGACTGATAAAGAAAAAAGGACAAAATAAACAATACACTGCAGAACTCGAACACACACACACACACACACACACATACACACTTAGATATAGATGATAAACTCTGTGTGCGTGTGTGTGTGAAGCTGGATATCAAGTATAGAAAATATGTATTTATGGATTGCCCAGTAAATTCAGCATGACTGTGATGGATAATAGGCCTATGAATACTGTTCTAATTTAATCTTCTGCATGGAGAGATTGTTGACCAGCAAGCGTTTACCATAACAAAGTCTGGGCATTCTCTCTCTCTCTCTCTCTCTCTCTCTCTCTGTTTTTTATGTAAATGTTCTTGTACTTCTTTAGTTAAGTGGCTAGCATGAACAGTTTCTCGAATTGCCTGACTTGTTTGCACATCACTTTCTTCTTTTTAGGAGAAAAATCTCTCCCAAACAATATAGTTTACGTTTATATAGTTTCAACATGCGCGTGAATCTTCATAATTTTTACCATCCTCTGACACCACGAAATGAAACTAACTTCTTCTCAAAGCTATTTCAACCACACCGAAATCTCATGCTTGTATGCAATCAGAGACTTCCACATCAGAAAAGAAAGACCCCCTCCCCCCTCCCCCCCCCCCCCCCCCCCCCCCCCCCCCCCCGACAGAAGACTTCAGAATTCTGGTTTTAAAAAAAATATCATAAAGTGTCAGATCATCTTCCCCCGAAAATTAATATTCATGTCCCATCCATTCACTCCCCCAGCATCAACACTTGGCTGGGAAGAGAAAGAGCATCTAATGCACAAGGTATGCAAATGCGGCGACTGAAACGTGTGCATGCATAAAGAAGCACCGGAAAGACCAACCAACAGCGAGACGGGAGGAGGTGACGTGGGTAACAACGGAAGCGGAAGTGTGACGAACTGAACTCGCTTCCTGTTTCTGCTTGAGCTGCCATAATATTTGTGTTTGCGTCTGTGTCGTTGTTATGTTGTAGCTTGTTGTTCTTCTATCATTTTGGAATTGTGTCTGTGTCTTTGTGTCTGTATCTCGTGCCGGTTTTTGATGTCTGGTGTAACTGTCTTCCTGTTCGTCTGTTTCTTTGTGTTATTTATCTCTGTCTGTGTCTGGGTCCTTGTATAGTTGTGTCGTTGTAAATTGTTACTTATTGTCCCTCTATCATTTTGGCCGTATGTTTCTGTCTATGTGTCTGTTGTATCTGTGCCATTTTTTTTAATGTCTTGTGTAGCTGTCTTCATTCATGTCCTTCTGTTTACTTGTGTTATTCAAGATTCAAGATTTTATTTCAGGAAAAAACCCAAGGGGTACATGAAATTTAACAAAACCACAACTTGCAAGATATGGGCGTGTGAAAAAATACTCACAACACAAATTCATTCCAAAATGAAGATGTCTTTCTGTGTCTGTGTCTTTGTCAGTTATGTCTTGTTGTTCCACTAT
>CM054134.1:28106539-28121539 GCA_028751875.1 Rapana venosa | reverse complement strand
CAATAGCAAAACATGCTAGCACAATAGCAAAACATGCTAGCACAATATCAAAACATGCTAGCACAATAGCAAAACATGCTAGCACAATATTTTTAAAACAAAACAAAACTCACCAACATCCTAGCAGAAAACAAATTTAAAAACCTTGGCACAATTAAGAAGGGGACAAACATTTTAATGAGAAGTCATCTCAAAACAGTGTTATGTACACACACACACGCACTCACACACACACACACTACCAATCAATACAGTCAGCTGTCTGGAAAGGCAGACACAACACTACACAACACAACACAACACACCTGCCACCACAGGACTCCATTCTCTGCCTCATAACTCACACCGTTTCTGTCAACCAGTGTCTACACATGATGGAAACAGCACGTAAACAAACGCAACATGCTAAAAACCTTGTGATGAGAAAGGTATGCCTGTGATCCAATTGCACCAGGCAAAATAGAGTGGCAAAGAACAAAACAAAATAAAACAGAAAACTACTCCCTCTTTACCTCTAAAATGGGTGAACTCTTTTGTTATCTTTTAACAATAGCCTGTTATTGCATCAGCTTGTTTTCAAACACACACACACACACACACACACACACACACACACACACACACACACACACACACACACACACACACACACACACACACACACACACACACACATGGGAACGGGATAGCCTAGTGGTTAGAACATTGCCCTCGCAATCCGACGACCCCAGTTCGATTTTCGTTCAAAGGGATATTTTCCCTGGAGTTAGCATAAGTGCAGATTCCACTCTCCTCAAAAGTCCTTCGGATGAGACTATAAACCGAGGTCCCGTGTGCCAACGCTCGCAGAACATCTTGCGCACACGTTAAATCCTGTTCCGCTTTTCTTAAGAGTAGGCCATTATGTGCCGGTCAGAACAGATGACAGAATTTATAAAACCGCATACACACGGGGGCTGGATGTAAAAAAAAGCACATACGTGCTTATTCCATTATCCTCGCTATAAAAGAATTAAAAAAAAAAATCTATATAAACACACAGAGACACACTCACAGAGAAAAAAAGCGGCAACATAAGGATAATTCTAGAGCAACTTCCTCTCTGAAATATCTGCCATGAAACAAGTGAAACATTGCATGTAGGTTCTTGACCGCTCCATACATGGCAAACATGAGCACCTGTGGAAGAACAGACACCAGTGTGTTAGAGTGGAGCCCCATCCACACGACATAGACAAAGAAAGAAACAAAGTGGAACCCCATCCACACGACATAGACAAAGAAAGAAACAAAGTGGAGCCCCATCCACACGACATAGACACAGAAAGAAACAAAGTGGAACCCCATCCACACGAAATAGACACGAAAAGAAACAAAGTGGAACCCCATCCACACGACATAGACAAAGAAAGAAACAAAGTGGAACCCCGTCCACACGACATAGACAAAGAAAGAAACAAAGTGGAAGCCCCGTCCCACACGACATAGACAAAGAAAGAAACAAAGTGGAACCCCATCCACACGAAACAGACAAAGAAAGAAACAAAGTGGAACCCCATCCACACGAAATAGACAAAGAAAGAAACAAAGAGGAACCCCATCCACACGAAACAGACAAAGAAAGAAACAAAGTGGAACCCCATCCACACGACATAGACAAAGAAAGAAACAAAGTGGAACCCCATCCACACGACATAGACAAAGAAAGAAACAAAGTGGAACCCCATCCACACGACATAGACAAAGAAAGAAACAAAGTGGAACCCCATCCACACGAAATAGACAAAGAAAGAAACAAAGTGGAACCCCATCCACACGAAATAGACAAAGAAAGAAACAAAGTGGAACCCCATCCACACCTCCACATATTTTGGATCAGTAGTCTAGAGGTAAAGTGTGCGGTGGTTTGATCCCCGTTTGGGCCCGAAACTTTTCCCCCAACCATCAGACCATGAGTGGTGGTCAGGGTGCTAGTCTGTTGGATGAGATGATAAACTGAGGTCTCCTGTGTTCTACAATAATATTTAGCCACGTAAAAAGAACCCACGGCAACAAGAGAGTTGTCCTTGGCAAAATTATGTAGGAAAAAGAACAAGTAAAAAGAAAGCCACTCTCATCATCATCATCAGACCCGTGACCTTGGCGGTCGTGGGGGAGACACGAAAGATGATGCCGTGGTAAGCCTCCTCCATCCATCTCAGTCCTCGGCTCTGCGCAGTAGTGCCGAGTCATTCATCCTGGTCCATTCTCTGATATTGTCCATCCATGACTTGTTCTGTCTTCCCCTCTTTCTGCCACCTTCGAGTGTTCCCTGCAGTACTGGTTTTGGCAGAGTGTTGTGGCGGGTGACGTGGCCGAACCATGTCAGCTTTTTCTTCTTGACGATGGTGAGAAGGGGTTCCTGTGGACCTGCCAGCTGTGTTATTTGACTCTTGACAAATTCATTGGTCTTTCGTTCTCTCCAGGATATGCCCAGTAGTTTTCTATGGCATTTTGTTTCGAATGACTGGTTCGCTTTGCTGTTTCAGCAGTCAATGTCCAGGTTTCACTTCCGTACAGCAGGATAGTCTGAATTAGGGCTTTGTAGAGCTTTAGTTTGATAGGGAAACTGATCTCTTTACTTTTCCATATGGTGGTGAGTTTTGTCATGGAGGATGTTGCCATGGCTATTCTGACTTTGATTTCTGTCGTCGATCGCCCGTCCTTTGTGAGTGTAGCGCCAAGGTATTTAAAAGCGTCTACCTCCTCCAGTTGTTGGCCGTTCATGTAAATTTTAGCAGTGGCGTTGTTCGTGCTGTTCACAAGTACTTTACTTTAATAGGGAACAAATACAGTTGCAGACAGGAAACGAAAAAAAAGGTGGCGCTGCTCTTGTGGGGACGCGCTCTCCCCAGGGAAAGCAGCCCGAATTTCACGCAGAGAAATCTGCCGTCACTTAAAGTGGTATCAATAAATCAATAAATGAATAAATAATACAAAATAGACAAAGAAAGAAGAAAAGTGGACCCCTTTCCATACGAAATAGACAAATAAGACACAAAGTAGGTCCCCTCCCACACGAAATAAGCAGCAACAAAAAAGCAAAATGGAGCCCCTCCCACACGAAATAGACAAAACAAACGAACAAACAAACGACTTTGTATGGCATACAGAGCCATTAGTAGACACAGACTCATCAGCTAAACCAATATCGTAAATGCCAAACCTTGCTAAAAATCATCTGTTTATCTTGTCTGTCATAGACTTGCAGACTCTATCATAGGTCAATGCTTGTGTCCTAAAGGGTCTGCTATTGTGATGCTACCATGCAGTTGTTTTGGGGCATAAATAATCACAGAAATGGACCCACGCTGACATTGTATCATGTTGCTTAATTGAGTGTGACATAATGAGGTCAGAGCATGATTTAGTTATCTCCTGGTTAACAGCCTAGCATGATTTAATTCTATTTGCTGCTGTTTTTCCTCTCTCTCTCTCTCTCTCCTCTCTCTCTCTCTCCTCTCTCTCTCTCTCCTCCTCTCTCTCTCTCTCTCTCCTCTCTCTCTCTCCGCTCTCTGTCTGTCTGTCTGTCTGTCTGTCTGTCTGTCTGTCTGTCTGTCTCTCTCTCTCTCTCTCTCTCTCTCTCTCTCTCTCTCTCTCTCTCTCTCTCTCTCTCTCTCCTGTAGTTTGTTTATGAGTATGGACACTGACTGTAAAGACAGAATTATGGAAGAGGCAAATTATGACTGTCCCTGTCTGTGTGTGTGTGCTAGGCAAATAGAAGCTTAGAGAGAAGCAGTGTGTGTATGTGTGTGTGTGTGTGTGCACAAAAAACTGACATTAAATCAAATAAATTCCTAGTGAAAGGGGGTAAAAAAGTGGTGAAATTTACTTCTAGAAATAAGGGTCGTAAAATAGAAATGAAATAGTACATATCTATACACACACATACCCCCCCCCCCCATATATATATATTATATATATATATATAATATAAATATATATATATATATATATGAGGAGAGAGAGAGAGAGAGAGAGAGAGAGAGAGAGAGAAGCATGCGCGCGTACACACCACACATACGCACACACACTACCAATCAATACAGTCAGCTGTTTGGAAAGGCAGACATAACACAACACAACACAACACAACACACCTGCCACCACAGGACTCCATTCTCTGCCTCATAACTCACATCGTTTCTGTCAACCAGTGTCTATACATGATGGAAACAGCACGCAAATAAACGCAACATGCTAAAAACCTCGTCATGAGAAAGGTATGTCTGTGATCCAATTACACCAGGCAAAAAAGAAAAAAGACTGGCAAATAATCAAACCAAATCAAAACAGAACAAAGTAAAACTCCTCCCCTTTCCCATGCCCTCAATAAAATGCATGAAGGCTATATTATGATATTTTGACTAGCCCCTAACATTGCATCAGCTCGCTCTCTCTCTCTCTCTCTCTCTCTCTCTCTCTCTCTCTCTCTCTCTCTCTCTCTCTCTCTCTCTCTCTCTCTCCCTTCTCTATTTCTCTGTCTGTCTGTCTGTCTGTCTGTCACTCTGTGTCTGTATATGTCTTTGTCTGTCTGTCTGTCTGTCTGTCTCTCATTGACACACACGCAGGCGGAGCACCGACGCATTCACAACAAGCACACAAACACACAAGGGAAAAAAGAAAACAACAACAACAACAACAACAAAGCTCAAGCGTTTTCAGTCAAAGAGGCTATATACTATACTTATATAGAGCTAACTGAGACTAGACCAATGCTTAATTCTCGATTTAACAGCAGATTTCCAAATGTTTGTTATAAGTGTAAGTGATTATAAGAGCTTAATGCTTTGGAAGATCATTACTGAATAAGTTGTGTGTTTTTTTTTAGATAAGAGGGTGTGTGTGTGTGTATGTGAGGGGATGGGGGGGGGGGGTATAATAAAAATATCAATTTTATGTATGCAAAATCATATTTCTGTTTTGAACATTTTCTTTTCACACAGTAATCGACGTCTAGTATCGAAATTATATTTTCATTGCTCTTGATGCAATGTATCTGAGTAGAGGGCTGTTATTTGAAACACTCTTTGTCTGGACAGTGTACTTAGGAAAAAACCCAAACAACAACAAAACCCCCAAACGAACCCCGTCAACACTCAATAGATTCGATGTCAACATTATCAGTGTACATGTTTTGCCATTACTTTTGCTGATGTGTGTTTGTGTGTATGTGTGGTGTGTTTATTTTTATTTATTTTTTATTTATTTAAATATTCTTTTATTTCGATGATAATGGAATTAGCACTCATGGGCTTTATTCTTCCAGGCCCCGTGCGTATGCAGTTTTGTAAATTTTGTCTTCCTTTCCACCCGTGTGTCTGTGTGTGTGGTGTGTGTGTGTGTGTTGTGTGTGTGTGTGTGTGTGTGTGTGTGTGTGTGTGTTTGTGTGTGTGTGTGTGTGTGTGTGTGTATGTGAGCACGTGCTTGTGTGTACTGTGTGTGTTGTGACCACTCCAATGACTGATCCACTTCTTTGCTTTCAACAACAGCACTATAAAAAAAAAAGCAGAAACAGAAAACACCGATCAAACATAACAACTGTAAAAAAATTTTTAAACCTCACCAAAGAACAACAAGCACAATAATAAGACATCAACATAAAGAATAAATCTGAAGTCATCATTCACAAAATTTGCTCGGAGAGAAGTAAACCATTGGTGGTGGTGTGCTGGATCGGTGGTCTAGAGGTAACGCGCCTGTCTAGAATGCGAACAATCCGGGTCGGAAGTGTAGGGTGGTTCGAATCCCGTTTGGGCCCGAAACTTTTCCCCCATCCATTACACCATGAGTGGTGGTCTGGGCGCTAGTCTTTCGGATGAGACGATAAACCGAGGTCCCGTGTGTTACACAAAATTATTCAGCGCACGTAAAAAGAACCCACGGCAACAAGAGAGTTGTCCCTGGCAAAATTCTTAGAAAAAAGTCAATCTGATAGGGAAACAAATACAGTTGCAGACCCCCCCAAAAAAGGGTGGCGCTGTTCTTGTGGCGACGCGCTCTCCCCGCGAAGAGCAGCCCAAATTTCACGCATAGAAATCTCGTGACTTAAAGTGGTATAAATGAAATAAATGAAAATAAATTGTTACAGGTGCTAGAGCCGATCCCCGCATGGCAACCATTATCACCCATGAACAATGGATTGCCTCTTTCACAGGGAAGCAACAACAACCAAAAGAAACGCCCCAAACCTCGCAGCAACAACAATAGCAACAACAATAACAACAACAGCAAAAACCTTTCACTACATACAGATTGGACAGATTCAGATTCATCAGAAAAAATGATCTGGTAAATAACAAACCTTAGGGGGGTTTTGCTTGTTTGTTGGTTTGTTTGTTTGTGGTGGGTTGGTTTGTTTGTGGTGGGTTGGTTTTTTTCGTGTCTTGGCTAGAGCTCCGAGGTTCACCAATGGTGAGATTTTGCGTATGCAACCCATTTTTTTCCCCACCACGAAGGTAGAAGGTAGCCGTATTCCGAATTCGAGAATGCATGCTGGGTATGCTTGTGTTTTGGTAACTCACTGAACACTGACACGAATTACGAATTGCCGGATCTTTAACGTGGATATTTATTAATCTCAATACATGCGTGTGTATACACGAAGGGAAGTGAGGGACTGGCAGGTCTGCATCTGAAGTTGACCTGGGGGATTGTAAAGGAGGTTTTGAATAAACCTTGGTATAATTATCTGTTGATCTGTCTGTGGTAGACTGGGAGACTCCATCGTAGGTGAGTTTGTGTTGAAAACAGTCCGCTATTTTGACACTCCTGCGCCTTATTTTGGCTCGTGAAGAGTAAACACAGCATTCACCTTGACATTACATCAGGTTGCTTAATTGTGTGTGACATAATCAGGTCAGGCAGGGCATGATTTAGTTATCTCCTGTTTAATAGCTTTATTATGGCTCAATTTTGTTTTTGCTGTCCCAGCTCCCCCTCCCACTCCCCCCCTCCCCCCCCCCCCCTCCACCCCACCCCCTGGGAATGCTGTGGGCCTTTTCGGTAAAAAAAAAAGAAAAGAATAAAAAAACCACCCATTCCCACCTTTTGTTGAAATTCTGTGCTCGATTTCTTCTCTTCTTTTCCAGTTCCCTTTGCTTCTATTTTTATCATTACCTGTCTCTCTCTCACACACATGAGAGCTTTTTCATTATGCGCGAAATAAAGGAATTTTGATTTGATTTTTTTAATATTCTCTCTCTCTCTCTCTCTCTCTCTCTCTCTCTCTCTCTCTCTCTCTCTCTCTCTCTCTCTCTCTCACGAGCTTTTTCATTATCCTCGAAATAAAAGAATTTTGATTTTATTTTATTTGATTCTCTCTCTCTCTCTCTCTCTCTCTCTCTCTCTCTCTCTCTCTCTCTCTCTCTCTCTCACACACACACCCCACACACACACACACACACACACACACACACACACACACACACACACACACACACACACACACACACACACATATATATGAGAGCTTTTTCATAATTTTCGAAACAAAAGAACTTTGATTTGATTTGATTCTCTCTCTCTCTCTCTCTCTCTCTCTCTCTCTCTCTCACACACACACACACACACACACACCACACACACACACACACACACACACACACACACACACACACACACACACACACACACACACACACACACACACACGAGAGCTTTTTCATTATCCGCGAAATAAAAGAATTTTGATTTGATTTGATTTGATATTCTCTCTCTCTCTCTCTCTCTCTCTCTCTCTCACACACACACACACACACACACACACACACACACACACACACACACACACACACACACACACACACACACACACACACACACACACACACACACACACACACGAGCTTTTTCATTATCCTCGAAATAAGAGAATTTTGATTTTATTTGATTTGATTCTCTCTCTCTCTCTCTCTCTCTCTCTCTCTCTCTATCACACACACAAACACACACACACACACACACACACACACACACACACACACACACACACACACACACACACACACACACACACACACACACATGAGAGCTTTTTCATTATCCTCGAAATAGAATTTTTTAAATTTTATTCTCTCTATCTCTATCTCTTCTCTCTCTCACACACACACACACACACACACACACACACACACACACACACACACACACACACACACACACACACACACACACACACACACACACACACACACACACACACACACACACACACACACACACACACACACAGACGCGCGCGCGCGTGCTTATTTTCTGCCTACTCTGCCCATTCTCCTGCCTCTTTCCATGCAAAACTTTAAAATGAAAGAAATTTCTAACAAACTTTCTGATGAGCTGCCCTGAGATTTGAACTTGACCTCCAGGACCAGTGGGCAGTAGACCCCCGCCCCCGCAGAGTTCTATGGACAGAAGATGACCAGGCACGAACATTCCACCCAACAATTATCAGGGAACTCAGAAGAAGACAGAAGACATTTGCTGAGTTTGTTTGTCCTGTTAGTCTATTAATTGTATGAGT
Organism: Rapana venosa; assembly: GCA_028751875.1. Classification (NCBI taxonomy): domain Eukaryota; kingdom Metazoa; phylum Mollusca; class Gastropoda; order Neogastropoda; family Muricidae; genus Rapana; species Rapana venosa. Next base: position 28,112,979 of record CM054134.1, on the reverse strand, counting down.
ATGGACGGACACCGACTAGAAAAGACAAACATTATGGACGAGACAGATTATTATTGCTGTTACTGTTGTTGTTGTTGTTGTTGTTGTTGTTGTGTGTGTGTGTGTGTGTGTGTGTGTGTGTGTGTGGTACGTGATTAAAGCCTTGAAGGAAACAGTGTGTGTATGTCTGTGTGTGCATGTGTTGTGTGTGTGTCTGTGTCTGTCTCTTTTGTCTGTGTGCCTGTTGTGTCTATGTGTCTGTGTGTGTCTGTATGTCTCTGTATGCCTGTGTGTGTGTCTATATTATGTATGTGTGTATGTGGGTGGTTGGGTATAGGCGAGTGGGTGGGGGTGCAGAAAAGAAATGCATATACCAATAACATAGATTCGTAGAAAAAGCAAACAAAAATTTGAGATTAATTTCAAGAAAAACAAAGAACAAGATTAATTTTTTTTTAAACTAGAAAATAGTTTTATGAAAAAGGCAAAGATAGAAGAAAAAGGGAAGAAACGTTTTAAAAACACGAGAGAAAAAACAACAACAACAACAACAAATATATAGTGCTAAAAATGGAAAAGACGAATAAAGAAACAGGAACCTGAAAATAGAATTGAGAAAACACAAGAGGAAGATCAAGCCACAGAGACTTCAGGGAAAGAAAATCTAATTGTATTAAAGCAGTCTTGTTCCGAAACACAGGAGAAGAAGAAGAAGCCAGAGCAAAACTGTTAAGTTTTTGTGAATGAAATCATGTGCAAAGATAGTGTCCAGAACTATGCAGCAAAGTAAACAAAATCGAGGGAAGGAAGAAACATGCAGTAGAAGTATGGTTTGGGGAGGGGGGGGGGAACCCGGAGAGAGAGAGAGAGAGAGAGAGAGAGAGAGAGAGAGAGAGAGAGAGAGAGAGAGAGAGAGAGAGACAGACAGACAGTCGGACGGACGGACAGACAGGCAGACAGACAGACAGACAGACACGAAGAAGAAAGAAAGAAAGAAAGAAAGGAAAGATGGAAGGAAAGAAAGACAAACAGATGAAAGAAAGAAAGAAGGAAAGAAAGAAAAAAAGGGAAGAAAGAAAGAAAGAAAGAAAAAAAGAAAGAAAGAAAAGAAAGAAAGAAAGGAAGGAAGGAAGGATTAAAAGATGGAAGGAAAAGAAAGACAAACAAACAGATGAGGCAAGGCAAGGAAGAAAACTAAATGAGATGCAGGTAGCACCTGCTGTAGTGTAACAGGAAAGAAAAGTCGAGGAAGAAATTTGTGAGAGAGGTAGAAAAACAACCTCAGTGAAAAAAACGAAAAGAGGAAAAAGAATTCAATATCAAAACACCCCACCAAAACAGGAAGCAAAACAAAAGCTAAAAGAAAACAATGAGAGAGAGAGAGAGAGAGAGAGAGAGAGAGAGAGAGAGAGAGAGAAAAGAGAGAGAGAGAGAGAGAGAGAGAGAGATTTTAATTTAATTTAATTTTTATTCTTGTAAATCGAGGACAATGGAATAAGCACTTATGTGCTTTGCTACATCTGGTTCCCGTGTCTATGCGGTTTTGTAAACTTTGTCATCTGTTCCCACCGGCATGCAATAGCCTACTCTTACGAAAAGCGGAACAGGATTTAACGTGGGGCCTCGGTTTATAGTCTCATCCGAAGGACTTTTGGGGAGAGTGAAGTCGGCACTGTTGTTAACTCCAGGGGAAAATATCCCCTTGAACGGGAATCGAACCCGGGTCGTCAAATTGCGAGCGCAATGTTCTAATCACTAGGCAATCCGTCCCCAGAGAGAGAGAGAGAGAGAGAGAGAGAGAGAGAGAGAGAGAGAGAGAGAGAGAGAGAGAGAGAGAGAGAGAGAGAGAGAGAGAGAGACAGACAGACAGACAGACAGACACACAGACAGACACACAGACGCACAGAGACAGAGTGAGAAGGAAACGCACACACACACACACACAGACAGAGAGAGACAGAGACAGAGACAGAGAGAGACAGAGAGAGAGAGACAGACAGACAGGTAGAGACAGAGAATGAGAGAGGGAGTGAGAGAGAGTGTGAGAGAGAGAAACACACAACCAGACATGAACTGATGAGAGCAAAACCACAGAAACCCAGAAACACGCAAACAGACAAAGAAAATGCCAGTCTGCACACATAACACATACAGAGACTGACAGATCAAGCACACGTGGTGGCAACACACGAACGCTTACAACCAGTGTAGGTCTAGGCTATAAGATGCCATCATCGAAACCAAAGTCTACGCAGTCTATGCAGAGCCCGAAGAGTTTTCCTTCACCCGCAATCGCCTCTAATGAATATTCATGGCATTTCTTGGATTTGTCCAGCAGATTCAGGTAGTGGCAGATTGCCGAAGGACTCGAGATACAATCAGAGCGTTCTCAGCCGTAGCAAACCACATTGGAGATGGCACAGACTGAAACTCGTTAAAGATCTTACGATGATAGCTCCGTAGGGTCCACAAGAAGAAGAAGGAACATAATGATGTGGCTACCACTGTATAATGAAATAGATAGGTAGGTAGACCTTCAAATAAGTGAAAAATGAATAAATGAGAAAAGAAAGGATGGAAGGAAGGAAGGAATGAACGAAGGAAGGAAGGAAGGAAGGAAGGAAAAGAAAAGAAAAGAAAGACAAAGGACAACAGAGGAACATTCAGAAATAGATAACGGAAAAATAGAAAGAAAAAAGAAGAGAAAGGAAAGGAAGAAAGAAAGAAAGAATGAAAAGAAAGGAAGAAGAGACCAGCAAGGCAACATTGTTTGTTGTCTTGCTGGTCTCTTCTTTCTTTCTTTTAAATCGAGGACAACGGAATAAACACTTATGTGCTCTGTTACATCCGGTCCCCGTGTGCATGCGGTTTTGTAAACTTTGTCATCTGGTCCCACTGGCACACAATGGCCTACTCTTACGAAAAGCGGAACAGGTGTGCGCAAGATGCTCTGCGTGGGTTCGCACATGGGGCCTTGTCGGCTTCTGAAGCGCATAGCTGGAACCTTCAGGGCAAAACATACCTCTAATAGATCGATTGTTCTCACCATAAGCGTGGGTCTAAAGCAGCTTGATGCATCAGGTTCTACCTGACCTTTTGGTATAGCTCCTGTTCTATCTCAAAGGAACGGCTCGCATCCTTCAGCCAATGGACACTCAGCTTGAAGCTGACAGGTATGTGTCATCCTTAAGCCTGTTCGTTGTGTGTATGTGATCGAAACTTAGTACTCGTGGTGACCTTTACCTTTCATAATTTTCAAACAGTTTGTCAGATAGACTTTTTTCTCTTTTTTTTCTTTTTTACACTGACAGGTCCCAACGAACAGGTTGGGATGATCTGTTTGAATTGAACTGCAAAGTGGTAAAGGATAATTTGGCATTATCTTTCCAGTGACAAAGAAAAAAGGCCGAAACACTTGCAAGACTCAAAAGCCTGCTTCTGTTTACTTTCATTTTTCTTCATGTATGAAATTAGATTGGGGTGAATTTGCATGGAAAGTCCATCATCAATGTATGTATTTTTTCTTTCTTGATATCATTCTTCATGCTATGTATTGCACGTTATTACTTTCAATTTTTTTTTCGCAGAGGGCTGGATGTAAAAAAGCTATTGTTATGCTTATTCTATAACCCTCTATAAATAAAATGTGTTCATTGTTCATTGTTCATCTCTCCCTATAAGTTTTTTTTTCTGTGTGCAACACGTTTGTTTGTCTTTTTATATTTTACGATTGGCCCTCAGCTGAAGCGTTACTTTTACCCAGCTATTGTTGATTTGAATTCTTATATACCGTTTGGGTAATGTTCAGCTAATATCTAGTGTTTGAAAGATTGCTTTTCATTATTTAACCTCTTGCCTTATTTGTGGAAAATGTCTTATTGTGGACAGATGGTGACAGTTCCAACATCCCTTACTCCTAAAAGTAAAACAGGAACGAAGAATGGTCAAACCATGACATTATCAGTGCTCATCACTTGAAATAATTTCGATAGATTTTTATTTTACAATGCCTTGCACAAAATTAGTGAATAATAGAAATAGTGTTATCCCCCATACCTTTTTGTTTCCATCTTCAGCTATTTCACATTGAAGAGCACTCAACGTCCTGTGTACCTCTTTTCTCTTGTTAATCTTTTTCCATTTTTTTGTTCTAATTGAGATAAGATTTTCAATGTTCCCCTGTCAGCACTTACAATGTGCTAAATAGCCTCCTTAGTACTGGTCGTCGTGTGCACCTGAGGATTTTCAAAAGGTACATACAGTGCGCTACCACAAGCAAACAAACTGAATTTCTGTAGGCAAACGCAGCATAAAAATAGTCTGCAAAGGCGAGCTAAACAAACTCTCTGTCTTTAAAAACACACAAAAAACTCCCAAAACAAACAGCAACAACAAAAAGTGGGAGAATAAAATTGATGGGCGTAGGTTATGTTCATCCTGAAACTGCTTTCTAACCTTCGCATTAGGAGTTAAGCGTTATTGTGTTGGAAAACAGATACACCACTGTCACTGCAGACCATCCTGTGTGCGTGTGCCCATAGCATACTGCACCGCTTCGCCTGAAGTCATGACCTGCCCTGCCAACTTGGCTGTGTCAATCCTCCCTGCATGCTAACACAGCCATAAATTGTGAGGCAATGTGACGTGCATATTTCAACTTCCACACGTCTGCATAACATAATGCAGGATTAACACTTGCAGGTATGCGCATAAATATGACCCGGGAAATTCGTTTTTCTTGAAGTTGTCTTACCGTAATTCATATTTGTCACTGCGTAGACTGACATTTATTTGTGTGTGTTATGCTTTAAGTGTGGATCAGTGGTCTACACGCAATGCACGCGCCAAGAAGGTTTTCTTTATTTGTTCTTTCTTGTTGAGGGGAGGGGGGGGGGGGAGGTAGGGGGAGGAGGATGCTATATTATCATGACTTCAAATTGTTGATCTTTTTGTAATTGTGGTATGTAATTTTTTTTTTAAAGTGTGGTTAAACTGGGTAATGTTTTGAACACAAACACACTCTCTCTCTCTCTTCTCCTCCTTCTCTCTCTCCTCTCTCTCCTCTCTCTCTCTCTCTCTCCTCTCTCTCTCTCTCTCTCCTCTGTCTGCTCTGTCTGTCTCTGTTCTCTGTGCTATCCACTAGGCTAAACAAAACAATTACTGATTTTTTCTTATGGGCGGGACTAAAATGAACCATGTTTTGATGTCATTCCCTGGTTGCATGATCATAAAGCTAGTTTTAGTTTGTTAAAGAATTTTGTTCATTTCAAATAAGCTTATTTCAACCAAGGTATTTTTTCAGATGTGGTATAGCTTATATAAAGGAATATTCCTCACACAATGACCTCCCCGTGATGAATTTCTTTCTGTTATTTTAAAGCTGAGAGAAACTGTAGCAAACATAACTGACATTTTTTTCTCTAGTCTTTTGAGTTTCAAAGACAATAGTTTCACTGACTTTTAGTTTTACAATTGCCGGAACTGCCTGTGTCCTTGTTGGTTCTTCTCTCTTTTTCTTTTTTTAGGGGTGGGTGGGTGGATAAGAGGGGTGGGTAAGAGGGGGGATGGGAGCGGGATGGAGTATAGGAGAGCGTAGTGAGAAAGTAAATTTTGGCGGGCGAAGTGTTAAGCCTTTGTGATGATGAATACATTTTGTATTCTGGGAAAACCCGGGCTAACTGAGAGCCATCAGGACTGACACGTGTTGTGACAGTAGCTGTCCGCATAATTAAATAAGCATCCGCGAGATGGCAGGCAGGCCCCTATATTGTATTGTGTTGTGTTGTGTTGTGCAGTGTTGTACTCTACAATAATATGCTATCGCAATAACTATAAATTGTGATGAACAGTACTGTACTGTGTTGTGTGGTGTGCTGCATTGCAGAAATATAATGTGTAGGGTTCTATAATTATGACTGTCAGATTGTATTGCAATACATGCTATTTTAATATCTTGTCATGTGCTTGATTGTACTGCAAGTATTTCGTGGATGTAGGAACAGATGAAATATTTGAAAAATTCATGCACACAGGTGTAGTGTTAAGACACCATTTATTTTATTTTACTCTTTTATTTCGAGGATAATGGAATAAGCACTCATGTGCTTTTTTTTCATCCAGCCCCAGTGTGTATGCAGTTTTGTAAATGTTGTCTTCCGTTCCCACCGGCACACAATGGCCTAATCTTCCGAAAAGCGGAACAGGTTTTAACGTGTGCGCAAGATGTTCTGCGTGCGTTCGCACACGGGGCCTCGGTTTATGGTCTCGTCCGAAAGACTTTTGGGGGTAGCGGAGTCGGCACTGACGTTAACTCCAGAGGAAAAATCCTCTCGAACGAGAATCAAACCCGAGTCAGCAGATCACGAATGCTGATCCTGCTCCTTGACAAACCGATATTCAAAGTTACTGCATTGGTTCAACGTACCGAAGAATGTCCGACAGACAAACAAAGAAACAAGTGT
>CM054134.1:28094039-28096539 GCA_028751875.1 Rapana venosa | reverse complement strand
ACTGCGTTCCGTGGTCTGACGGTCCGGGTTTGAGCCACCTCCGAGGCACTTATTCGAGGAGCTTTTCTCCCTGGAGTTAACACCAGTACTGATTCTACTCTACCAAAAGTCCTTCGGATGAGCTATAAACCGAAGCCCCCGTGCGCAAAAACGCACGCAGAACATCTTGCGCACACGTCAAAACCAGTTCCGCCTTTCAGAAGAGTAGGCTACTTTTGAGCCGATAGACCAGATAACAAAACCTCCTCAAACAAACAAAACGCATGTACACAGTGGCGTCGTGTTTAGATACCATCATGAAGTCGGAGTATGGCTACCTTAAGTGTGGGCAAAAACAGATCCCACAGGCAAAATCTCACCATCAGTGAACCTCAAAGCTCAAGCTGGGCAACGAACAAAATAAAAGCAAACTGTGTAGGAATCCTCGTGCGGACTTTTAAAAAGCTATCCCTATCTGTCCTTGAAAAATAGGCCAGCTATGGTAGATGGTAGGTAAAATGCCAAGATACCTAGCATGCAATCTTCATGCAGAAGAGTGTTGGGTTTCGCCAGGTTTAACTTAACCAAGAAGACTCTTTTCCTGAAAATGTCAATGCATTGTCAAAATCTGGGAGAGTTACGGTCGAACGTAGAATTGTATGATTTTAAGCTGTGATTCAGTCCTCGTAAATTGTGGATATACATGATAAGGCATAAGACGACAAAGTGGGCGGGTGCGTACACTATCAGCTTACATACTTGTCTAAAAAAAACCGAAAAAAACCCCCTGCAATTGCAAAATCTTTCTGCGAAAACTGTGTCAACGTTTGAGCCAGGAGCTAAGTTTGTTTACAGAAACATGTTGACTGTGCACAGTGAATGTATAGTATTCTGGTTCTCAGTTGTAACTTAACATTGCAGCCTAACTGAACAGCCTTGGATCCCTTCAGGGCTGCTCTCGCCTCCTCTCCACCTTACCAGTAACACAGTTTTCCCCCACAGCCTTCTTCTCCAGCCCTTTTTGTAACATACACACACACACACACACACACAGAAGGGGAAGAGAGAGAGAGAGAGAGAGAGAGAGAGAGAGAGAGAGAGAGAAGGAGAGAGAGAGAGAGAGAGAGAGAGAGAGAGAGAGAGAGAATTGTTTTGCTGAAGAAGGGAACGATTTGGGACAAGCAGACAAACATGCACGCACACACGTTCGCACAGACGCACGCACGTACGCAGGCACACAGGCGAGGGAAAACTGAATGCTGATAAATGAACTGGTTTCTTTTTTCAAAAGCTAAACACATTTTCAAAAAATCATCTTTTTGGTACCGAATTGGATAAAGTGTACTTTGCATCAAACATTTTGACATGGAACCACGCATACTGAGAAGAAGAAGGAGGAGGAGGAGGAGGAGAAGAAGAAGAAGACAAACTAATTAAAAAACAAAAACGAAGAAGAAGAAAAAAAGATGATGATCATGATGATGAAGAAGATGAAGAAGAAGAACAACAACAACCACCACCACCACCACAACAACAACAACAACAACAACACAACGAAGAAGAACGCAACGAAGAGGACCAAGAAGAAGAAAACAGATTTCAAGCACAGAAACTAGGCCATCAACCTGCAGGATATCTCTCTCTGTTTTGACATACTGCCAGATTTCTACAACTGCTCTGGCAAAACAACTCCAGGAATGTTAAAGACTTGAAAAGACTTTCTCAATTAGAATCACAGGATGTAGCTGACTTCGTCAAGCGGGAAAGAAACGTGTGCAGCAGCTGCAAAAGGTAAGGTGCACAAGTATATGGGACAGGAGGTTTTGAACCTGCTTTTTCTTGGTTTTGATTTGCTTTCTCCTTGTTTTTGGTTTGTTTTCTCCTTGGTTTTGATGTTGTTCTCCTAGGTTTTGATGTGTGTTTTCCTTGGTTTTGATGTTGTTTTCTTTTGGTATTGATGTTGTTCTCCTTGGTTTTGATGTTGTTTTCCTTGGTTTTGATGTTGTTCTCCTTGGTTTTGATGTTGTTTTCCTTGGTTTTGATGTTGTTCTCCTTGGTTTTGATGTTGTTTTCCTTGGTATTAATGTTGTGCTTCTTGGGTTTGATGATGTTCTCCTTGGTTTTGATGGTGTTCTCCTTGGTTTTGATGGTGTTCTCCTTGGTTTTGATGGTGTTCTCCTTGGTTTTGATGGTGTTCTCCTTGGTTTTGATGTTGTTCTCCTTGGTTTTGATGTTGTTCTCCTTGGTTTTGATGATGTTCTCTTTGGTTTTGATGGTGTTCTCCTTGGTTTTGATTTGGTTCCCCTTGGTTTTGGTCTCTTTTATTTTGATGTGGTTGTACTTGGTTTTGATTTGGTGTTTCTTTTTTTTCTTTAACTTTATGTTTGGAATTTTCAAAGTTTTCCTCCCAGGAGGTGCCACCTCAAGGGCAATGTTGTATGTTCTTGTTGTTGTTGGTAGTGGTGGTGCTGTTTTGTTCTTCTTGTTCTTGTTATTATTGGGCATTCCCCGGCCTAACACC
>CM054134.1:28081539-28089039 GCA_028751875.1 Rapana venosa | reverse complement strand
CGCTATGCTAATCTAAATGCACCATCAGATTAACAGTCCTGTTCCATTTTCCACGCTACGATAGAAACAGTTTTTTGTTTCATTTTTTGTTTTGTTTTTAGCTGTGGGTTTTTTTAAAAAGTTTTTTTTCTGCTTATTTGCTTAAGTTTCACTCAACCTCCCCCCTCTCACTGATCTGCCTTACTTTTATGCATGCTTTCAAAAAAATAAGAACACGCCGAAGTCGGAATGCAGCTACCTCGGAGATCTATCCGAAGAACGAAAAAATATAAAGGACTGTGACAAAGTCTTGTGTGAGGTCAGGTTTCTTATTGTTCCAACATTGGCAAATGCTTGCAAGCTTTTAAAAAAATGTTTTTTTAAAGATTGTTGTGGATTTTCATTTGGATGAACAACATTAAGTAGAGTTGTTGTTATCTTCAAATACATTTTTTTTTAGAGAAAAGAAAGAGAGAACAATAACGGTTAAATATGAAACGAGAGACTTTGTCGTTCTTTGTCCTAAAATGAATACAAGTACTTAGTTTAAGTGACTAGTTCTTACATCTATCTACCAGCTGGCACAAAGCACAGTGTATCAATTTTTTTGGGAAACGAAGTCCAATTTTGATATATTTGTTTAATGCTCCTGAAGTTAAATGCAATAACAAAACAGAAATAAATACAAAGTAAAACATCCCCCGCCCCCTGCGTAAAAAACCCAACCAATCCTTAACTCAGTTGAACGGAAGCAGCAAAAAATACAGACTAGAAATAAGCAATGTAAACAACATAAGCAGAGAACAAGAAAAAAAAACGAAGGAGACACAGGCAACTAGCATCCCCCTCCCCTCCCTAAAATAAAATCCACCCAAATGAAATTCAATAAACTGAAGTCTCTCTATCTCTCTCTCATTATCTTGTTTGTTGATCATATGGTTTATTCATGTTTATTTCACTTTTTTCCCCATGAGGGCCTGGTGTAAAGAAGCCTCTGGCTTATCCAATTCTTCTTTTTCTTCAAGTGTCCGGTCTGGTCCTGCAGACATCGATGATCATGGCTCTCCATTCTCCCCTGTTCTCGGTCCCTCTCATGAGCTCATTGTTGGTGCCCTCTTTATTCGTTGCGAATTTGTTTAAGCTGTCTGTGAATTTTGTGCGTTGTCTTCCTCTGCTCTTGTTTTCACAGATTTTGCCACTCCATAACAGTTTCTCTAGTCCGTCAGCCCTGATTATATGGCCGAAAAATTTGAGCTGTCTTTCTCTGATGGTGTTGAGAAGGGATCTCTTGTATCCAGCCATTTCCATTACCTCTGCATTTGTTTTTCTTTTTGTCCATGAGACTTTTATGATTCTCCGGATTATCCAATTACCCTCATTAAAATATTCGAGTTCGAGTTCGAGTTTTCTCTCTCTCTCTCTCTCTCTCCTCTCTCTCTCTCTCTCTCTCTCTCTCTCTCTCTCTCTCTCTCTCCTCTCTCTCTCTCTCTCTCTCTCTCTCTCTCTCTCTCTCTCCTCTCTCTCTCTATAATATATATATATATATTATATATATATATGTGTGTGTGTGTGTGTGTGTGTGTATGTATACATAATCACATAAAATTACTTCATTCAAAGACAGAAACAGAAAAGAACAGCTGCTAAAAGCGTAGGACTACTTTCATATATATGAACCCACCCACCCCAAAAAAACAACAAGCAACCCCCCCCCCCCCCCAAAGAAACCCACCACCAACAACAAAAAACTACCCCAAACAAACCCCAACAACAAACCAACCAACCAACCAACCAACAAACAAAGCCCAACAAACCCAAAAACAAACCCAAAACAACAACAAGAACAAAACAAAACAAAAGCTGAGACACTTGTCAATGGAGTAAGTGCACTCCTGTTAAAAAAAAAATTAACAGAAAAAAAAGATTGAATACTGTTTATGCATTGGATACAAACAACTGCCTTTCCACCACCCTGCTGTACACCCTTTCCTCTCATGGCCATAGCCGTCGTCGTCATCATGATCATGTTGTTATTATCATTATGATCATCATCGTCATTATGATGATGTTGTCATCATCATCATCGTCATGGTGGTGGTGGTAGTTTTTATTTATTCTTTTATATCGAGGATAATGGAATAAGCACTTATGTGCTTTTTTACATCCAGTCCCCGTGTGCATGTGGTTTTGTAAATTCTGTCATATGTTCCCACCGGCACATAATGGCCTACTTTTACGAAAAGTGGAACAGGATTTAACGTGTGCGCAAGATGTTCTGTGTGCGTTCGCACACAGGGCCTCGGTTTATAGTCTCATCCGGAGGACTTTTGGGGAGAATAGAGTCTGCACTGATGTTAACTCCAGGGGAAAATATCCCCTTGAACGGAATCGAACCCGGGTCGTCAGATTGCGAGCGCAATGTTCTGATCACTGGGCTATCCCGTCCCAGTAGTAGTAGTAGTAGTAGTAGTAGTAGTAGTAGTAGTAGTAGTAGTAGTATAGTAGTAGTATAGTATAACTCTCATCACCATCCTCCTCATCATCCTCAAAATCATCATCATTATTAATCAGTTTGAACACCCCCCCCCCCCCACCCCCCACCCCGCCCCTTAAAAAAACAAAAAAGTTTAGATCTAGTCACAGTAAATAGCAAGTAATTAAATGACGGGAAAAAAGGAGAAGTAAGAGAAGTAAAAAGAGGGCACCTACATAATTATATATCAGTTGTTTGTGCCACAGTCTCCCATCACGTGTGTTGACGAGGGCTTATCAGAGTGAAGGAAGGAAGGAAGGAAGGAAGGATGGATGGAAGGAAGGAAAGAGGAGATTTGTTACGTCAGTGACAGAATTCCTCTTCACACACAGGGTGTCCAGTGTCTCTGGCATTGCAGACCTACCCAGCCCACATGTTAGTAGGTGGCCATAGATACTTTAGGAAAAAAGAAGATTTATCTGTTATCTAAGAGAAGTGGGTTTCGGATTTCTTTCTGTTTGTTACACTAGTCTAGAAACAAGTTTTCCTTTCCACGCTCTAGTCACAAGATTTTTTTCTTTATGCTTGTCCGAATCTGGCTTTGAATTTCACTTTTCTCTCTCTTCTCCCTCTCCCTGTCTCCTAACGTCTCTGACTGCTACTCTCTCTTCTCTACTCTCTCTCTCTCTTTCTTTTCTTTTCTGTTTGTGTGTGTGTGTGTTTGTGAATAATCTGAAAGCAAGTAAACAAGCCAATACATAATATATACCAGTGACAAGTAAACAGTAATGAGACAGTTCAATTTGTCAATTTACTCTACAAAGGACCATACCGTGATACAATGTTCATACCACGCATCATTACAAACTGTTCAAAAGGTTTCGCAATAACTTTTAAATTAAATGAAGTAATTCTAGACATTCCGTTCATCGTTCTAGATATTGGGAAACTCCTAATTTCATAATACGTTCGTCCATTATGCATACTTTTTTTTTTTTTCAAATAATGATTTGTTCAGTACTGGTAGCAGCCTGTGTCAAATTGTATGCTATTGCTTCTGAGCTTTGCACTGTTTCGTTTAATTTAACATTTACTGTTTAATTGTGGTTTGGTGCATGGTTTTCTGTTTTGCTCTGTGTATGTGCTAGTTTGCTAGAGGTTAAAAAAAGAGATTAGTTTAGTTTCTGCCAGGCAGTGGGCACACTTCCTACTGAGGGTATCTACCCTGCCCCACATACTGATGAATAGGTAGTCTTTTCCACCCTGATATATCTCATCCGACAGTTTTAATGTCTTTCTTTCTCTTTTGGACACAAGTAACCCAGTTGTTCCTTCACTGTTTCTCGGACACTTTTATATTATTTTCTTTCCTAGGTTCTGCTTTTTTATCATCATAGATAGTGTGTGTGTGTGTGTGTGTGTGTGTGTGTGTGTGTGTGTGTGTGTGTGTGTGTGTGTGTGTTTTCTACCTCAGGTTTACGTCTGTAAACTTATCAATGATATATAATAATATGTGTAGTTCCTATCATACGTGCCTGAATAGTTGTTATAGCAGGTGACATTGATGGAATAGCAGAATCAGAAAAAGAGCTTGCCAGCCTAACAGAACACTTGAATAAGGCCTCCAAAACATACGGCATGGAAATCAGTGCAGAGAAGACCAAACTGATGACTAATAACACCAACGGCATTAGCACTGATATCAGGGTTAATGACCAGAAGCTGGAAACAGTTCAAAGCTTCAAGTACCTGGGAGCCATTGTATCAGACCAGGGATCCAAGCCAGAAGTAGTATGCAGGACTGCACAGACAATAACAGCTTTGTCAAAACTAAACACCATCTGGAGAGATAAAAATATCTCACTTATCTCCAAGATCAGACTAATGCGCTCCCTTGTCATATCCATATTTCTGTATGCCTGTGAATCATGGACCCTGACTGCAGATTTGGAGAGAAGAATACAGGCGGTGGAGATGAGATGCTTTCGGAGACTCCTTGGCATCTCCTACAAAGACCACATAAGCAACGAAAGCGTGCATAACAGAATCCAGCAAACCATTGGACCCTATGAGAACCCTCTAACGATCGTGAAAAAGCGTAAACTTAAATGGTATGGGCATGTCACAAGATCCAAAGGACTTGCAAAGACAGTTTTACAAGGCACTGTCCAAGGAGGAAGAAGAAGAGGCAGACCAAGGAAGAGCTGGGAGGATAACATCAGCGAATGGACAGGCCTAGAACTCAACAAAACCCCGAGAAAGGCAGAACAGAGAGAGGAATGGAGGGAACTGGTTGTTGAGTCTTTGAGGGTGCCCCCACGGTCGTCAGACTACTGGACAGATAGATAGATAGATAGAGATATATCAATATGTGTCCGCTTGTATGTATGCATGTGATGATGAATGAGTATGCATGCATGTGGCTGAAAATAATTATGCAGTGTGTACATGCATGGGTGTTTGTATGATTGTACCAAAAAAGCATGCTTATTTGTATAGATGCATGATTATTCTGATGTGTGTGTGTAGCAAAGTAGATGTAGAACCACACTCTGTTTATATAAAGAAAAGGGTTTTAAGGAATGCACAATAACAAGAAAAAGTCCAAGAAAAATAACATGGATTCTAAAATAATCAAACTAAACACTTAACCATTAAACACAAAACCAATCAAAAATAGCAAATAAAAAAAATAACAGAAAAACAACAACACAAGCGTCAAAAACAATACAAGGAAATCAAATCCGATCAAGAAAAAGATGATTCACTAAAAATAATGTAATTCTACAACAGACCAAGAAATAAGTAGAGAACAACAAACAACCAAGTGGATTGATCATTGTGCACAAGAAAGCTGAGCAAAAGCAAAGCAAATGGCCATGACTGCATTGACGTAAACTTACCAGAATGAAAGGAGGAAAGGGAATAAGGGTTTTGTCATTTGTACAGTTCTTCAAGATTTGACAATTTAATTCATTTCACCCTTTTGGGGTATGGGGGATTATAAACGAATTCTACAGGAGAATAAACCTAACAGCACTACACCCAAAATAATATCAGTACTAACAGGAACTGAAAAGCAAGAGTTCATCACAAAGCGATAGGTAAGCAATATTACAGACTCAAGACTATTTTTTAAATATGCAAATTTCTTTAAAAGACACAATCTACACTTGTGAAAGACAAGTGAAATTTCATAAAATACCTGCAAATCTTATGAATTTTGAGAGCGACAGGAGAATTTTTCGAGATTTACATTTCATTAGCCCACAAAAATTATAACTGGACATGGGTTGAAGAAAATGTTGGGGAAGAAAATCTTGTCGTAAATGTTTGAAGTGGGGACACCCCGTGATTAAAGGAATTTCATCCTCTAAAACAGACATATTGCATTTCAGGCAGAGGCCAAACAGTTTCTACTGAGTAGATCTACTCGATTCAGCGCCACACACAAATGAATGAGCAAATGGGTTGGGGTATTTTGGTGTGTGTGTGTGTGTGTGTGTGAGTGGGTGTGTGTGTGTGTTGTGTGTGTTGTGTGTGTGTGTGGTGTGTTAGTGTGTTTGTGTGTGTGTGAAGGTGTGTGTGTGTGTGTGTGTGCGTAAGTGTGTGTGTGTGTGTGTGTGTGTGTGTGTGTGTGTGTGTGTGTGTGTGTGTGTATGTGTAGTGTGTGTTCTCTGCTATTAAAGAGATGGTGGTTATAAGTTTCCTCCTTCTCTGTGTCTTACACTGGTGACAGTTTCCCTTCCCACTATTCCACTGACAATTTTTTTTTGAAGTTTGTTTCTAGCCTATCTAAAATCAACTCAACTAAACTAAACCAAACTAAACTGAACGAAACCAAAATGAACTTAAATGAACGACACTACACTACACTACACTACACTGCACCGCACCACACCGCACTACACTACACCACTCGAATACATAATCAATTCAATAAAACGAAATACATTAACATTGTATTTAAACAAGTTTATTGTACTTTGTTATATCATAACGAAATACCATATCATAAAGTACATGAAAACAAGCTAGTATAAACAAAATATAAACAAAACAAAACAAAGCTGAACTGAAAAGACCAGGAGACAAAGACGCAACACAACACAACACAACACACACACACACACACACACACACAACGCACGCACACACACGTGCACACGCGCGCACCAAACGAAAGGAAACGCGTAAAGCGTGAGGGGAGAAAAAACCCCTTCAGGGCCCCAGTTGTACCCCGTTCTCAGATCGCGTGTGTTGATGGGAGTTTATCAGAGTGGATGCAGGAAAGAGGAAATTTGTTATGTCAATTACAGAGTTCCTTTTACACACAAACACACACACATACACACACGCTCCGCGCACCACGCACACACACACACACACACACACACACACACACACACACACCACACACTTAATCGTCTGATATCACCTTTTCGTGAAAGCACGTTAAACTGAAGAACTAACACACACGCACGCACGCACGCACACACACACACACACACACACACACAACACACACACAACACACGCACGCACACACGCACACACACACACACAGAGGTACACAGAGTTCCTAGTAGACCTACCCAACTCCACCCACCGACGGGTGGCCAAACGTTCCCATCCTCCTCCCCCCTGTTAGCTAAGAAACGATGGTTTTAGATTTCTTTCTGTCTGATTTTTATCCTCCACACCAGTAACACAGTTTTCCTCTCTCTCTCTCTCTCTCTCTCCTCTCTCTCTCTCTCTCCTCTCTCTCTCTCTCCTCTCTCCTCTCTCTCTCTCTATCTCCCTCCCTCTCTCTCTCTCTTGCCATGGCTTAAAGTCATATGAATTTATAGAGAGCTCTTGTCTTTTTAATTACTTTAAATGCATCATGTAATTTTTTTTATTGCATTTATTTGTATTTGTAAAAGAAGGTTGCGTGTAACCCCCCTTGTCAATAGGCCACATTGGGCAATGACAACAAATTGGTCATACCGTCAAATTGGTCAAAGCGTCTCTCTCTCTCTCTCTCTCTCTCTCTCTCTCTCTCTCTC
>CM054134.1:28064039-28074039 GCA_028751875.1 Rapana venosa | reverse complement strand
GTGGGAACAGATGACAGAATTCACAAAACCGCATACAAACGGGGACTAGATGTAAAATAGCACATAAGTGATTATTCCATTATCCTCGATATAAAAGAATAAAACAATAAATAGTTGGAAGTCACCGTCACACTGCAGCATGCAAGGCAACGAGGTAGCTGACCTCCTGGCAAAGGTAGGAGGTCAGATGCCTCAAGAGGAGCAGGAGGTGACGTATGAAGAGGCAAAGACAATCGTGAAGGAAAAACCAAAGGGAAGATGGCTTCAGCAGCACCCTAATTTGAACAGTAAGGATGACTGTTTCTACCTCCTGCCTAGAGAAGGCCAAGTAACCAGTGATAGACTGACGACCTGGAGACTGCAGACTCAGACATCACATGTTCGCCAAGTTCCACAGTGGTGATTTTGAGGCGTGCCCCTGTGGCACTTCTCCCATGACATTGGAACACTTCCTCCAGACCTGTCCAACACACCACAACCTGAGAGGCCGATATCTGGCCTACTGACCTGCTTGAGGGACAAACTCTTCGGACCCCTGGAGGGCCTTCAGTGCACGGCAGCATTTTTCAGGGCCTCGGGAGCTGCTGTCTGAGCGCTCGACGACGACGAGGAAGAAGAAGAAGAATTTATCTACTCAGCTAGAGCGTCCATCGAGCTTTACTCCGCTGAGGAATACCGACTGTATAAGTATGTTCTGTCTGTACGCCACACATACGTTACCACACGATTCTTTCTTCCTTCACTACAGGCAGCAAATGCTGTGGGCTGAACGTAACAAAAACAAGCACGAAACGGTAACCAAAGTAGTGTAAGCGGTATGACCTCTAGATGTTACTTTTTCAGACCAAAGACGAAGATTGCTCTGTAGTTTGGCAACGCTTCAGAGAAACAGAATACTGCGCTCTCAGAAGAGGTATGACGAATCAGTTTCTGTGTTCTATGGTACGGCAAATGTACGTAGACTGTCTTTCTTGGATATCATGACTATTTATGACTACCATGTCCAGGCATTTGGTGGCCGAGAACTTAGCTCATGAAAGAAGCCAGAGGTATGTATATGTAGCTTGAGTCTGATTTATTTACCAGTCGTTGATCTACTAGTCGATTTATTTCTGCTTGGTCTGACTGCTTGTCTTTCGAACGAGACGATGAACCGAGGGTTTAAGTTATAATCCTTCCTTTCCTCGGCTAGAGCTCCGAGGTTCACCAATGATAAAATATTGCGTATGCGACCGTTTTTTACCCACCAGTAAGGTAGCCGCATTCCCAGTCCGAAGAATATATTGTTATAAATATCAAAGGCACGTAAAAGAACCCATAGCAACGAAAAACTTGTGTCTAGCATAACCGTATTGTTGAAGGGCAACTGTCAGAAGGAAACAAATGCAGATACAAGAAAAATGATGGGTACCGCAATGCTATGGCGACAGGCTCAGCCCGGGGAAAGCAGCATCGACTTTGATATTG
The DNA here is from genome assembly GCA_028751875.1 of Rapana venosa. NCBI lineage: Eukaryota > Metazoa > Mollusca > Gastropoda > Neogastropoda > Muricidae > Rapana > Rapana venosa. Next base: position 28,072,572 of record CM054134.1, on the reverse strand, counting down.
AAAGATATGATACCAAGCTGCCTTCTAGTACATACCATGTACGTTTGCGGACAGTGACTCCTATTACGTAACATGTCAGCTCCACCAGGGAGTTTTCAATTTTGCATGTACGTACGTGAACACAAGTGTGTGCCACACTCAGTTTAAACCCATCATCGTCCTTAGGAGATTCGCAAGGGCACACACCCAACTTACGACAACAAACACACAGAGACATACGCCTGCACGTGTGTATACATACCCTCACCCACCCCCACAAACATACTAACAGAGCGACCGAAAGAGAGAGCGAGAGAGAGAGAGAGAGAGAGAGAGAGAGAGAGAGAGAGAGAGAGAGAGAGACGAGAGAGACAGAGAGAGACAGAGAGAGATAGACAGCAGACAGACAGACAGCACACACACACACACACACACACACACACACACACACACACACACACACACACATGGAAAGAATGAACGAATAAATCTTTTCAAGCATTATAAATAAAAAAATAAAAATGAAAGCAGCACACAAATTTAACACCAAACAACAAAACCCACGTACTGGTGATGCTAATCTCGTTTTTATGGTATCAGTAAGGTAAGCATGTTTTACAGTTAGTTCCAAATGTCCTTCACCTGATTTAATGTTTTGATACAAACAAATCAATCAAGTTTCTCCCATACATAGAAAGAGAAATTATTGTGAAAAATATTACAGAACAATAACTATGAACAATTCAGCAGCAGCAACAACAGCAGCAGCAGCAAAAGCAGCAGCAGCAGTAACAGAAGCACCGTCATCACAATCAGCAGCAGCAGCAGCAACAACAGCAGTAGCAGCATTAACAGAAGCAGCAGACTCCTCATGGAAGAAAAGAACCTGCAGATCCCCTTTTCAGAGTTTCTACATAAGCACAATGATCAAAGACACCATAAACGCGGGGTTGATAGCACGGTAGGGGGTACTGGTTGGAGGCTAGAGACTGAGAGCTATGTGTGGCCTGCGTGATGTTTATCAATATACCTGTGTGTTCCTGAGTAAGCTCCGCACACTGTTCTGGCTGTTCTCTGCCTCCTTTTTCATGTCTGATTACCCTCCCTTCCTCTCCGTCTCTCTTTGTTTCTATCCCTGTCTGTCTGTCTGTCTGTCTGTCTCGCTGTCTGCCTCTGTGTCGCCATGTCTGTCTGCCCTTGTCTCTTTGTCCATGCGTTTCTGCCTCTCTGTCTGTGCGCCTGCTTTTGTCTGTCTGTCTGTCTGTGGCGCTGTCTGTCTTTGGGGATAGATTATTCTGAATGCTGTGACATCGCTTTAGGAATACTAAAAACTGTCTATAGACCTGTAAATCATCGGGTACGATATACATTGTTAAGCTTGTTGTTGCTTTTATCATGCGCTCTGCAGCTGTAAAGTAGGTTTCTTTCCGAATAAATATGTTTAAACCCAAAGAAAAACTGATTGCCTGTGGAACGTTTTGTTAATTTACATTGCTTTGCCAGAGACAAATTAGTCGTATGTTACTTCGGCAAATAAGTGCACTAGATATGTGCCGGTCACCAAATCCCAGCATATGGTAAAGTCCGAAAGGCTGGCGTTTAGACTAGTATCATCATCATCATCAGTCCCATGACCTTGGCGGTCGTGGAGGAGACACGAAAGACGATGCCGTGGTAAGCCTCCTCCATCCATCTCGGTCCTCGGCTCTGCGCAGTAGTGCCGAGTCATTCATCCTGGTCCATTCTCTGATGTTGTCCATCCATGACTTGTTCTGTCTTCCCCTCTTTCTGCCACCTTCGAGTGTTCCCTGCAGGACTGTTTTTGGCAGAGTGTTGTGGCGGGTGACGTGGCCGAACCATGTCAGCTTTTTCTTCTTGACGATGGTGAGAAGGGGTTCCTGTGGACCTGCCAGCCGGGTTATTTGGCTCTTGACAAATTTATTGGTCTTTCGTTCTCTCCAGGATATGCCCAGCAGTTTTCTATGGCATTTTGTTTCAAAAGACTGGATTCACTTTGCTGTTTCAGCAGTCAATGTCCAGGTTTCACTTCCGTACAGCAGGATAGTCTGAATTAGGGCTTTGTAGAGCTTTAGTTTGATTGGGAAACTGATCTCTTTACTTTTCCATATGGTGGTGAGTTTTGTTATGGAAGATGTTGCCATGGCTAGTCTGACTTTGATTTCTGTCGTCGATCGCCCGTCCTTTGTGAGTGTAGCGCCAAGGTATTTAAAAGCGTCTACCTCCTCCAGTTGCTGGCCGTTCATGTAAATTTTAGCAGTGGCGTTGCTCGTGCTGTTCACAAGTACTTTACTTTTCTCCGAGCTCACCTCCATCCCATATGCTCCAGCTCTGTTCTCAAGTCTGGTCGTAAGATCTTGCAGCTCTGTGTTACTTTCGCCCATGAGGTCAATGTCATCGGCAAACCGCAAGTTGTTGAGGGGTCTGCCGCCAATGGAGATGGTAGAGTGGAAGTCATGGAGGGTCTCTCTCATAATGTTTTCCAAGAACAGATTAAACAGGACCAGTATACCAGACCTTATAGACCTTATAGAATGAAGAAAACGACAGTCAACTCCGAATCCGATTCGAACCCCAGAACTACGAATTATAGCTGTGTGCATTCATCTCTAGGCCATTACACCACTATTATGGCAACACAAAGAGAATGCCATTCGTGTACAGGCATATTCAGGGCTGTTCGGCCCTTGGGGGCATCGCCATTGTACAAGTCATTGGCCTGCCCTCAGAGAACAGAGATTCGCATCAGCATCAGCAGATTAGCATCAGCATATCAGAGTGTCATTGGCCAACAAACACCAGTCACGTTACAGGGGTCTGTGCCATGCAACAGCTCAGCATGTACAGTCAGAGAACGTTTGCTTTGGTGTTTAACATAACGGAGAGTGGTGAGATAGCATTTTAGGAAACAAAGCCTTACAAAGATGCATCAGAAATTGATACAAGAGGTAGCCTGTGCCCCAGTACGAAGTGCCTTTTAAAAAACCGAGAGAGGATGATGAGACGTCTTACATGCATTGCGCTAGTTACAGTCATGAACAAACGCGCTTCAGTAGCAGAAGAGCTTACAACTAGATGGAGAGTAAAAAAACCCAACCAACCCAAGATGTATCAAATATGAAAAAGGCCTCCATTTTTCGGAATAAGCTGGTTAAGACAAAAAGAAAAGGGTGTACATTTTCAAATGAACTTAACTGTTATAATCTCATTATTTGCATTTTCAAGAATATATTGTGCGACTATGGAAAATATCTGTTTGCTTGAACCCATATCTTTTTATATACTCATAGCATCAAAAGCATGATGTATATATGTATATATTGATGCGATATGACGTGATCAAAATGCGACAATTGTTGCACTGAATGCAAAATAGATTGAGAAGAAATTCGAACACATTACAATATCTATCTATCTATCTATCTATCTATCTATCTATCTATATAATATATAATATATATATATATATATATATATATATATATATATATATATATATATATATATATATATATATATATATATTGTGTGTTGTGTGTGTGTGTGTGTGTGTGTGTGTGTGTTTCTGTGTGTGTGTAATTATATGTATGACAGAAAACTGAAAGCGATTGGGAGTACAAGCACAAAAACAAATTATTTTGCCAGTACTTTCTTTAAAAAGAAAAGCGGGGAAAAAGAATCAAATACAAAAAAACTGGACAGAGATCCATCCCCAGGAGCGCGCGTATGACAAGGAAAGCACCGTTAGAGTTGAAGACAACGAGCAAGTCAGTCACTACAAATCCAAACAGCACACGCAGACTGGTACATTCCAGATCATTCCAGATCAGCCGAAGGGACGCTACGGGAGTCCTGCACAGTATCACAAGGGCAGCATCCCCATTTGCATGGTAAAGGTCATCTTGCACGGAGCGTCCTCACATTCAGGTCGATAACTACAGTACAGTGCTAGATTTGTCTGCCTACAGTTTTACTAACCCCCCTCCGCCCCCTCTCCCCGGGCTTAAGTTGAACTGACGCAGCAAAAAACATACAACCATGAAATAAATCAGAAACTGACACGCCAGTGAATTTTGATGATAAAAATACGTAAGAAGTGGTAATGGCTGCAGCAGCAGAAGCAATGATAACGAAAACAGCAGTACAGTACAGACAGCAGCAGCAGCACAGTAGTAGTCAGTAGAGTATAGTATACAACAGGCACAGCAGCAGTAGTAGTACTGGCATTAGTATTGCAGCAGCAGAAATGGTAGTAATAGTCACAGTAGCAGCACCAGCAGTTATTGCAGTAGTAGTAGTAGTAGTAGTAGTAGTAGTAGTAGTAGTGCCAGCAGCAATAGCAACAGTTAATGGTAGCAGCACTCAGTGGCAGCATCATACAGTACACACATAATATATTTCTCCACCATCCCGCTTACTATTCCAACCATCCTAGGCAAAGACACCTGTGCGGTGTATTTGAAGAAGGGACGCCATTGTCATCAACGACACCATCCAGCTCGCGGTCACCAAAGAAAGCAGTGTGGACATCGGCTAACACCTTAGTGACCGTGGCTCCTTGAGTTAGGTAGTAGATGCCCTTCTCCCTAGAGAGAAAGGGTCAGACTGGACAGTGTCCAGAGCTGATAGAGATGACCAGCATCAGCAGATTAGACTGTAAATGTCTCCTATACAGGAGACGGCTGCTACTATCGATTTCATCGACATTATAGCAAGGCGGGTCCGATCCAAGATCGTAAAAGGAATGGTCTACAAAAAAAAAGGAGAGAGAGAGAGAGAGAGAGAGAGAGAGAGAGAGGGGCGAGAGAGAGAGAGAGAGAGAGAGAGAGAGAGAGAGAGGTTTATTCACTTTAAGGCATTGGCTCACTAAATGGAAGGAATTATCGAGCTAATCAAATCTAATGGGCAAGAGACACACACACACACAACACACACACACACACACACACACACACACACACACACACACACAGGGAAACGAAGAGAGGTACATGTGCTTGGAGAGGAAGGAACAGCGCTCTGTTAGTCCATAATTATCAGATTAGATATTTAGAAAAGTTAGCAGAAATGTTATGCATAAGTAATGTCTAGTATATTAGCATCCCCTTCTTGACTAGAAGAACTCAACGCACTGCATGCAGCAGCTACAGACTGCGCAGCATTCCACTAACATACTGAACTGAGAGACAACCCACGGCAACAAAGGGACCTGCATTCTGGACAAAGCTCTAAGGAAATTCGATCCTCTTGGGCTTAAGCTTCGACAGCCACCTTTTTTTTTTTTTTTAGCAGTCCCTTGCGGATGATTTTATGAGCAGCGTAAGGGATAAGACTATACATAACACTACACTGACCCCCCAGAACGACTATAGGGTAGAGAGTGGGAGGCAAGTAGATGAACGTTTTATAACAGGTGACCAGAACTTGACCCCTGCCAGCGACTTGATGAACTCGTGCCTATGGTAGCATGAGATTTAGATGACACGAATCCGCGTACATTAGTTATTATTTTTGGATTAACTCATACATATTTGGATGGGGATTTAAAAAAAAAAATTGGTGACACTGTACATGGATGTCATTATTTTTTGCTGTGAAAGCAGGCAGTTATATAGAAATCCGAAGCACAAAACAATATGCTATAGTTGTGTACAATACTGCGCACACAAACATAGCGCAACGCAGTACCCTGCTATTCAATAGACAATACAATATTCCATCTTGTTCTTCCTCGAACACTTAAACAGCAGATCATTGATGTCTGTCATATGAGCGAAAATGCGTTTCGCTGCCGTTAAGCGCCTGACAAATCAGGCCCAGTGCATTTGACTTTGGTGTGGTGGGAGAGAAATGCTATCTTTCAAGTCTTTCTGGAAAAGGGCAGGAGAATAGACCAAGAAGGCAGAAAATATACAATACAACATAATGCTATTAAAACAATACACGACACAGCAAAGCTCGGCATTTTACATCCCACCATCTCACACTACCATACATCACGCCATACCACATTACACCACACCACACCACATGCCACACCACACCTCATCACACCAAACCATACCATACCACACCATACCATAACCGACACCACCTCATCCCACCCCACCACACCACACCCACTCACACTCCACCACACCACCCCACCCTACCCCGCGGTACCACAAAACACCACACCACAAAATACATCACAACACACCCACCCACCCACACACCCACACACACATCCACACTACACTCACACTACAATAATTGCTCAAATGCATTGTGAAAGAGGACACCGCCCCCCCCCCCCCCCCCGCCCCCCCCCAAAAAAAAAAATAAAAGAAAGAAAGAGAGAACAAAAACCCCAGAGAAAAAGATGACAACAATATAATCAAAGAAATGATCGGCACCAAAGTCATAACAACAGACCTGTCCAAACCCTTTATTTCACCCGAGCCGAGAATAATGGCGGCGAACAAGGGAGAGCATTGTTGAAACGCCATGGGAAATTACTCCTCAGGCGCAGTTTAAATCGCTCCATGCGCAGACAAGTTATCGCTTGCAGTGCAAACTGCACGCTGGGGGTAGGAAACAGTAGCTGGCATCATTGCAACAGTTTCAACATTTTTTTCTTTTGTGTGGTGTTGGAAAGACATTTTTGGATAGAAATGAGATGGCTGCAGGAGACGCCAACGCAGATTTGTCCCTTTTAGAAGCCTCTTTTTGAAGAAGCATAATTTATTTTATATCTGCCACCCCTGCGAGAGAGAGAGAGAGAGAGAGAGAGAGAGAGAGATGATGAAGAAGATGATGATGATGATGATGATGATGATGATGATACGCAGCTATGCGCGCAAGTATAACTATAACTATGTCTGTGCATGTACGTGTGCATGTGTAATAAGTGCATGTCTTATGAGTCAACGTGTGTGTGTGTGTGCTTTTTAAGCATGTGCATGTGTGTGCACGCATGTGTGTACGATCGTGTGGGTTCCAACCATACAAATACGTTGCTGTATGTTTACGTACGTATGTGTGTGCACACGTTATTGATCCTCTTTGGTGTGTGCTTTTCCAGGCAAGCTTTGGGGGACCGTATGTATTCATTATATCTAGTGTGCCAACTGCTACAGTGAAGGTTCCAAGCGCGTGAGAGCGCGTGTGAGTATGTGTGTGTGAGTATGTGTGTGTGTGTGTGTGTGTGTGCGCGCGAGCGCTTTTTAATGCCCTGAAAGACAAAGGGTTTTCCGATCCGGTGTTGGTCTGTGAGAGTGAGCTGGGTGTTGTTGTTTTTTACAGTTCTGTTGATACTTTTTTTTCTTTTTTTTTTTTGCTGCCTCATCTTCTGTGACGTCCCCGTCCTGCTGTTCCCACGCCGCTCAATCCAATCTCCCCGCCACAACCATACCCAGGTTTGTTATGTCTCATCCTCAGAGTCGGAGGTCCACAGGGAGCCAATCACTATCAGGCCGCCGTGGGGCCACCAGCCAGAGGGGCCCTGCACTGCTGCTGGGTCACTTTGGCGGTGTTCAGTGGTGCCTGTTCTGAGCTAACATACGCAGGACACCACCTACTAAGCCCCCTACTAACGACAGTATTAGCTCAGTCGCGGAGCCAGACTGAGTGAGTTGCCCACCCGAGGTAGCAACCACCACAACGTCCCTCCAACAACCGTCCCCCGCAAACCTCCAACCCCAAAGGCTTTGACACAAACTCACCACAGGCACAGAAGTGTATGGGCAAACCGAATCTGAGGCCACCATGGGACCAGAGAAACTGGGACCACCGAATCAGAGGCAATTTTTTTAATTGCATGATGATCAATGACAATGAGGATGACGTAATGATGCTGCTGTGGAAGTGCATATGCTTTGAGACTACTTGACAGGGTTGTACTCTACGCTTACTATCATAATATATCCCGGCGTCAACCGGGCCCGAGAGAAACAGACACCTGCAGTGTTGGTCAGGTAATTTGAGCAACACTCTCAAACTCGCATCCGTTAAGTGGATGAAGCTCGACTGTGTGGTCCCAGTCTTCCCACTGAGCCCACAGCACACTCACTCTGGGTAGGAGCCGGCCGGAGTCCGAAAAATCCCTATGACTCTTATGGGAATCGAACCCGCGACCTTCCAGTCCGTAACCCAAGGCGCTAACCACTGCGCCATGGCGGCTGGTCAAGTTCTGTTGATACTTGTTTGGATGTGGTGCTTATACCATTCTTTAACAGACAGACAAACAGACTGGCAGAAAGACAAACAGACAGACAGATAGCGAGACACACATACACATATACACACACACAAGCGCGCGCGCACACACACACGCACACACAGACACACACACATACACGCAAACACACACATACACACAGACATACACACACACTCACACACATACAAGCACACTGATAAGCTCTCTCTACCTCTCTCATTCACTCTCTCTCTCTCTTTCACACACACACACACACACACACACACACACACACACACACACACACACACACAGAAAGAAAGAAATAAAGCGAGAGAGAGAGAGAGAGAGAGAGAG
>CM054134.1:28051539-28056539 GCA_028751875.1 Rapana venosa | reverse complement strand
CTTTTCCTGGTTTCTTTCAAGCCTATTTATTTATTTATTTTATCTATTCTTTTATATCGAGGATAATGGAATAAGCACTCACGTGCTTTTTTTTAAAACATCCAGTCCCCGTGTGTATGCGGTTTTGTAAATTCTGTCATCTGTTCCCACCGGCACACAATGGCCTACTCTTACGAAAAGCGGAACAGGATTTAACGTGTGCGCAAGATGTTCTGCCTGCGTTCGCACACGGGGCCTCGGGTCTATAGTCTCATCCGAAGCTAGTCTTGTCCATTCCTCTGTAGTTTTCAAAGTTAAGTCTGTCTTTTTCTAACAACTGTGGCTGGTCAGCAGCCTTGTAGGAGATGCAGCCATTGCAGCAAAAAGTCGCTGCGTCTGCCAGGACCTTCCTACATGCCGTAGTGTCCCACTCCTGAGGACCACAGAACTCTGGCACTGACCTAGCTCAACAGCTTTGTCATTTTTTGATGTAAGCAAGGTGCCAAGGCCTACATTAACATTCTGTTATGCTTAGAAATGGTCTGTCGAGATGGTCTTCATTTATGACAAGCTCGTAGCACAACAATCAATGCAGTAAAGGAGAACAAAATCCCCAGACTTCAGGTCGGAGTATACATGTCTGCATGGCAAAGCACTTGAAAAAAAAAAGAATCCAGCCATATACATTAACTTCTCATCGAGTGTGTACTTAAGCTTCTCATAATGATTGCCATGTGTGATGAATGATACCGAGTGCATTTTCTGGGTGACCCCAAGGGAGCTAAGCCGGGGACGCCCAACAACAAAGAACAAGAACCCTGGCAAGCAAGAAAGGGCCTGCACAACCTCTCCTTCACTCTAAACATCATGATCTTCAGCCAGTTGTGTCAGAGACGCATTCTCTTGTCCAAAAAATAGTCCCTGCACTTATCTGATCTACAAAAAAGGAACTTGCATGCATCAAAATTCTGGTAGGCGAGACACAGAGAGAGAGAGAGAGAGAGAGAAGAGAAGAGAGAGAGAGAGAGAGAGAGAGAGAGAGAGAGAGAGAGAGAGAGAGAGAGAGAGAGAGAGACTGCACTATCTCTCTTTCACTCTTAACATCTGTACACACCAGGCAGACAAGTTTGACACGGAGCACAGTCTATTGCACCAGCTCATCGTGGTATCATCCAGGAAGAACGTCAGTCACCCAGACAGTCAGTCAGCTCTGCGATGATAAGTCAGCAATACACACACTTTCGGAGTGTGTGGAGCAGAACAGCAGTCAAAACAAGAGGACAGTGTTTGCTTGTGTGGAGGCAGAGATAGTCATCAGGAAACAGCGCTGTCGTTTGTCTGTGCCCTGCTGCCAAGTACAGACGACGTCAATGAGAATGGACTGGGTGGAAGAAAAAGGGAAACATCTGAAGGGCAATAAAATCTCTTGACGGGTGTGATAAGTGTCGGGAGGGTGGCATTTTCAGGCCAGCGTCAGTGTCGTTACGTGAACATGATCTGATAATGAGAAACGCCTTCGCTTGGGGGTAGACAGGGGGCAGAGCCGTGTGATGATAAGTGAGGTGGAGAGGCAGACTGGGCAACGTTGAACCTTGGTTACAGCCTGCATTTGCCCTCTCGGTTATGCAAGTGTCATTTGTTGTAACGCCCACGCGTGTACACGCACGCACGCACACACACACACACACACACAAACACACACAGAGACACACGTGGGAGAGAGATGGGGTAGCGTGGTGGTTAGAGCATCGTGCTTGCTCGCCATCTGATAGCCCCGGTTCGAGCCCATGTGCGAGTCACCACCGGGACGTCCGTTCAAGTGGATTTTCCCCCTGGAGTTAACATCAGAGTCAACTCCACTCCCTCAAAAGTCTTTCAGATGAGACTGAAAAACCTAGGTCCCGTGTGAGAACACACACAGAACATCTTGCTCAAACGTCAAAACATATTCCGCCTTTCGGAAGAGTAGGCCACTCGTGCCTGTTCGAACGGATGACAAAATTTACAACACTACATGCATACGCGGACTGAATGTTAAACTGTACACGAATACTTATTCCATTATCCTCGAAATAAAAGAATGAATTTACAAAATGCATATAAAAACATGCACGCACACGCACACGCGCGCTATATAAACAAACCATGTCGCTCTTTTCCCCGAAAGAAAATGGGGTCATTTTCTGTGCTGATCAGTGCTTTGTCTATACATTGTTGCAGTTGCTGTTGATGAGGGTTCCACACCTTGACATCCTGGGTTTACCCAGAGTGGCCTATCTCATCACCTCTGAGTGAGTGTGAGACCTTGTTGAGAACACGCTGGAGGAGAAGTTTGCGTGTGACGCTGTGTGCAAGTACCTCGCCAGCTAGACAGCCCTAGTTGGACTTCAGTGCTGGACTTCAGCGTTGGACTTCAACGCTGGACTTCAGCGTTGGACTTCAGCGAAGCTCTTCTTCTTAAAAGAACAGTACAGGTTTCTATGCATGAAGCTTGTCATGGTTGAACCCTATCTCAGCAGATCATTTCAAATCATAATGTCCTGGTGTTGGCCTTGACACTTAGCTGACATCACTGACTGACACATCTTTGGCCTGGGATGTTGACTATGTCAGCTCTTTAATCATGTGATAGATCTTTAATCAGTGATATCATCTTTAATTCTGATTGAGATGTTTAGTACTGTGAGGGATCTTTAATTCTGTGATTGATGCGTAACATACCATACTAGTCTCTATAATTGTGTGATGGATGTTAAATTATCTGATGGGTCTTTAATTCTGTATGGCCTGTGAACTTCACTGCTATTCCAGCAACCAGCGGACGCCTAACAGGAGTGCTAGTTCAGTGTGTATGCTGATCTCACACAACACATCTTGACAAAGTCCTAATATAATGCACATTGTACGCAGACAGCCTACACGTCGTGCAGAATATTTTTGCTTAATAAAGTAACTGCAGACCCCAATCTGCTGGTGAAGTTCCTGGTATGTTGCAGGTCTTTAAAGGATAAAATAAAACACCGCATCTTCAATATGTATGTTTGGTCTGCATGCATAAAACGGAAGAGGATTACAGGCACTAGCAGATTTGTAAATATGGTGATTAGGGAAATAGTAAAATCTGCTGATTTTTCAGGCTTTTATATTACTTATTTTTCAAGCATATAAGATTATGTCCGTCAAAGAAAGAGAAAGATATAGATATCTAGCCTTTAAAAAGTAAAATCTACAAGTCTTCAATTGCTTGGAGTATCTAAACTTAATTGTCTTAAAGCTTTATAAGCTACCCATAGCTTCCAGAAATCACTCAGTCTTTATTCATATACTTCAATAACCGATACAAACATGTACAATTCCAGGCAGTTAAACAGTTAGGAAGAGGAGAAATTATGAAAAATAAATGAAAAGGGGTTCACTTGGTCAAGGGAGTAATAGTCATCAAAAGGAAGAACAATGACAGAGAACCTCAAGCAGTGTAGAATGGACGCGTAGTGTATTGTTAAGTATTGCTACCCAGACGTCTCCTTGTTTCACTAGCCTAGGCTATGAGGGAGAGACAGCATGTGGAATGAGCATCACGAGTGTGTGATCTTCTCTCCAGCCAGCCACACACACACAATACAACAGTTTAGACAACCACCAAAAAAGAGGACAGGGGAAAGAGAAGGGGGTGGGGATGGAGAACACCCTGGAAACAGGCCTCCTGGGCTATTTATCTGGAACCTGCTATATGAGATTCTAAGTATACCGCAAAGTCAGGGTGTGGGGAGCAGGGAAAACAAGGAGACTCTTTGTGTGTGTGTGTATGTGTGTGTGTGTGTGTGTGTGTGTGTGTGTGTGTGTGTGCGCGTGCGTGCGTGTGTGTGGTGTGTGTGTGTGTGTGTGTGTGGTGTTGTGTGTGTGTGTGTGTGTGTGTGTGTGTGTGTGTGTGTGCCTGCTGGGGATGATATCGCCAAACAGAGCTGCCACTGTGAGCGCCTTCCTCGACGCAGAATAATAAGGAGAACGGGAGGGAAGCAGCAACAACAAAAAAGAGAAAGGGAAAAAAAGGGGGCGAAACATCCACCGGAGAAAAGCCTCCTTGATTCCTGTGATAAATCTGGGGAGGCAGGCGTTTCAACGTTGCCGCACGGTCGTTGCGTCAAATGACCCGAAACCTTCTTCTCCCTCTGCAGAGCAGGCAGCGGCGTCTAGCAGCCAGAGCAGGAGAGCAGGAATCGGGCCACGAGTGTCAAGAAATGAAGCCAAGGCTACAGTTCACGTTATTTTAGCTTCTGGTGTCCTTACTACTTACTTCCCCTCATATTTTTGGCCTGCAATCCCCCCCCCCCCCCCTTCCCCCATCCCCCGCCCTGTTTTCGAGCGTTTTGTTGAAATGGGAATGGGCACAAAAAGCACTTGCCTTTCTGTATTTCTGTTATCGAAATATGCCCAATACACTCCTCTTCATTAGGTTTTTGATAGCGGAACGTGTGCAAAAAAACCACTTGTTTTCAAATGTTTTTGAGATCAGAAATGATATACTGCATGTACAATCTATAATGCTTTGGTTGCTGTCTACATTTACAGTCAAAATTTATAAGGGAATAACATATTTTGTAATCTTTGAACCATATTCATACTACTTTAAGTCACGGCAGATTTCTCTGCGTGAAATTCGGGCTGGTCTCCCCAGGGAGAGCGCGTCGCCACAAGAGCAGGGCCCTCCATTATTTTCTTTTTTTTTAATTTATTTATTTATTTTTTTACACATCCCTATACAGCTACCGTAATGCCCAATAGCTGGCTTCTGGCAGACTGCAAAGTGAAAACGCAAGAGCGAAAGCTGCTTTGAATCATGCCAGCATGGCATCACCATGGGTGCAACAAACTGCTCTATCAAAGCAGCTTCAGTCCTGCTCTGTGGATTCTTTTCTTTGGCAGCTGCGCCAACGAAAATTGTATGGCGTTTTATAGCAATCGTAATCACGAGTTTCTTCTCTCTGTAAAATGCGGGCTGTTTTTCTTGGGAAGACTATATC
>CM054134.1:28041539-28046539 GCA_028751875.1 Rapana venosa | reverse complement strand
TCATCTCAGAACGACCAGCACTGAGCTCTCATCAACAGCTGACAAAGCTTTAGGCCAGGACCATGACAGATGTCACCTCTCCTCTTTCTTCTCAGCAGGGATATTAAAGGGGATGGACTGTTCAGGACACTTGATGAATCAGAGGGCGTTTTACATAGCTTCCCAAAGCAACAGTCAGCATGTCTTCGGTCATTCTCTCACCTTGAAAGACTAGGAGATGATTTCGTTTGGAAACATTGCAGAAACCTAGAAATGCTGGAGCCATGGGCACGCGCCTCTCTGGAAAGCCAGAGGTTGCATGTTCCATCCCATGTGGGGTTTTGCCTGTTTGCTTTACCAGAAGGCGTTGCTCTAGCTCGGTGCTTGTCGGCGATACATTGAATTCCCGTGTGCCCGCATGTATTCAGTACATGAAGAAACACGAACAGATAATAAGTAGATAAAAGAAAGAAAGAAAAATGAAAGACGTTCACATCTACAGACACAAAAAAAGAAAAGCAAGACAGACAGCAAGAAAAAAAGGAAACACACACAGCAAGAAAGAAAGAAAGAAAGATAGACGACAGAAAGAAAGAAAGAAAAGAAAGAAAGAAAAGAAAGAAATAGCGAAAATAAAGAAAGAAAGAGAAGAAAGAAAACAAAGAAAGAAAAGAAAAGAAAGAAAAGAAAGAATAAAGAAAATAAAGAAAGAAGAAAGAAAGAAAAAGAAAAAAGAAAAGAAAGAAGAAAGAAAAGAAAGAAAAAAAAGAAAGAAAGAAAAGAAAAAAAAGAAATAAAGAAAAGAAAAGAAAGAACGAAAAGAAAAAAAAAAAAAAAAAAGAAAGACAGACAGACAGAAAAGAAACCAAAAAAAAAAACGCCGCACAAAATACCCCCCCAAACAAACAAAAGACAGCAAACAAAAGAGCCGTGTTTCCAACAAAAATGACGCAGCGATACGCCACTGGTATCGTGGGATGATGCCCAGTACCCCATTCAGCATGTCCACTACCAGAGGCACAGCCTGAAGACTCCAGTGCCATGCCCCAGCCACTCCTCAGGGAGTTCGGGAAAGAGAGAGAAGACGAATCATATGACTCCAAGGAAAGAAATGAACCTACAGACAGTAAAAAATGGCACTGCACTGAGGTGGTACATACATTTTCCTATGGGAAATAGCCCAACGATCACGCAGAGAAGTCTGCCCTTAATGTGTATAGAATGACACCGAAAGGCAGAGTAATGACATATAAAGAGATACGATGTAAAGCAGCGCAGTGTGAGTGCAATGCAAGGCAATACAGCGTAATACAACACAATACAATGTAGTGCAATACAATACAGCACAATCCAATCCAATCTAATACAATGCAGTGCAATACAATGCAATGCAATGAAAGCAATGTCATACATGCAACACAACACAATACAACACAGTATTCTAAAACACACCACACCACAACGCAATGCAATATACGATGCAATTTAGTACAAAACAATGTAATACAATACAACACCATACAACACAACACAACATACAACAATACAATTCAAATAAATACAATGCAACGTGCTACAACACAACAACAACACAACACAATACAAACACAGTATTCTAAAACACACCACACCACAACGCAATGCAATATACGATGCAATTTAGTACAAAACAATGTAATACAATACAACACCATACACAACAATACAATTCAAATAAACACAATGCAACGTGCTACAACACAACACAACACAATACAACACAAAACAAAACAGAGCATACGACACGACACAATACAATGCCACACTATACAAGTACAACATGAAACAATGCAACACAACAAAATCTAATTCAATTCAATCCATGGAGCTTTCTTTCAAAGAAGTATCAAGGCGATGGATTTCTCTGATAATCTTGATAAATAGGAACAATGTCACCCTCACACTCCATCCTTTTGGATTTGCATTCATCCATTCATCTCGAAAGAAAAGCAAGAAAAGCTACACATAATACTCTTTGGAGGGGAAAGAAAAAAAGCCCCCTTAAGATTGAGGCTAGGATATAGAACAGTAGCATCAATGCCATGCAGACACAAATTACAAGCATGTTCATTTTCATGTGCTTAAGACCATGCATGTGCTATGTATGCACGTGCGAGCGCTCGTGCGCGCATGTGCACTCGCAAACACACTCACAAACCCCCGATCACGCGCCGGCACGCTCGTGCTCACACACAGACACAGACACACACACACACACACACACACACGCGCGCGCGCGCGCACTCTCTCTCTTTCTCTCTCTCTGTCTCTGTCTGTCTGTCTGTCTATCTGTCTGTCTGTCTGTTGTCTGTCTCTCTCTCTCTCTCTCCTCTCTCTCTCTCTCTCTCTCTCTCTCTCTCTCTCTCTCTCTCTCTCTCTCTGGATAAAATAAAATGTCTTGTACTTACTGTAATCACCTTCACATTCACCTATCCCGTAGTCCTATGGACCGTGGGGGCACCCGCTTATTGTATTACCCTCAGACAATAACAGTTCGTTTCGTTTTCTGTTTCTCTCTGTGTCTGTCTGTGTATCTGTCCGTCTGTCTTTCTCTCTGTGTCTCTCTGTCTGTCTGCCTGTTTGGCTTGTCTGTGTCTATCTGCCTGTCTGTCTACTTTTCTGTCTGTCTTTCCGTCCATCTGTCTGTCTGACTGTCTCCAACCCTCCTCTCTCTCCCCCCCCACTCCCCCTCCTCTCCCCCACCCCTTCTCTCCCCCTCCCCTACTCTTTTCTCTCTCTATCTTTTTCTCTCTCTCTAGACAAAACTTTGTCATGCAATCATTTATGAGACAGATTGCTGTGTCAGTAGCTTTAACCCCCCCCCCCCTCCCCCTGCCCCCCCCCCCCCCCCCCCCCCCCCCTGTTGCAGAGTATTAAAGCAATGGATTATTTCCGACACTGATAGATACAGACATTCCCACCTGCACCGTCTATCATTGCTGTCTGCTGTCCTAGACCCTCTCCTTCCTTCCTGCATTCCTTCCTTCATTCCTTTCTTCCTTCCTTTCTTGCTTGCTTTCTTCCTTCATTTCTTGCTTGCTTGCTTGCTTCCTTTCTTCCTTGCTTGCTTCCTTCCTTCCTTCCTCCCTCCCGTCCCTCCTTCTTTCCTTGCATGCTTCATTTCTTCCTTCCTTCCTTGCTTGCTTCCTTTCTTGCTTGCTTTATTTCTTGCTTGCTTGCTTTTCTCCCTCGTTTGCTTGCTTCTTTGCTTGCTTTCTTCCTTGCTTGCTTGCTTGCTTCCTTCCTTCCTTTCTTTCTTTTTTTCTTGCTTGCTTGCTTTCTTCCTTCCTTTATTGCTTCTTTCGGAGAAAATGCCAAGAAAGTATAAGTATATGATACAGATTTGAGAGGTTTCCTGAATCGAAGTTTTAATTTTAATGTTCTTTAATTATAGTGGAATAAGCACTCATGTGCTTTTTTTTTATCCAGTCTCCGTGTGTATGCAGCTTTGTCAATTTTGTCATCTGTGCCCACCGGCACACAATAGCCTACTCTTCCGAAAAGCTGAACGGGTTTTAACCTGTGCGCAAGATGTTCTGTGTGCATGTGTGTGTGTGTGTGTGTGTGTGGTGTGTGTGTGTGTGTGTGTGTGTGTGTGTGTGTGTGTGTGTGTGTGTGTGTGCTCGAGCGCGCGCGCGTTGTTTGTGTGTGTTGTTTGTGTGTGAGAGTGGGTGTGTGGGTGGTGTGCGTGTGCGTGTGTTATGTGTGTGTTGTTTGTGTGTTTGTGGGAGGGGAGGGGGAGTGAGTGGTGTGTATGTGTGTGTGTTGTTTGTGTGTGGGGGTGGGTGAGTGGTGTGTGTGTGTGTGTGTGTGTGTGTGTGTGTTTTGTTGTGTTGTGTTTGTGTTGTTTGTGTGTTTTGTGTATGCGAGTGCGTGTGCGTGCGTGTATGTGTGTGGTGTGTGTGTGTGTGTGTGTGTGTGCGTGCGTGTGTGTGTGTGTGTGTGTGTGTGTGTGTGTGTGTGTGTGTGTGTGTGTGTGTGTGTGTGTGTGTGTGTGTGTGTGTGTGTGTGTGTGTGTGTGTGTGTGTGAAGGAGAGACGTTGGGAAAATACGGCAATTGATAGTTTGGGTCGTAGTTTTCTCTCTTTTAATACGATTTTGGGTTTGTTATTCCAAAACATTGTCTGGGAGTGTCCTGAAAATGCAACTTAATGTAGCCTTAGGGGAGGTTCCAGACAAATAAATGGTATTCTATATTTATTTATTTATACCACTTTAAGTCACGGCAGATTTCTCTGCGTGAAATTCGGGCTGCTCTCCCCGGGGAGAGCGCGTCGCCACAAGAGCAGCGCCACCCATTTTTAAAATATTTTTTTCCCTGTCTGCAACAGTATTTGTTTCCCTATCAGAGTGGCTTTTTTCTAAGAATTTTGCCAGGGACAACTCTCTTGTTGCCGTGGGTTCTTTTACGTGCGCTGAATAATTTTGTGTAACACACGGGACCTCGGTTTATCGTCTCATCCGAAAGACTAGCGCCCAGACCACCACTCATGATCTAATGGATGGGGAAAAAGTTTCCGGTCCAAACGGGATACGAACCACCGCACACTTCCGACCCGGACTTTTTGCTTTCTAGACAGGCGCGTTACCTCTAGACCACCGATCGTTTTGTATTATGTACCACTTTACCGAGACACAGAGACAGGAGAAAGAGAAGAGAGAGAGAGAGAGAGAGAGAGAGAGAGAGAGAGAGAGAGAGAGAGGGAGAGAGAGAGAGAGAGAGAGAGAGAGAGAGCGAGCCACATATGGAGAGAGAGAGCCATTATGGAGAGAGTGAGAGAGAGAGAGCCATTATGGAGAGAGTGAGAGAGAGAGCCATTATGGATATATATATAATATATATATATATATTATATATATAGAGAGAGAGAGAGAGAGAGAGAGAGAGAGAGATACGGAAAGAGATGAGGAGAGAGAGAGAGAGAGAGAGAGAGAGAGAGAGAGAGAGAGAGAGCCACATATGGAGAGAGAGAGAGCCATTA
>CM054134.1:28021539-28036539 GCA_028751875.1 Rapana venosa | reverse complement strand
GAAAGAGTAGGCCATTGTGTGCCGGTGGGAGCAGATGACAACATTTACAAAACCGCATACACACGGGGACTGGATGTAAAAAAGCACATAAGTGCTTTTTTCATTATCCTCTATGTAAAAGAATTAAAAAAATAAAATAAAACGCACGCACGCACGCACATTGCACACTTTCCTTTTCGTTCCTAATCTAAACTTCCCCCAGCCTACTATCACTTTCTAGCGGACAACAGTTAAAATGACGAACACGATAGCGTATTGAAACAGGCGAAAGAATGAGACATGATGAAAGAAAAACATTTTCTTCTCTGTAAATCGGTGGGGGCTGGGTTTTTCCGAAAGAAACAAGAGGAACATTATTTTTGGAACTCTCTCTCTCTCTCTCTCTCTCTCTCTCTGTCTGTCTGTCTGTCTGTCTGTCTGTCTCTCTCTCTCTCTCTCTCTCTCTCTCTCTCTCTCTCTCTCTCTCTCACAATATGTCAGTTATTATATATCAATGGACGACCCCAGCCCCACCCTCCCTCATTGTATATGTATGCCTATGGCCAAAACATATTAAACATTCAAATGTCTCTCTCTCTCTCTCTCTCTCTCTCTCTCTCTCTCCATAATCATGTCACTTGTTATATTAAGTTAATAGACGACCCCACCCCCACCCTCCTCAATGTGTTTTATATGCCTATGGCCAAAACACTTTAAACATTTGAATCTCTGTGTGCATGTGTGTGTGTCGCTGTCTATGTCTGTCTGTCTGTCTGTCTGTCTGACTGTCTCTCTCACTCTCTCCTTCTCTTTCTCCCTCTCTCTGTCTCAAAGTGTTGATTTTCAGTACTTAGTGTGAACTTCTTCTCCCCCTCCCTAAGGTAGGAGGAAGACAACGTTAATGGAGACTGACTCCAGCTTGTTTGTTTTCCACTCCTCTGCCTACTGACCGGCCACTGACTCTGCCCTGTTTACCAGCGCCAGCCTAATGGCCCATCTTCTTCTGTTTGGCTTGGACGTGCGTTGTGTCCTTAAACCGATACATTGTCACTAACTGGATTAAGACGTCCAACTCTGTGGACACGGTGAAAAAGTAACATGCAGTTAGGTATCTTTAAACTGCTTATCATAATCGTTTTCCAACACACACGAAAACACAACCCAAAATAATGGCAATGAAAGGATATTACATAACAAAATCTCATTCGAGACTGCGAATGTAATACGAGTAATCGCTAATTTTCCTGGGAAAATCTATAGTTTTATGTGATCTGCACACTCACGAAGACAATAGGAATTGTCAGATCTGGAATCGGTTGTCTTGCAATTTGCAATCTGTGCATTGGTAGCTCACCAGGTGAAGGGGAATAAAGTATTTTGTTTTTCACCGGAAGGAAGTTTCTAAGTTCGTATTTCCCGTTGGCCCTACCCACTTTAGGACAATAACCAGTTTACGACACAGCAGACCCGCTGTAGTGGCTGACTGAAGGAGGGTTTGTCTGTTACATTGTTAGTCCTCCTGCCATGAAGTGAGGCGTGGTTTGGCAACTGCTGGTAGGTTTGCTGACACTACCATTCAGCACACCCGATTCTCTGTAACTAGCAGAAAGACTAGTAGCACTTCTTGACATAAAGTACTCTTTTGCTGGGTACGGGATACTCTGTGGTCAGAGCACTCGCTTTCTACCAGACAATGCTGAAGCAGCATCGAGCGAGGTTATCAAGTGGATGGGTGACCGTTTGCGCGCAATGGCTTCAGTAAAGTCCCCCAGTTCACCCAGCTTTAAACGGGTATCGGCCTTCTTTAGGGTCGGGGAAGATAAAGCAGCGAGGAAGAGGAGATGTGCGCCGCCCTCCATATGCTGGTTCCTGGAGAAGCTCAAGTCTCTGATGCCTCGCTTCCTAACGACCACATAGGTTATGGGACACCTTTACAGTTACCTTTTCACTCTTTTGTTGCCATTGCTTCTGTCATGAACGTGCTGAGAAAATGGGTCTACTATCCCATTTCAAACACACGCTCCCAAACCATCAATCAGTGTCTGGTGAAATGGAGAAGAAAGAAAATTTTTTCTCTGTCTGTCTCTGTATGTCTATCTCTCTCTTTCTCTTCCCTGGCCCTCCCTCTTGCACCCTTTCCTCTCTCTCTCTCTCTCTCTCTCTCTCTCTCTCTCTCTCTCTCTCTCTCTCTTCCCCTCTCTCTCTCCCCTCTCTCTCTCTCTCTCTCTCTCTCTCTGACAGTTACTATTCATCAGTACTTTGTGAACTTACCCACTCCCAGAGGTTGGACAAGAATTTTAATGGAGACTGACCCCTACTTGTTTATTTTTCGGCCTTTCGCCTACGCCCCACCCCATCCCCCGCCCCAAAACCCACCTACCCACCCTGCTGTCAGCTGCCGACTCTGCATTTTTCATTACCATCTTGTGAGACCCTCTGCTGTTGGCCTAGGATCTCTTGTTCTGACTGAGATTTGGGGTTTGTTTTTTTTGGGTGGTTTTTGTGTCTGTCACATCATTAGTTGTCTTCCTATGAAGAGGAGTGTGTTTTGGCAGCTGCTGCTGGTGGTGTTTTTTGCTGGCACTATCGTTCAGCACTCACGACTCTCTAGAACTGCTTGGGGAAGGAAGTAGCAAACTTGAGTATTATAGCATTATTGTAGATTAAATTTAAAAAAAGTTTTATATCGAGGATAATGAAATACGCCCTTATGTGCTTTTTTTACATTCAGTCCCCGTGTGTTTGTGGTTTTGTGAATTCTTTCATCTGTTCTCACCAGCACACAATGGCCTACTCTTTTGAAAAGCGGGACGGGATTTGACGTGAGCGCAAGATGTTCCGCATGTGTTCGTACACAGGGCCTCGGTTTATAGTCTCATACGAAGGACTTTTGAGGAGAGTGGGGTCTACACTGATGTTAACTCCAGGGGAAAATATCCCCTTGAACTGGAATTGAACCCGGGTCGTCAGATTGCCAGCGCAATGTTCTAATGTAGATTTGTTAGTGTGTACTGAAGTAAAAAAATACCCCCCTCCCCTAAAAGAAACAAAACCCAACAATAAAAAAACAACTTAAGGACACGCATTAATTCAAATAATAAACACAAAACCTGCAAGTTTATTTTTTCATAGTGTGTGCCATTGTATCGCATCACATCATTTTCTTTCTTTCATTGTTTCATCTTTGTTTCTTCACTATTTTTGTTTTTATTCATTCATTCTTCATTCTTCATCTGCATCTGTTCCTTCTTTATTTCAGTTTTCTTCCTTCCTTCCTTCCTTTCTTCCATCCATGCTTCCTTCTTCTGTCTGCCTGTCTTCTTTGTTCATTTTTTCTTTTTTCCTCCATTTCCTCCTCTCTCCTTTCAGTTGTGACAACCTTTAAAGCTGATGGTTTTATTGGAAAAAACAGGTTGGTTGCCAAGAACCTGCTTTTAAAAAGTGCTATCAGATGGATTTCCTGACATGCCTGTTCCTCCTCCTTCTTCCTCCACCCACTCCTTTCAGATGTAACAGCCACTAAATCTGACTCTAATACAGGAATCAGTGCTGGTTGCCAAGAATCCGCATTTAAAACAAATATCATGTTGATTCTTTCTTTTTGCCTTCCTTAGCTTTCTCAACTCTTCCTCTGTTCAGTTATGGCAATCACTAGAGCTGACTGTATTACCAGAATCAGTGCTGGTTGCCAAGAATCGGCATTTAAAACAACTGCTATCAGACGGGTTCCCTTACAGGTGTCTTCAGTCTGCTGACAGGTCTGTAATTCGTGTGTCGGAAATGGGGTCTTGGGGCTGACCTGTAATCTACCTGTCTTACAGATCCTTCCCACCTGGTGCTGTCAGTGAGGCTGTCACCTTTAACTAGGAGGGGGGCAGGTTTCCAAAGCTGTGTGGTTGCACGTGTTACACATGTCATCTGTCTGCCAGTCATTTAGTTCTGGTCTGATATGTGTGTGTGTTTATTTATTATTTATTTGTTTATTTATTTCAAGGATAATGGAATAAACACTCGTGTTTGTGTATTGTGTGTGTTTGTGTATGTGTGTGTGTTGACAACTGTAAACACCTTATGTCTGTCTTCCATTCTGAGAGAAATAAATACTCAACATACTATAACATTCAAAATTTTAATAATCGCTGAATATGTATTGTGATGATCTTTAAGAGTTTCAGCATATTTTGAGGACAGGTGTAAAGTAAGAAAGTAGTGGAGGTAAAAATCAGACTGTATGAATGGTTTTGATTGTGTATTATGTTTTTAGATGATCACTATAACCAAGAAGATAATGTGGTGGGCTTCTCGTCCTTCTTAATGTGCATCCAGAAATAAGTGATTCGTATACCTGTATTACCTGGATTGACAATCTTAAAGATCTTCAGGTTTGTTGAATTCAGACCATTTTCTGGCCCATTCCAAAACAGTGTCAGGTATTACATAGGCTGATGGTATTACAGGGGGCAGCACTCACTGCCAAGAATCAGTATTTAAAAAGAAACCCGCTGAAAGATTCCCTTGCATGTTTGTTTCTTTTTCCCCTTCACTTTCTTCCTCCACCCACTCCCCCTTTCAGATGTAGCAGCCACTGAATCTGCCTGTAATACAGGAATCAGTGCTGGTTGCCAAGAATCGGCATTTAAAACAACTGCTATCTGAGGGATTCCCTTACAGGTGTTTCCAGTCTGCTGACAGGTCTGTAATTCGTGTGTCGGAAATGAGGTCCTGGGGCAGACCTGTAATCTACCTGTCTTACAGATCCCTTCCCACCTGGTGCTGTCAGTGAGGCTGTCACCTTTAACTAGGAGGGGGGCAGGTTTCCAAAGCTGTGTGGTTGCACGTGTTGCACATGTCATCTGTCTGCCAGTCATTTTGTCTCCAGTTCTAGACTGGTATGTGTTTGAGAGAGAGAGGGAGTATATGTGAGTTTGCATGTACATGTGAGTATGGGTATGTGCATGCATATTTCCCTGAATATAATTATAATGAAGAATAGAGAACTAATTTTTATTTTATGTCCCTGCCTTCCATTCCTGAATTATTGCATGATGAACAGAAAAGTTCAAATGATTGATGTACGTCTCTTTTCAGGTACCTCGCCACATAGGCAGCCATACTCCAGTCTACTTCCTATCCCACAATGATTCCCAGGTGAGATGAATGAGTCAAGAGTGCATGTTCTGGGTGACCCCAAAGTGTTAAGCTGGGGGAACACATGGCAACAACAACACAATAACAGCAAAAACAACTGATTGTTGAGTTCTTTCTGTGCAAATCTTGTAATTTAATTTAGATATAGCTGTAAATACTGATGTAGTGAACATTAAAATCAAATTCAAAGAGATTATGGTTTTACTGCATCATTTTTAGATCGATACAATAGCCAAGAGGATCTCATTTAGTGTACTTATTTTCTATGTTAGCCTAAAACAGAGGTAAGGGACTTGAGTACCTGTACTGCCTTGCAGATTTAGGATATCGATTTTAAAGATCTTCAGGTTAGATGAATCCAAACTTAATATTTTTTTGGCCCAGGCTCAACTTTGTCACATATAACTTAAACATATAGTATTACTGGAAATAGCACTGGTTACCAACAATCAGCTTCAAAATGCTATCAGGCAGATTCCCTTTCATGTCTGTTTCTTCCTATTCTTCGTCCACCCTTTCCTCCTTTCATTAATGGCAACCACTAAAGCTGACTGTAGTACCAGAATCAGTGCTGGTTGCCAAGAGTCGGCATTTAAAAAGAAACCGGCTGACAAATTCCTTTACATGTCTGTAATTTTTTCCCCTTCTTTTTCTTCTTCCACCCACTCCCCCTTTCAGATGTAGCAGCCACTCAATCTGCCTGTAATACAGGAATCAGTGCTGGTTGCCAAGAATCGGTATTTAAAACAACTGCTATCTGAGGGATTCCCTTACAGGTGTCTTCAGTCTGCTGACAGGTCTGTAATTCGTGTGTCGGAAATAGGGTCTTGGGCTGACCTGTAATCTACCTGTCTTACAGATCCCTTCCCACCTGGTGCTGTCAGTGAGGCTGTCACCTTTAACTAGGAGGAGGGGCGGGTTTCCAAAGCTGTGTGGTTGCACGTGTTGCACATGTCATCTGTCTGCCAGTCATGTTGTCTCAAGTTCTAGACTGGTGTGTATGTGTGTAAGTTTATATGTACATTTGAGTACGTGGATTTGGGTGTATGTTTCCATGCATGTATGCAGAACAAAACTTTTCCCCTACCGGCAAGACTGTGAGTTGTGGTCTGGGTGCTAGTTTTTTGAATGAGGCAATAAACCAAGGTCCTGTGTGTAACATGCATTCGGCACACGTAAAAGAAACCACGGCATCAAGAGAGTAATCCCTGGTAAAATTTGGTAGAAAAAGTCACTCTCATAGGGAAACAAACATACTTCTAATAGGATTTTCCCCCTAATATGTGGTGAGCTGCGCTTGGGCGACCGGAGATCCCTGGGAGACAGCCAATTTCAAGCAGAAAATCTGCCGTGAACTGGAACGGGTATGGGATCAACGAACAATGTTTGATCATTTAGAGTCCGCATATTCAAGCTGACAAAAACGCATACATCATTGTCCATTGACAGCCCCTCCAAGATGCAAAGCGTTTACCGGGTACAGTTTTGCATGGATCATAGCATTTAAGATCTCTCTTAAGCACATCCCCTTGCAATCACTGCTATTGTCATCGGTTTAAGAGCATACTCACCTTCAAAGTTTCAAATGTAGAGGAAAAGATCTGGTTTGGTTTTTTTTAGGCTAGAGCTGTTTTATCATTAGTATACATATAAAAGAATAGCCCTGTCTACTGATTATTGAATTTGAGAAAAAAAATCATTTAAATTTATTTTTTGTAAATGTTCAAGAAGATAATAATAAAAAGATATAGATCGTAGATATGATAGATTGATAGAAATAAATAATTAGATATATGACAGTTCAGAGAAGGAGAGAAAGAAGAGAGAGGAAGATAGAGAGATAGAGAGAGATAGGACAGACAAAAGCAGAAGAAGAAGATAGAAGATAGATAGACAGACAGGACAGACAGACACAGAGACAGACACAAAGACAAACAAGAGAGAGAGAGAGAGAGAGGGGGGGGGGGGGCGGAGGGAAGGACGGAGACAAAGAGATAGACAAGCAGACAGACAGCTAGACGGACAGTCAGACACACAGACAGACAGACATAGTCAGAGACAGAGAAAGTATACTGACGACCAATAATACAGTTTTCTTCATAATTCTTACCCCAAAATACCCACCCAGTAAACCCACAAACTGCCCCATAAAACCAGATCTCCATCTCACCATATCCTAAAGCCATCACCTTACGTGTCTTGTATCGCTTCCCCTTGTAGCGATTCCCAAGTGCACCTTGAAATGAAACCAAACGAAAGTCACCGATTTTGAAGAAATGAATGGTCGGACATATGAGCGCTCCATAAGAGAGCAGTTGAAGACCTCCTCTCCAATCAGCCCCTCCTGCAATCAGATGCCATTGTCAATCCGTCTCCAGAGCAAATTTAGCTATCAGAGTTGCCTGCTGTGAAGGAGAGAAGATGTTGAGAACTCTTTAGTTCTGTTTGATCTTATTAAAGGAATTGTATGTTGATGTGGAGAAAATCCTTTTTTCTGTTTAGTTCTGCTCAAAACATTTAGAGATGAGGCTAGAAATAACGAAGAGAGAGAGAGAGAGAGAGAGAGAGAGAGAGAGAGAGAGAGAGAGAGAGAGAGAGAGAGAGAGAGAGAGAGAAGAGAGTGGGAGTGCGTGTGTGCGTGTGTGGTGTGTGTGTGTGTGTGTGTGTGTGCGCGTGTGTGTGTGTGTGCGTGCGTGTGTGTGTGTGTGTGTGTGTGCGCGTGCGTGTGTGTGTGTGTGTGTGTGTGTGTGTGTGTGTGTGTGTGTGTGTGTGAAGTCAAGTCAAGTCAAAATCTTATTTCCAGATGGTACATTGAATAAACAATGCATTTGCTTTTTTTCATCAGAGAGAGAGAGAGAGAGAGAGAGAGAGAGAGAGAGAGAGTGAGAGAGAGAGAGGAGTAGAGAGGAGAAAGAGAGAGTGTGTGTGTGTGTGTGTATGTGTGTGTGTGTGTAAGCGTGTGTGCGTACGTGTGCATGTGTGTATGTGGGTGCGTGCGTGTGTTTGTGCGTGCGTGCGTGTGTGTGTGTGTGTGTTCTTCACTCAGGTTACATGACTTTGATTTCAGCCCTGGTTTCTCGGGGGAAAACCCCATCTTCGCAGACATATTAACCGAAAAGATATGCTTCGTTTTTATGTCTATTTTCCTTTTTTGTCTGAAAATTTAATAAACGAGGGTATTTATAGGACAGGGGGACGGGATAGTTCAGTGGTCGGAGCACTCACTTTCCCCCAGCCAAGTTAAGCAGCGTCGAGCGTGAGTACGAGTTGGATGTGTGTGCGTTTGTGTGGCTGTGGTTCGTAAGCAGTTCGCAGTTCCAGCTGTGTATGGGGTGCGTGCGTGTTTGTGTGTGGCGGGTGCGTGCGATGGAGGTGTGTGGGCCCCGCCACTCATAATGCTTTGGCCCTGGTTTTGGGCTCTGCAGACATCTACCCGAAAGATATAGGTTTTGATCCTTTTCCTTTTTTTCTAATTATAACGAGTATTTATAGGACTCTAGGACTCTCTCTCTCTCTCTCTTGCCATGGACATGTACAACTGCACTATGAGAGGAAGAGAGAGAGAGAGAGAGAGAGAGAGAGAGAGAGAGAGAGAGAGAGAGAGAGAGAGAGGAGAGAGAGAGAGAGAGAGAGAGAGAGAGGAGAGAGAGAGAGAGAGAGAGAGAGAGAGAGGAGAGAGAGAGAGAAAGACAGAAGGCGTCAGAGACAGAGACAGAAACAGAGACAGAGTGTGTACGTACATGCGTGCGCGCACATGTGTGTATGTATGTGTGCGTATGTGTGTGTGTGTGGGCGCGCGCGCGTATGTGTGTGTGTGTCTGTAGCACTGACACTGACATGACTTATTGTCCATTTAAGTCCAAAGCCTTGTAGATTAGGAAGAAAAAAAGAAAAGATTGCTTAACATCATGGACGAACACATTGTTTACTAGGCTTGCTGTGTGAAACTCTTTTAATCATCCTTAACAGCGTCAAAACTTCACATACACACACACACATACACACATACACACATACACACACACACACACACACACACAGACAGAAGTGATCGCGCTAGGAGAGGGAGCGTGGATAAATGCAGGGGTACACTTAAAAAGTATAGTTTGAATAGGATCGTCTTCAATGTTGCTTTGATTGATTGGCGATTAGATCAACGTTCCAGTGGAAATTTCTGATTCAGGCTCGTCTCCAACATAAGTTAGTTCTTTTTATCTTAGATTAGCGTTTTACGTTCATCTCTTTCCACAATGTATTTGGCATGGGTTCTCACCTGTATTTTCATTTGTAATACATAAGATTGCGAAGAGGAGAGAGAGAGAGAGAGAGAGAGAGAGAGAGGAGAGAGAGAGAGAGAGGGGAGAGAGAGAAGAGAGAGAGAGAGAGAGATGATTTGAGAGACAAATTGTTAGCAGCGGAAACCACAACAATTTTCATAATTATTATGTAAGGGCTTTGATTTGGGTGTGTGTGTTGTTGTTTTTTTACAATTTATAGCGCTTTATAAATTCCATTTATTATTATTATTATTATTATTATTATCATTATAAGAACTATGCTCTCAGCTCTGTTCCTTGAGGAAACATGTGCCGTGGAAATGCTAGCATCAGAAGCACACGCACGCACGCGCACGCGCACGCGCGCGCGCATACACACAACACACACACACACACACACAACACACACACACACAATACACACACACACACACATATATATATATGCTTGTATTCTTTTTTGCTGCCTCAATCTCCCCGCCACAGCCATATCCAGATGTCGTTATGTCTCATCCAAAGGGTCGGATGTCCACAGGGAGCCCATCACTATCAGGCCGCCGTGAGGCCACCAGCCAGAGAGGCCCTGCACTGCTGGTGGGTCACGTTGAGCGAGGCTTGTTCTGGCACATGCACAGATTTGTAAACAGTTTTTTTCTTTCTATTATGGGGTCTCTTTTTTTTCTTTTTCTTTAGTTACTTTTTGGAATTCTAAATGATTTTGCCTCAATTTTGTTCCTGTTTATTTGGAAGAAGTGTGTGTGTGTTGTTTGTGTGTGTGGTGTCGTGCGCGCCATGCGTGCGCGCGTGCGTGTGTGTGTGTGTGAGTGTGTACGTGTGTGTGTGGTGCTTTGGGTTTTTTTTCTTCATGTTTTGTCTTTGTGTTCTGAGACAAATATATTTTGCATCTTATTCGTTGGTAAAGTGTACTCATATATTACAGTAGGATAATCTTGGAGTTATGTAGAGTTATAAATGGCTGTCGCTTCATGTCTGGGTCATCCTGACGTTTCGCAGCTTTCATTCCTTTGAAATTAATTATTCAACGCTGTCTCAGAATAACCTGCAAGAAATGTGAGTCGGTAAACTGACTACCTGCCTGTGCACACACACACACACACACACACAGAGTGTGAGAGAGGTGTACACACACACACACAGAGTGTGAGAGAGGTGTGCACGCGCGCATATGTGTGTGTGTTTGTTTGTGTGCGTGTGTGTGTAAGTGTGACTGTGTGTGTTCTAATTTTTTTTTGTTAATTCTATTTGTTGCACATCCTGCTCCCACTCATCCACACACACACCCCCCTTCCCCCCCCCCCCCCCCGCAAACCGCGTGCCACAGTATTTCTGTGTTTCTTCTCTTTCTTTTTGCTTGTTTGTTTTGTTTTGTTTACTCACTAACTTGACAGTGAGAGAGAGAGAGAGAGAGAGAGAGAGAGAGAGAGAGAGAGAGAGAGAGAGAGAGAGAGAGAGAGTGACAGACAGACAGTCAGACAGACAGCTATTTTGTCTGCCCTGGTTTCTTTTCAATGTGTGTGTGAGTGTGTGTGTGTGTGTGTGTGTGTGTGTGTGTGTGTGTGTGTTGTGTATGTGTGTGTGTGTTGTGTTGTGTGTGTGTGTGTGTGTGTGTGTGTGTGTGTGTGTGTGTGTCTGTGTGTGTGTGTCTGTGTGTGTGTGTGCTTTCTTTAATTTAACGTGTGTTCACTCAAGGTGATATTAGACAAAAGATAGTGTTACAATATATAGAGAACGTGTGTGTGTGTGTGTGTGTGTGTGTGTGTGTGTGCATACGTGCGTGCGTGTGTGTGTGTATGTGTGTGTGTTTACCTATTAGTGTCTGTGCACGAGGTAAAAGAAAAAAATACAAAAGAAATTATGGAAGGGACGGGGGTGAGGGGGGGGGGGGGGGGGTGATTGAAACAGCCTAAACTGCAGCAAGAACAATTGCAAAAGTTTTCCAACAGGGCTTCTAACTAAACAACTAACTATCTATAACATAACCGTGTGTGTGTGTGTCTGCTTGTCAAGTTGTTTTTCTTGGTTTGTTATTTCGTGTATCTGTGACTCACTGCTTCAACCTGGTCATCGGCACTTCAGTTCTTTGTCACTCATATTCCTGTTTCTCCTACCGAGAGAGAAAGAGAGATAGAGAGAGAGAGAGAGAGAGAGAGAGAGAGAGAGAGAGAGAGAGAGAGAGAGAGAGAGAGAGAGGTTGCTCATTTTTTGTATGTCTGGAGCACCATTTGTATGTTTGTCTGTCTGTCTGTCTGTATGTATGTATGTATTTATGTATGTATGTATGTATGTATGTATGTATGTATGTATGTATGTATGTATGTATGCATACAGTTGTGTCAGGTACCAGTTTGTGCATACATTTAGAACAAATAACTTGAAAGATGAATTGTAAGAAACATCCGAACCAATTATCTTTCTGTCTGTCAGTCTGTCTGTCTGACTGTCTGACTCTCTCTCTCTCTCTCTCTCTCTCTCTCTCTCTCTCTCTCTCTTTTCTCTCTCTCTCTCTTCTCTCTCTCTCTGCTTAATCTACTACCCTCTGAAAAATAATTGTTCAAAGTTGTTCTCTCTGTCTCCGTCTCTCTCTCTCTCTCTCTCTTCTCTTCTCTCTCTCTCTCTCTCTCTCTCTCCCCTCTCCTCTCTCTCTCTCTCCCCACCCCTCCTCGTTGCATTCATGCGTGTGATAGTACATGTACGTGCTCGTAGTAGCAAACATGACTCAATTCATAAGCGAACGAGTACCAGGTACCGAGCTGTGCATATCTTAACGTCTGGAAATGGCTTGGAAAAAAAACGGGGGTAGAGAGAGAGAGAGGAGAGAGAGAGAGAGAGGGAGAGGGAGGAGAGAGAGAAGAGAAGAGAGAGAGAAGAGAGAGAGAGAGAGAGAGAGAGAGAGAGAAAGAGAGAGAGAGAGAGAGAGAGAGAGAGAGAGAGAGAGAGAGAGAGAGAGAGAGAGAGAGAGAGAGAGAGAGAGAGAGGAGAGAGAGAGCCATAAAGATTAATCCCGGGACGTTTTGCTGACAACTTAGTGCCTGTCGCTGTCATTCTCACAGGGATACATCTTCTTTTGTCGTACGAATAGAATCCATCACCAACCTGACTGTGTGTGTGTGTGTGTGCGTGCGTGCGTGCGTGCGTGCGTGCGTGGTGTGCTGTGTGTGTGTGTGTGTGTGTGTGTTTCTCAGTGGTTGTGTGTGTGTGTGTGTGTGTGTGTGTGTGTGTGTGTGTTTGTGTGTGTTGTGTTGTGTTGTGTTTCTCAGTTTTTTTGTTTTTGTGTTCATGTGTGCGTGTGTGTGTGTTTGAATTTGCGCGCGCGTCCGTGTGTGTGTGTTTTGTGTTGTGTGTGTGAGTGTTTGTGTGTGTGTCAGAGAGCGAGAGACAGAGGGAGAGAGAGAGAGAGGGGAGGGGTGAGAGGGTGCAGACAAGCGTAAGAAAGTGAAGCTTTTGTACTCTTGCTTTATCAATCACCAGAAGCCCAAGATTGCGAAAATCTCACATCTCTATCTGTAACGGGTTTTTTCCTTGATATTGCGTGCGTGCGTACGTGCGTGAGTACGTGCGTGCGTGAGTGTGTGAGTGTGTGTGTTACTGTCTTTTAGCCTCTGGCGTACACACAATACTCTAAATTTTTTTGGAAAAACAAGATATGCCCATTTCTGTTACAAAACCAAACGCAAATGCTGCAAACACTATATAAAGTTATAATCAGCAGCATGGATATTATTTCTATATCATTACTGCATCCTAATACTGGATAAGCTCATTTTCTAAATGGGAATATTGCCTGCAAAGCCAGACAACTTAAGTTGCTTTCAAACTTATAGCTGGAAATACAATTTCTAGTCAAACCCAATCTGGCTGAGCTGTAGAAACCTTGAGTTTACGTTCAGTATGGTGCACTTTAACCGAAAAGAGATTTGTATCGTTATTTTCTATGAATAAAAAGATATTCAGACGGTTTTGTTTATTTTAGCTGTTTTTTTGTTGCTGTATCTTTTAATATTCGGTTAACTGGTTAGATTTCGGTAGTTAGTTGGGAGGTATGTATAATTTAATGGTCTGAAAGCATTATATTCCAATCTTAATGCATTTTGTTCCAATCAGCTAAACGATGGCATGAACACGGTGTTGTTGACTTAATGTGAACTGTCTGAATGAACTTAGTTCCTATCTCCTATCGTTACGTGGTGTGAGGGGTAAACAGGGTCATAGTTTTGAAACCTTCAGTTCGTAGAGGGTGTTGTCCAGAACTCGACCTTTCAACAGAACTTATGTCTTGTTTGTGGGTAAGCGGTGAGATACCAGCATAGAAAAGAAAGACCGGGAAACTACTGGGAGCACTGGACAAGCACACAGCATTGTTTCTAAAGAGAGGGGCACAATGTCTGTGCCGGTGATAGGCTCGATTTGTCTAACGTTAATAGTCCAGTTCTAGATGCAAAAAGTTTCATTCTCTAGTCGTGTAAAACAAAACAAAGCAAAACAAAAAGACAAAAGGTATTTTGCTTCCAGAACCGATTTCTTACACCACAGCTCTCCAAGGTAAGGTTGAGAGCAGAAGGAAAAGAAGCAGACCACCCACATCCCACATTGTCAACATCACTGAGACTAGTGGTCTGGGAGGGCTACAGGAGATCATTTCATTTCATTACTTTCATTTCATTTATACCACTTTAAGTCACGAGATCCTCTGCGTGAAAATTTGGGCTGCTCTCCCCGGGGAGAGCACGTCGCCACAAGAGCAGCGCCACTTTTTTTGGGTCTGTAACTGTATTTGTTTCCCTATCAGAGTGGTTTTTTTCTATGGGTTTTGCCAGGGACAACTCTCTTGTTGCCGTGGGTTTTTTTCGTGCGCTGAATAATTTTGTGTAATACACGGGACCTCGGTTTATCGTCTCATCCGAAAGACTAGCGCCCAGACCACCAATCACGGTCTAATGGATAAGGGAAAAGCTTTTTCTTTCTCTTTTGAGGTAGTTTTCACTTGTAACTTTTCACAATTCATTTGCTCGTATGTTACTGAAGCATTATAATTCTCGTTAGCTTAAAAGATTGTGTTCCTTTGTTTGTTTAAAAACTATTGTTCCTGCTTACTGATTCATTTTGTATGACTTTTTTTGCGTCATCCTGTAGCAGACCTTTCTGTAAACCAGTCTACACACAACAAAAATCAACGTTACCAAAATTTAGAGTGTCATTAATTTTATGTTCAAATGTTTCGCTTAAATATTTTAGTTAGAATTTTATGATGCCCACTTGGCCGAGAGAGTGGGGATGTACTGTGGGCAAGGCATCTGCACTATAATCAAATTGCTGCCCAATTTTGCAAAACAGCAGCTGTCTCCTCTGCTGTTTTGGAGGTCATCGTCGAGCACAACGTACACAACTTGCACAAAGGGTCACCCATCCACTTGGTAACCACACTCTACACTGCTTCACCTTTAGCTTGGGGGAAAGCGAGTGCTTTGACCATTGAGCTATCTGGTCCCCTTAAGAACTGCTTTTGGTACCATCAGTGTTTCTAGCTCGTGAAGTTCTTCAGTCTATCTCTGGGTCACGGGTAAGTGGCAAGGGTGCT
>CM054134.1:28011539-28016539 GCA_028751875.1 Rapana venosa | reverse complement strand
GAAGTTGGATTGAGTATCTGTAGGATGGGCCACGTAAAGATATGGGACGACTTCATTGGAGGTTGTAAAACTTACTTAGAAGAAGCGTTTTAACTAATAGAAAAGGTAATGCCAAGGTGTCCATAACCAGGTGGTGCGAGGGGGGAGAGAGGCACGAGACTTCAACTTCTCAAGGGCGAGCACATTGGGGGCGGCGCCCATCTCCTCTCCCTCGCGCTTTACCTTCCTGATCCTAAGGGCAGGTACCCATTACAGATGGGGTGAAGAAGGGGGATGTACTGAAGCTAAGGTGCCTAATAATGGGTCACCCGTCAAGTGGTAACCACGCTCGATGCTGCTTGACCTAGCTGGGGAAAGGGAGAAGCTCTGACCACTGAGCTTCCTTCCCCCTATAGAAAGGTCCAAGTTTTGGTTTCCTTTTGTTTTTTTGTTTTGAAAGTTTCGCTTTGTTTTGTTTTGGGGGGATTGCTGGCTTTTCTAAGGAAGGATTGTTTGCTCAAAGAGACGTGAATCAAAGGAAATCCCCAGACTGAAATGAATGAAGGGATTGATGAAAAGTAAAAATTTTTTAACTCAAGAGGAGAAAAAATAAAAAGAAGAAAAAAAATTGGGGAGGAAGGAAGGGGGCCCAGGGGGAAAGAGAAAGGAAAGGGGGAAGAAAAGGGGAAAGAGGAACAAACAGAAAGACACAGAAAAAAAAGCGGGGACGAGAAGAAACACCAGACAGACAAAGCAAAAGAGAACAGAGACAGAAGAGAAAAAGAAGAGAACAGAGCAGAAGAACAGAAGACACACCCACCAACAAGTAACCCCAGACCCAAGACAACAGACGGGACAAACCAGAAAACAACACCAGGGGACAGAGCGGGAACAGAGAAGGACAGAGACAAGCGCCTATGGACAGACAGAGAAAAAGGCAGAAACAGAAAGACAGACATACAGACAACAAAAATGGAGATGTAAATAGAGAACCATACAATATATTGTATATTCTAGTGACCTGAAAAGAACCATGCTGCATCATGCACACTAACTGTGGAGAGCAGCCCAGTCCTCATTTCAGGCAGACAAAACATGTTGTGACAGCAGCCGTATACATTACCACCCAGATCCCTGCAATAAAAACGAACCGCTTCCCACTAGTGTATACACGGATACTGTGTTGACTTTCTTGCATGATGCACAAATGCCTAATAGCCTTGCTCATGCATGATGCACAAATGCCTAATAGCCTTGCTTTTGTATGATGCACAAATGCCTAATAGCCTTGCTCATGCATGATGCACAAATGCCTAATAGCCTTGCTCATGCATGATGCACAAATGCCTAATAGCCTTGCTCATGTATGATGCACAAATGCCTAATAGCCTTGCTTTTGTATGATGCACAAATGCCTAATAGCCTTGCTCATGCATGATGCACAAATGCCTAATAGCCTTGCTCATGTATGATGCACAAATGCCTAATAGCCTTGCTCATGCATGATGCACAAATGCCTAATAGCCTTGCTCATGTATGATGCACAAATGCCTGATAGCCTTGCTCATGTATGATGCACAAATGCCTAATAGCCTTGCTCATGTATGATGCACAAATGCCTAATAGCCTTGCTCATGCATGATGCACAAATGCCTAATAGCCTTGCTCATGCATGATGCACAAATGCCTAATAGCCTTGCTCATGCAGGATGCACAAATGCTGATAGCTTTGCTCCTGCAGGATGCACAAATGCTGATAGCCTTGCTCTTGAATGATGCACAAACGTCTGATAGCTTTGCTCTTGTATGATGCACAAATGTCTGATAGCCTTGCTCTTGAATAATGTTTAAACGTCTGATATCCTTACTCTTGTCTCACTCTCGCATGATGCATAAATACCTGATAGCCTTGCTCTTGTATGATGCACAAATGTCTGATAGCCTTGATCTGGTCTCACTCTCGCATGATGCACAAAGTGCCTGACAGCCACGCTCTTACTTTCTCATATTTAATTCATGCCTTTTTCCTATTTCATCAGCGTTGTTGATGGGCATATTTTCCACAGTCTATGGATGCCCCTGATCGCAGGAGTCTGAATGTTGATGCTGGCTGAAGAGAGAAAGAAAAGCAACAATGACGACCCAGCTGCAGCAGTGCTGTGGTGTGTAGATGGCAGTGTGATGATGTGAAGTGTCAGTAAGGATTAGGCCAGGGTAACGCTCACTGGGACATATCTTAGCTATGATAGCAATGAAAAAAAGAAAATGTCTTGATATCAGTACTTTATGCTTAATAAAGTAGCTTCATGTAACTAAAGTTATGTCAATGTTGTTGTTGTTGTTGTTTTGATATTAATACATTGTTGTCTATTTTGTTTTGTGTCATTTTGACGTTTTGATTTTATTTCTTTGTTTGGGAGGTGAGGGTTTGTTTTTTCTTGGAAGGAAAGTGTAAATATAAATTAGGCAGAGACTGGATGCAGAGATTAGAAAAACACGAACGGAGATGTCTCTACAACAGTGTTGTGTGGTGGGAATGGGATGCGAAGTAGCCTGTCTGTAGGTTTGGGAAAAAGGTACAATAAGCCAAACAAAAATGCAGAGAGAGAAAGAGAGAGAGAGAGAGAGAGAGAGAAACAGACAGACAGACAGACACACAGAGACAGAGAGACAGACATAGGGACGTAGAGCTTGCTTGAAACAGAGATAGAAAAACCCCGACGGTCAGAGACAGACAGACACAAAACACAGACGACAGACAGACAGTCAGACAGACAGACAGACAGACAGATGTAGGGACGCGGGGCCCAAACTGGAAACGTTAGATAAGAAAAGGGGAGGGCAGAGACAAATCGAAATGACAGACACCCTAGGTATATGAAGAGAGAGAGAGGAGGGGAGAGGGGAGAGAGGAGGAGAAGAGATAGAAGGAGAGAGGGGAGAGAGAGAGAGAGAGAGAGAGAGAGGAGAGAACAGACAGACAGACAGACAGACAGACAGACAGACAGACAGACAGACAGACAGCAAACAGCATACAGAGACAGAGACAGTGATAGAGACAGATACAGAGACAGTGATAGAGACAGAGCAGAGAGAAACAGACGAATAAGCTTACAGATAGGAACACACAAAACAACCCTACAGCAACGCTTTAATAAAAATTTAAAAAACCCACACCCACAAAAGCCTCTAGCGGCACTTACACTATGCTGACACAAATCTTTTTAACTGTGGAGAGCTAGCCTTCATTTCAGGTAGGGAAAAAGCTATTTGTGACAGTATGAATATATATATAATTAATATAATATAATATATTATATATATATATATATTATATAATATATATATATATATACATATATATATACACTACCATTCCAAACCGCTGCAATAATAACAACGAACCACTGGCCAATATTGTGCACAGGGAGACTGACTGCATCGCGCTTCTTGCATGGTGGGCACATTTCGGATAGCTTGGTTTCATTCTTGCTCATCTTTAATGCATGTCTTGGCCAGTTTCTATCAGCATCGTGTGCCTAGTGTCCACAGATTCTTGGTGGCTCATGCTACATAGAAAGATAGATATAGAGACAGATAGATAGATAGATATAGAGATAGATAGATAGATAAATAGATAGATAGATAGAGAGACAGATAGATATATATATATAGATAGATAGATAGATAGATAGATAAAGAGACGGATAGATAGATAGATAGATAGAGAGACAGATAGATATATATAGAGATAGATAGATAGATAAATGGATAGATAGATAGATAGATAGATAGAGAGACGGATAGATAGATAGATAGACAGACAGATAGATAGATAGATAGATGGATAGATAGATAGATAGATAGATAGATAGATATAGATAGATAGATAGATAGGCAGGTAGGAAGGAAGATGATAGATAGATGGACAGACAGACAGATAGACAGAAAGATGATAATAGATTAAAAGATAGAAAGATGAAAAGAGATAGATAGATAGATAGGATAGATCGATAGTAAGAAAGATGATAGCTAGAGATAGATAGATAGATTGATAGGAAGAGAGACAGAGACAGACACAGAGAGGCAGACAGACAGACAGACAGATACAGAGAGAGACAAACAGACTAATGCAAACACAGACACTCAGCACACAGGCAGGCTGATTGAGAGACAGTCAAGCAGACAGACACAAAGACAGATAGACAGACAGAGAGCCCACAGGTACACACAAAGACTCAGACTGACATAAACAAACCAGAAACAAAGAGGGATGCTCTGCTGGCAAACAGGCGGACAGATGGACATAGACACATACATACATACAGATAGAAAGACAGACAAGCTCGTCACATCTCTTATTCTTTCACGTTTAGACTACTGTAATTCTCTTTTGGCTGGCCTACCAGCATCATCTATCCACTCTCTTCAACGCATACAAAACTCTGCAGCTCGACTGGTCCTAAGAAAGAAAAAATCTGAACACATCACTCCTCTTCTGCGATCTCTTCACTGGCTGCCTGTCTCACAAAGACTGGAGTATAAAATCAATACCCTCTGTTTCAAATGTCTCCACAAATCTGCACCATCTTATCTTTGTAACTGTCTTCATCTGTACACTCCATCCCGTTCCCTTCGTTCTGCGCAGATGCTTTGTGCTTTCGAACACCCAGATTCAAACAAACCACTGTTGGCCGTCGCTCCTTCTCTGTTTCTGGTCCATCCACCTGGAATGACCTTCCTCTTTCACTTCGACAAAAGCCTTCACTTGATACCTTCAAATCCAGCCTCAAAACACACTTATTTCCTACCTGAGACTTTCCCCCCAAATATATGTCCCTAATTTTCAACAGCATCTTTCACCTTCTAAGTGTTGTTCCGAGTGTGTGTGTGTGTGCGTGTTGTGTGTGTGTGTGTGGTGGTGTGTGGTGTGTGTGTGTGTGTGTGTGTGTGTGTGTGTGTGTGTCTGTGTGTGTGCGTGTGCGTGTGTTGTGCGTGCATGCGTGCGCGCGCATGGTTTT
>CM054134.1:28001539-28006539 GCA_028751875.1 Rapana venosa | reverse complement strand
ACCTTATTCTAAAACTCTACTGACTGCAAAAAATAGCTTCGTTCTGGAGCCAGATTGAGTGAGAGGCCTAGCTAGGGATGGTGATTACCACAACATCCCTCCCTCCATCTTCTCTAATGAACCTTTATCTATCTATTTATTTATTTCATTTATTCTTTTATATCGAGGATAATGAAATAAACACTTATGTGCTTTTCTTACATCCAGTCCCCGTGGCATGAGGTTTTGTAAATGTTGTCATCCGTTCCCACCGGCACACAATGGCCTACTCTTACGAAAAGCGGAACAGGATTTAACGTGTGCGCAAGATGTTCTGCGTGCGTTCGCACACGGGGCCTCGGTTTATAGACTAATCCGAAGGACTTTTGGAGAGAGTGGAGTCTGCACTGATGTTAACTACAGGGGAAAAATATCCCCTTGAACGGGAATCGAACCCGGGTCGTCAGATTGCGAGCGCAATGTTCTAACCACTAGGCTATCCCGTCCACCTTCAACCCCTATGTGACTTCACATCCCAGGCACAGAAGTCTGCAGCGAAGTTGGGGTGTCTTTGAGACCAGAGCAACCAGACAGGGCCACAGGGTCACAGACAATTGTCTTTTAATGCTTGATAAAGTTATGAGTGCCCCTTCTTTTTCTTTTTTTTTCGATTATTCTCTTGTTGTCTCTTAAGTCTGTTTATATTTAGGCCTCTAAAACCACATGTTCAAAATTCTTTTCAGACTCCCTGAAGATGGAACATAGCCGTCTTTATAACGGAGTTTATGAAAACATCTGAACAGGAAAGCTGAATACAATTATCTGATTTTAAGGTTAAGCAGGTAGGCATAATAGGAATTTGTACGCATAGATTGCTGGCACTTGCACAAGTGGAAAACCCATAATATGCACACAAAAAAGTAGATTTCTGTCCATTTTTTTCTTCTGAAAACCATTGAGCCATTTACCTTCTTTTCTCCAGAGATGTAAAGTTTGTGGCTTGTGAAAAAAGGAAAAAAGGCACATATTTGAAAGGAACCAGATGAAATGGCTTGTTAAAAAAAACAAGATTTCAGATTGTATGCAAACAACCCCTTCCCCACCCCCCATCCCCACCCCCCACCCGCAAAATCTGCCTTTCCCTCCCCTTCCATCCCTTTCCCCACTGCACACGAAACCCAGACCATCCTATCTTAAAAAGAAACAACCAAACACAAACAAAACGTGAACAGCCAACGTTGCATACATATCTACATACATACACACACTCACAGCGTCTCTACCGTCCTTTGCCAGGGTTGGTTTGCAAATGTCTATTTGCTCATCTCTTGCTGTCCCATCTTTAATTCATGCCTGCACCATTTCCATCACTGGCTATTTGCATTCTGTTTCCATATGCCAAGTGAAGGGGGGGAGGAGGGGAGGGAGGGGGAGAGAGGCTCTTGCAGTGATGATGATGATTATGGACATTGATGGGTTGGTTGTTGTGTTTTTTGAAGGTGGCAGTCAGAAGGTAGAGGAGGAGGGAGGAGAGGAGGAGGAGGAGGAGGAGGAGGAGAAGACATGACTATTGCGGTGTGTGTATGTGTGTGTATGTGCGTCTGTATGCCTGAAGAGAGAGAGAAGAGAGAGAGAGAGAGAGAGAAGAAGAGAGAGAGAGAGAGAGAGAGAAGAGAGAGAGAGAGAGACTGGCAGCCAGATAGAGAGGGAGACAGACAGACAGAGAGGGAGACAGACAGACAAAAAACAGACAGATGACAGACAGACACACAGACACAAACACACACACTCAAAAAAAAGACTGCAAAAACACAGAGAGAGAGAGAACAGACAGACAGACAGACACACAGACAGTCAGACAGACACACAGACAGATACACAGACAGACAGAGGCAGAGACAGAGAGAGACGGACAGACAGACAGAGACAGACAAAGAAAGACAGTGAGAGAGACAGAGAGTGAGAAACAGACAGACAGACAAAGAGAGAGACATAGGCAGAGAACAGAGACACAGACAGAGAGACAGACAGACAGAAAAGACAACTGGTGGCAGGATATGATAGTATCCAATAATTATTAGTGTATGATGAATGTGTAATGAACCAGGCTGCTAAAATATTGATAGGTTTTTATTCATCTGTCGTTCTGACCAATAACCTGCAACAAAAATTATATTATGCTGTTTTGCTTTGCTTTGCTTTGCTTTGCTTTGCTTTGCTTTGCTTTGCTTTGCTTTGCGAGAGAGAGAGAGAGAGAGAGAGAGAGAGAGAGAGAGACAGACAGACAGGCAGACAGACAGACAGACATACAGACAGAAAGAGAGAGAGAGTTTGTGTGTGTGTGTGTTTGTGGGTGTGTGTGGGTGAGGGTGTGTGTGTATGTGTGTGTGAGCGTGTGTGTGCGTGCATGAGCGCGGGTGCATGTGTGCGTGTGAGAGCTTGTGTGCTGTGGGTGTGCGTGGGTAAGTGTATGTGTGCGTGCGTGCGTGTGTGTGTGTGTGTGTGTGTGTCTGTGTGTGCAGGTGTAGGTGTGTGTGTTTGCACGCGCTTGTGTGTTCATGTATGTGTGTGCGTGAGTGCGTGCGTGCGTGCGTGCATGTACATGCTTGGGCGCGCTTGTGTGTGTGTGTGTGTGTGTGTATGTGTGTAGTGTGTAGTGGAGTGTCTGTGTGTAAGTATTTATGCACGCGTGCGTAATCGTGTGCTTGTGTGTTTGTGTACGTAATTACGCTAT
The DNA here is from genome assembly GCA_028751875.1 of Rapana venosa. Taxonomy (NCBI): domain Eukaryota; kingdom Metazoa; phylum Mollusca; class Gastropoda; order Neogastropoda; family Muricidae; genus Rapana; species Rapana venosa. The sequence continues at coordinate 28,003,826 of CM054134.1, read as the reverse complement.
TATTTATGTATGTATTTATTTATTTATTTATTTACTCTTTTATATCGAGGATAATGGAATAAGCACTCATGTGCTTTTTTTTTTACATCCAGTCCCCGTGTGTATGCGGTTTTTAGTAAATTTTGTCATCTGTTTCCTCCCCGTGTGTATGCGGTTTTGTAAACTCTGTCATCTGTTCCTACCGGCACACAATGGCCTAAAGTAAGTATGCGTGTGTGTGTGTGTTGTTCTTCTTTCAGTTCCAGAAGCTTGATTCACGCCCTCCTCTTGCCTATGCCTAAGCTACTGAGGATGGCTGACTGCCTGTCTGGCCTCAGGGCGGATGATGAGGCAGCTCCAGACATCAGTATATCTCCGGTGCTGTTTTCCCTGCCGCCAAACAGATAATAGAAGAGAAGAGAAGAGAAGAGGAGAGGAGAGGGAGAGGAGAGGAGAGAGAGGGAGGAGAGGAGAGGAGAGAGAGGAGAGGAGAGAGGGGAGGGGAGGGGAGAAGAGGGAGGAGAGGGGAGGAGAGGGGAGAGAGGAGAGGAGAAGGGAGGGAGGGGAGAGGAGGAGGGAGGGGAAGAGAAAGAGAGGAAGAGGAGGAGAGAGGAGAGGGGAGGAGGGGAGAGAGAGGAGGAGGGGAAGGGAGGAGAGAGAGGATGAGAGGAGAGAAGAGAGGAAGAGGAGAGTAAGAGGAAGAGAAGAGAGAGAGGAGAGGAGAGGAGGAGAGGAAGGAAGAGGGAGAGGAGAGAGGGAGAAGAGAAGAGAGAGGAGAGAAGAGGAGAGAGGAGAGGAGAGGGAGGAGGAGGAAGAGGAATGGAAGGAGAGAGGAGAAGGGAAGAGAAGAGAAGAGAAGAGAAGAGGAGAGAAGAGGGAGAGAGAGAAGCAAGAGGCTTGGCGTGGGGAAGAGGTATGATTTACAGATGTGGTATGTGAGCTATGAATGGGTATATGATGTACGATTTGTTGGAGGTTACAACTGAGAAGAGTGTACAGACGATTACTCTGCCTACGTTATGTTTGTGAGATGTTTAGAAGGTGGGTGTGGTAGTGTGTGGTGGTGGAGGTGGGAAGTGTGAGGAGTGTAGGATGGAGTGGAGCTCGATGTGTCAGGCTCTGTGGGTTGGGTTGTGTGATGCCATTTAAGATGCTGTCATTGTTATCATAGTGCTACATTGGTTATAATGTTGTTCTTTGTTGCTGTTTAAACACGACACCTGCTCACAAGCAACTGAAATAAATCGTTCCATATTTGTTTTTATGATGTGATATTGTTTTGTTGGAATGCAGTCATGCTGTAGTAAATATGTAAATGTGTGTGTAGGTGTGTCATGTTTTTCTTCAGTAACCTCTGCTTCTGCCCACTCTCCCCCCTCTCACCAAGGCCTATGCTGAAAATAAAACTGTTTCAAAATTTGTTTTAAACTGTTGCACATATTTGTTTCTGTCCAAAGAAAAGCCAGCCACTGCTTATGTAACAGCTATGTAAAATTCATTCATGTCATGACGTCAGCTTTCCATTTTTTGTTTATTAGTGGAAAATAACAATGTTTACATGCTTAACCCATGGGAAAAAAGTTTACATTGACTGTGTTGTCACACCTAGCCTGACCCTCAGGAGAATGGAACATACGCCAATAGAAAAACAATAGGAGCTGACAGAAGAAACAAAAGATTGTTTAAAGGTAGAGGGAAAACAAGAAATAGAAGAAAAAGTAGCTTGAAAGGAGGATGCAGAAGAAGACATCGTGAATACAAGACAGTGCAAGATGTTGAAGAAACAAGGCCGTAGAAGAGAGGAATTCGAGGGTTTAAAATGAGGAAAGATCGAAGCAAGAAATTGAGCACAAAAAGCCAGGGATAAGATGAAAATCAAAGTATGGAACAGAATGACAACAGAATGCGAACGCAAGCAGAATATCTTGCGCACACGTTAAAACCTGTTCCGCTTTTGGGGAAAAAAAGGCCATTGTGTGCCGGAAGGAACGAATGACAAAATTTACAAAACTGCATTCACATGGAGACTGGATGGGAAAAGAAAGCACATGAGTACTTATTCCACTATCCTCGAAATAAAAGAAAATAAAAGAAAAAGTAAAAGCAACAACAACAGCAGTTGAGGAGGAGATAGAGGACAAGGCGATAAAAAAACCCAACCAAAAACAACCCGGAAAAAGTCATGGAAACGAAGATGACAAATATCACAAGGGAAAGTGACAAATGGCGAAAGTTAAATGTGAAAAAGTGCCAAAGTTAAGTAAAGACAAAAGATGAAGGGAAAAGAAACAAAACAAGAAAAAAAGGA
>CM054134.1:27994039-27996539 GCA_028751875.1 Rapana venosa | reverse complement strand
TAAAGCAATAAGTTCCTTTGATGATAATATTTGTGTGGTGTTGAGTATAAGGAAAAACACAAGCAGAATTTTTAGATTGTTAACACGTACATGGAAAATGCATTATGGTTAAAAGCATCACTTGAGGTACCTGTTAGATGTGATGCTGTGAGGCTGGTGACAAAATTGAGATACAGACAGACAGACAACAGATAGACAGACACAGAGAGAGACACAGAGAGAGAGACAGAGAAGAGAGAGAGGAGAGAGAGAGAGGAGAGAGAGAGAGAGAGAAGAGGAGAGAGAGAGAGAGAGAGAGGAGAGAGAGAGAGAGAGAGATTCTGTAAACATACAGTTCTACTCCACATATTCTGTTGATACGTTTCGATGTGAGTGTGTGTATCTCTCTGTGTGTGCACGCACGCGCACGTGCGCACATGCATGGGTGTATGAGTGTGTATGTGTGCGCATGTGCACACGTGCATGTGTGTGTATGTTTTGGGTGTGTGCGTGTGTCTGTCTGTCTGTTGCATCCTAGTATCTTCCCATTTCTGGTATTCATACATTATTCAAAACTTTCGTATTCCTGCTTCTTTCCACATTAATTTGTATTCCCTTGAAAACTGTAACATGTTGCTTGGATATATTGGTTTTGATGACACTTTTAAGAATGAACCAAGACAAGCATAAACATCATAGCGATACATCGGCTAAGTCAGAATACTGATGTGACTTAAAGTATGAAGAAACACAGACGAAAGTCTGTGACAATAAAAATGTGAATGAATATTCCTTTTTTCTCAGTGACATTGACTGAGTAGCCTGTCAGAAATAATACTGTAGGTTTCCTAATGCAAGTTTACAACGAAAAGGTGAGAAACACACGTGCCCATGTTTGTGCGAGCGCGCGCAAACACACACGCACACAGCCTACTCAAAAGACACAGTGACAGACAGACAAAGGTAAACAGAAAACTAGAAGTAGAGGGAAAGGCACATACTGAAGTAGAGAAGTATAGACGAACACAGAGCAAACAAGAGTACAAGATGGACATAATGACAGGCAGTCACAGCCAAAGCAAGACACCATGTCCATTCTTTTTGTAAAATGTTGTACAGTTTAGTTCTTCTGTCACTAAAGTTGTAATGTGTGCATGTGTGCGTGCATGCATGTGTATGTATGTGTGTGCATGTGTGTGTGTGTGTGTGTGCATGGGTGTATGCATGCATGCTGTGTGTGCATATGTGTGTATGTACGTTTTGTTTGTTTGTATGCACCTGTGTGTGGTGGCGGTGTCAAGAGAGCTCACAGAGGATGATGCCATTCCCAGAGGTGTGGAAGGAAGGGAACAGCCATGACAGAAATCCGCTAAGTGAGGCTGACAGTTGCCTTGGCTTGCTGTGATGGACAGCGTTTCCAATGTCACACAGGCCATCACTCAGTCCCCCTCTGTCCGTGTGTCTAGCTGCTTACTGTGCAAATTGGTTCATGATTTTACTTGGCTATATCTTACATCAGGGATACCTCTTGCTGAATAGTGTCTGTTTTGCAAGAAAAGCAGAAAAGCTAGAATCGCATATTATGGTGAAAAATAACTTTAAAAGTGTAGGTGATTACCGTATGTCTGAGAAGTTTTAGACACCGTAACATTGCATTGACTTTCCCAAAGATTTTTTAAAGATTTTCAAGGATTTCATAAAAGTCTAGCAAAAGGTACTTTCAAACCATAACCCCCCCTACCAGGTCATCACTATTGCAACCATGTTGAATGTTGACGACAGCATTATGCACAATCATGGCAAAATAAGCCCACATAACTGCAATAATCGCACGAATTTGTATTTGAGCTATGAATTACTTTCCATATCAAACTGTTTACTGCATTTGTTCTAAGTAGGTCGATTAAACAAATGACCATGACGTGACACAACAGTATAAACAAGACAGACTGTGAACACTGTCAACAGTCATAGTCAAACTCCAATAAACAGTGAAATATTTAAAAATCACATATTGGATTTGCTATTGGCAATACCAACATTTTGATAAGGTTTAGATGATGTTTAAAAAAATTACCAAACGAGAAAACAAACCAATTAATACTTTTCCAATATTATGGGATACAAGTCATGAAGCCCACTACAATTACCACCTCACATAATATGAATAGATTTACAGTTATTTTATTCAAAAGACCAAAATAATACCCTTTGTATGTAAAGATACTTAAATGCCCATTGAGCACTTTTCCCACCACCACTTTCTGTTACACAAAGAATATTCGTGTTTTGTTACCTCACCAAATGTTTCACCATGTTGGAATGTAAGAGAAAGTGATTTGTACTGATATATTTAATCTGAGTCTTTTTACTTACTTTCTTTCTCTCCCTCTGTGTCTCTCTGTATCTCTCTGAATCTCTCTCTGTATCTCTGTGTCTCTGTGTGTGTGTCTCTCTCCGTCTTTCTCAAACACACACACACACACACTCTCTCTCTCTCTGTCTCTCTGTGTCTGTCTCT
>CM054134.1:27976539-27991539 GCA_028751875.1 Rapana venosa | reverse complement strand
TATTGGGAAGAGTAGGCCATTGTGTGCTGGTAGGAAAGGATAAGAACATTTACAAAACTGCATACACACGGGGACTAGATGTAAAAGAGCATAATTATGAAGGTTTATTCGATTACCTTCGAAATAAAGGAATATAAAAATGTGTAGAGGAAGGTGATATGATCAAGTTCCCTACCCTGCTATTTTTGCTCTCTTGCTTGTTTGTTGGGCTTTGTTTCTTTGTTTCGAATTAAACAAATCGTCACTTTTTCTCGAATCCACAATATCTCCCTAATATATATTTAGCCAATACACTTTTTGTCCGGTCTGTGGTGTCGTAAAGTGGTTTTCTTGCCGCTAACTGGATGAAGACGTACCCGCTCTAAACGTGACTAGAAACTATTTTCAAACTGCTTAGCATAACAGGTTTTTAAAAAATCAACACTTACGAAAACACGACTCAAAATAATGGCCAAAACTTTTATAAAAATGATAACTCAGTCTATACTGCGAATGTAACACAAAATACTCTCCAGTTTTCCCGAGAAAATGGGTTAATTCGCCGATTTGCACGCCTATAGAGACGATAGGATTTGTTAGATTTGGAATTGTTTGTCTTGGGATTTGCAGCCAGTGCATTGCTGGCATCTCACCTGGTGACTTGACTTACTTGACTTATGCCTCTTGGTTCCTTGGGGAGGGGGGAGGGGGCGGTTCAAATTATGTACTATTATTTTGATTATTATTATTATTTATTATTTTATTTCGATGATAGTGGAATAAGTACTCATCTGCTTTTGTTACATCCAGTCCCCGTGTGTCTGTAGTTTTGTCAATTTTGTCATCCGTTTCCTCCGGCACACAATGGCCTACTCTTCCGAAAAGCGAGAAAGGTCTTACTGTGTGCGCAAGATGTTTTGCGTGCGTTCGCACACGGAACCTCGCTTTATAATCTCATCAGAAGGGCTTTTAGGGGGAGTAGAGTCGGCACCGATGTTAATTCCAGAGAACATATCTTCTTGAAGGGGATTCGAACCCTGGTCAGCAGCAGATCACTAACAAATCTCAGTTGATCATGTTTACTTTACAACAACCATTTTTACGACACAACACCTCCCCCCTCCATCCCTCCCCCACCTTTCTCAACTTGATGTAAACGCACCCAGTGAAGAAGTGAAGATGCCTTAACTATTGAACACCTACTACCGTGATATCACGAAAGGTTGGAAGCCATTCATTCCTCTTGAATTGTCCTTTCCTCTACCAACTCTACCATCAGACATTGGCCCGTTCTCAGGAGGCCGTGGCAATTTGCCACTGAGTGGTTTAGGAGATTCTGAACACGGATGTCGGGCCAGCCCATACATGCGCGTGGGCGCAAATATAGCACCAAGTGGGAGTTCTCTTTTGGTGTAATGGGCATGATAGGAGGAGACAGGTTGTAATGCGTATTTGTGTGTGTGAGTGTGTGTGTGTGTGTGTATGTGTGTGTGTGTGTGTGTGTGTGTGTGCGTATGTGTGTGTGTGTGCGCTTACGTGTGTGCGTGCGTGCGTGCGTTTGTGAATGTATGTCTGTGTGTCTGTGTGTCTTCTTCTCCATCTTTGCCTCTCTCTTTTCTCTTTCACTTTCTTACATTTCTCTCTTCTGGGCAATGAACTCTTCCACTCTATAAAATGCTAGCACTCCAATAAAAAAGAAAAAAGAAAAAGCAAACCAAGCTGGTATGCCCCCAAAAGAGCAAAACTCTTGTCATTTTATTATCTGACGTGCTAAGAGCCCAGGAGTGTGTGCAAAGAGGGGGTGAATGCTTTTAACTTCTCTCTGCTGGTTCTGAGTTGAGGATGAAGTTTGGGGCCAACACGGGTAGGATGGATTGGAGAGGGAGAGGAGTTTGCCTCGTTCTTCAATCAATTACATGACAAGGAAAGTCTACATTTTTCCCAAAAAAAAACTCCGAGGGGGATACAGGAATACTGACAAATATGATTCACATTTTGCACAGAGGCTTCAGAAAGCATGACGAACTTATATCGTAACTGACAAATATTTACAAAGTAGTATAAAGGGTAGAACTGCGTGCATATCATTTTTCTTAGAAATCAAAAGAAACTCATGATTATTCTAAGACAGATCTTTGCTCTTTTAGGTTGCTTGTTTGTTGTTTGTTGGTTTTGTTTTTTTGTTCTTGTTTGTTTGGTTTTGTTTTGTTTTGTTTTGTTGTTGTTGATGTTGTGTTTGTGTGTTGTTTCTTTCCTAGGGGTGGGGGGTAGGAGGTGGGAGGGGGAAGGTGCCTCAGTCCAGGGCAATGTGTTGCAAGCAAACAGAAAGAGTGTTGCTGTGAGAGCTGTAGTCTCTACGATACACAAGAACAAATAGAGATTCCGTGTATAAACAAGTGCACAGTTAGCACGCTCAACAGAAGAGTATGAAAGAGAGCTGTAGTCTCTACGATACACAAGAACAAAATAATAGAGATTCTGTGTACAAACAAGCACACAGTTAGCACGCTTAACAGAAGAGTATGAAAGAGAGCTGTGTCGCGGAGAAAGCCTGATCAAATCCTCCTCCTCCTCCTCCAGGAAAACAAATACACATGCAGACCATTTCCAGAAAAATAATGGGCAGTGCTTTGTGGCGGCCCAGTCTCCTCTGGCTTGCTTACTTACTTTACATTACTTCGTTCGTCCTCTTGTACCGTCTAGAGCGTCGAGGGGAGAAAGAGCTGACGGTCTCAGGCAGCAAGCTGGACAGAAGCCTGGCTGGCTGGGTGGTGGGATGGTGTGGGTCTTCAGGATTTCTTTCACACCCTCGATCCTGGTCTTCCTTGGTCTTCCAATTGCCTTGTACCCTGATATTCTTGTGTTGTACGCTTTACTGGCCAGGCGGTGAGGTGTCATGTGTTGTCAGAAGTCCAAACCACCTGATTGTTTGCCTCTGAAAGTAGTTGAGGACATGCGTTGTTGTTCCTAACATTTCTCTGATCCGGTGTTTCTGATCATGTCCCGTCTGGTCTTGTTGACTGACGGCTCTCCTCAGACAATCGCATCTGTTAAGCAAGTGGTTATCTTGCGTTCCAGGCTTTTGGTCAGGGTCCATGTCTGGCTCTGGTACGTCAAGATGGGAATGGAGATAGTGTCAACGAGTTTGGCTTTGGTCTTACTGGGGATGCTGGGATGTTTGAGGAGCAGGGCAAGCTGGTAGCAGCTGACGCTGTTGGCCTTCTGTACTCTCCTCTCAATCTCTCTGTTCTGTGAGACGTCCGTCTTCCGAGAAAATACTGCCGAGATACTTGAACTCGCTGACTTGTTTCAGCACAGTTCCGTGGATGCTGATGTTGAGGTTGCCAGGTGTTCTACTGACCTTCATCGTCCGGGTTTTGCTGATGCTGATCTTCATGTTTAGCTCCTCTTGCACAGTAGCTAAACTCGTCTTTGCAAGAGGGTTCTCCTCTGACAATGCAATGCAGTGCTAAGTTCCAGCCAGTATTCAGAGCTTATATAGCAATTAATTTCGCCATCCAATTAGGCTCCGCTGCAATCGTACATCAAACAAAAAATAATACTTTTGATACGTTGTTATCAAGATAATATCCTAGCTATACTTATTCAATATAATTCATCTATTTTGTTCTTGCTTAACACAATAACAACGACGACGATGACGCTGAAGACAAAAACAGCAATAATGATATAAATACTGCCACGACCGTCCCACAATCAACACAACCACCGACAACAACAGCAACGACAACAACAATAGCAACATCACTACCCCCACCATCATTCGCACCATCACCACCACCACCGACAACAAAAAGAACTACTAGCTAAAACAAAGCCACTTAAGAACAATGGCAGCAACAACAATATTCCAAAAGTCAGAGCCAATTATATTGTTTTCTCCTCACAACAAAACAGTCTGCAATTTTTTCAATAGATCTGATCTTATTGAGGCAATCACATAAAAAATTATAGATATATAATTTTTCAATAGATCTGATCTTATTGAGGCAATCATATATATATATATAATATATATATATATATATATATATATATATATATATATATATATATATGTATGTATGTATGTGTGTATGTATGTATGTGTGTGTGTGTGTGTGTGTGTATTGGTGCTGTATTGTGTTTGTTTTATATTTTTGTTTGGATTTTGTTTTCATTTATTTTTTTTGTAATTGTATTTTGCGTCCTTTTTCCATTGCCGTTTCCATGTTTTTAATTATTTTGGTTAATAATATAGTTGGGGGTTTGTTTCCTATTTTCATTCTCTATCTTTTTATTTTTGGTTTCGATTGGTGTCTTGCTTGCATGTTGTTTATCTGTCTCTCTAGCTATTCATAACTATGTGCGTCTATTTTTTCTCGTTTGTGAAAACAAATTCAATTAATTGTCATAAGTAGTTTTTGGAAATTGGAAACAATAAGACCTTGATGGCTTATTTTTGTTTACTCAAAATAGTATGAGTAGATTCTTAGAACACTGGCAAATACTCGCGCGCACACACACGCATATATGCATACACACATACACAAGCACATACATACGCACACACACAAACTCACACACACAACACACACACAACACAACACACACACTCTCTCTCTCTCTCTCACAAACACACACACGCTCTCTCTCCTCTCTCTCTCTCTCTCTCTCACATAAACACACTCTCTCTCTCTCTTGCTTTCTTATCTCTCGCTCTCTCTCTATCTAGCTCCCTCACACTCACACTTAAACTTCATGCTTCTTCAAAGTAAAAAGAAAGAACAGTTCGTTATCAAGAATCTATAAAAGCTATCCACATACAAAAAATAGACCAAAGACCAGTCATGCAAGAAGATGCTAGATTCTGGAACACTTCAAAGAACTCACCACCAAAAGAACCCCAACAGATTTGAAACCGCCAGTCCATCAACAAGAAGCAGCTGTAGCCAGCTGTCTTAAAGAGATAGAAATAGTTCCTGTGTTATGGAATCAGCTTCTTTTCTGGATCCAGTTTATAGTGGTGTACCGAGTGTACCTCCTTTTCTCTTCTCTGTCCTCTCTGCGTGTTCTATAGTAGTAGTAACAAGGCGTGTTTTGTTTCCTTGGGTAGAATAATAGACTATGCGTTTCATCTCTTTAGTGTGTGTGTGTGTGTGTGTGTGTGTGTGTGTGTGTTGCGTGTTGTTGTGTTGTGTGTGTGTGTGTGTGTTGTGATTTGTGTGTGTGTGTGTGTGTTGTGGTGTGTGTGTGTTGTGTGTGTGTGTGTGTGTGTGTGTGTGTGTGTGTGTGTGGTGTGTCTGTGTGTGTGTGTGTGTGTGTGGTGTGTGTGTGTGTTTCTGTTGTGTCGGTCTTCTGTTTGCTTGTCTGATTTCTGATTGTGTGTGTATTTATGTGTGGTGTGTATGTGTGTGAGTCAATATCTGTCTATCTATCTATCTGTTTGACTGCCTATTTGTCTGTCTCTGCAGTATTCGTCTGTATGTTTTCTACCTATGATTATGAAATTCTCTTTTTGTATACAACTCTCTCTCTCCCCTCCCCCTCTCTCCCTCCGTCCCCCTCTCTCTCCCTCCCTGCCCCCGCCCTCTCTCCCTCCCCTCTCTCTCTCAAATCATCCTTTATCATTCAAACGATAATCAGCCCACACACTACTAAAGTCTACCCAGCAAGCTCACAAACCAGCAGCTAGCAGGCCTCTATACCTCCTACCTATACCTAACCGAGTACACACACTTTTCCATTATTCCTGCAGTGGAAACCTTATCCCAGATGAAATTATGGATTACGCGTTATCTGGAAATGGTCTGGCACGGGAAGAGTGGGTGGCAGACAGGAGTCTGATAGATGGAAGTCGCGGAGAAAGAAGCCGTTAAGTGTGGTAGACAGATGTACTGAAAACCTTGGGTGATATACGTGGTTCCAAAAAGCCCTGCTGCCATCAGTCATTGCGTGGAGTGACTAGAAGGGGGAACAGTGGGAAATCTGTCTTGTTTCTCTCTCTCTCTCTCTCTTTTGAGGTCCTAAGGTTGGTTGGTTGGTTGCTGAAGATGAAGTGTTACTGGAATAGATTGAAGCCACTATCTGTTTTCTTGAGAGCATTTTGCTTCATGTTGCTTGGATATGACTGTGTGCTGTTTGAGTGTATTGCTATATGTGTGTGTATTTGTCTGATTGGGTGTGTCTAGTCTGTCTGTTTTTCTCCGTTTGACTGTGTTTCTGTCAGAGTATTTTACTTAGGTACTATGTTTTTTTGCATGATAGGATCTGTCTCTTTCTCTCTCCCTGTTTCTATCTCTCATTGCCTCTCTTTCTTTGTGGACATATGGGTAGACTGGGTAAGAGGATTTTTAGAAAAAAGGGGCGGTAATCAACAGTTAAGTTTTTGGGAAACCGAAACTTTTTCTCTGACATTAAAGATACAAGCTGGATGTGTTCATGGTGTCACTAAGATTTGGCATTGTATATTTCAAAAATGTCTATCCTTAGAACTTTGAATCTCAATAAGATTGGAAAAGTGGCTTATGGACCTAAATAAAAAATACATATCACACCTTATTTGATAACAGTACGCAGTTTGGTTGTTAAAAGTTGTGGCAGAACCTGATTCATAGACATGAGCATCTTCGCAAGGGCAAAACTACTGTCCGTTATCAATATAAGCTAAGTGTCAATGTCTAAATCAAAATAGTGTTATGGTTTGAAATGTTATGTTGAGATTGTCTTCATCCACTACAAGCTCTTGTCGTGGTAACCTGTATTACTCATCAAAAAAAGACACAATCCTCTGAAGTTGAAATATGGCTGCCCTAGTGGCGAGGTACCGGGAAACAGCCATAGACGCAAACTTCTCATCCAGTGTGTAATTTAACGGTCTCAACCATGCTTGCCACGTGTGGTAGATGAGTGAGACAGAGTACATATTCTGGGTAACCCCCAGGATGTTGATTTGCAGAACGTCCAACATTAACAACATACAAAGACGTAATCTGTGGTGTAAGACTGCCATAGCAATGTTCCCTCACCTCTCCTAAATTTCATTTGCTGTACCCCAAACAGCAGCGGTCCTATCTTACCCCACGTTTAAAAGTTTATAAAATGGCGGCTTTGTTGCTATGATATGCCTGTAGCCTGCCAGGAAATGGTGTCGTTTGTGCGCATGCGCCGAGATAAAGCAGGCGCCATGCAGCTCATATCAGATCAAGGCCCGTAACTTGGTGCACAGAATAAACTGCAAAAAAGCCTCTGATGAAAAAAAGAAGTCAGTTTGTGGGGATGAAATTTAAGATATTTTTTATTCAAGTATTTATGTTGGTTTTTTTTTTCTCCTATTCAGACGGAGCAATGAAAATTCATCTGTCAAATCGCAAAAATTGTATAAAACTAATTGGCTGACCATGAATAAGTAATGCTGTGATTGCTACTACTTCTACTGCTACCACAACCACCAAATGTCACCACCACCACCCCCGCCGCTGCTAATGCTGCTACTTCCACCATTGTTGCTGCAGCTACAGCTTCAGCTGGTGCTGCTATGTTGTCCGAGTACTGCTATTCTACAGCTGCTGCTGCTGCTGCTGCTGCTGCTGCTACGATTACCGCCAGATTAATTGAGGGTAAATCGTTCCACTTTAAGATACGTGCGCGGGCATGCACGCACGCACGCACACACACACACACACACACTAGCACACACAGAAAGAAAACTTCTTTTAACACCTCTGCACATCTGATAACACCACAATCATCTCCAATAGTTTTCCTTCCATCTGTTAACAGTTAGACACTAACACTTTATTTTTTCTCTAAGCTCTGTCACAATAATAAATAAATAAATAACGGCCAAGAGAGAGGATGAAATCTTGGGGGTGGGATTGAAGGGTGAGGGGTGGGGAGGGGGAGGGGCGGATCCCTTCGTGAAGAAGTTGATCAAAACAGATTTCAGCTTCTATGCAACATTTTCAACCTGTTCTGTTGACAACAGTCAGTGGCGTGAGCCAAAGCCCAGTCAGATTTTACAAGCGCATGTCTGTTCTCTTGAGGCAGATGTTGATAGTGTTATGGTGTGAATGAACATTATCATCGTGTATTCGGGGAAAGTTGAGTGAATCCGGTTTCGTTTTTGTTTTGGGATCTGTCCGAATGTACGTCTACTTGATTTTGTGTGTGTATGTGTGTGTGTGTTGTGTTGTTTGTGTGTGTGTGTGTGTGTGTGTGTGTGTGTGTGTGTGTGTGTGTGTGTGTGTGTGTGTGGTGTGTTGTGTGTGATGTGTGTTGTGTGTGTGTGTGTGTGTTGTGTGTATGTGGTGTGTGTGTTGTGTGTGTATGTGTGTGTGTGAATACCTGTGCAAAGATTTGTGAAATCCTCTCTCTCTCTCTCTCTTTGTCTCTCTCTGTTTCTCTTTGTCTCTCCCTGTCTCTGTCTTTCTGTCTCTCTGTCTCTGATCTGCTCTCTCCTCTTCATAACGTTCTTCTTCTTCTTATTTTCTCCTTCATTCTGCGATATTTTTTCAACGATAGTCTCTCCACCCCACTGCTTCATCCCTTAGCGCCTCCTCCTCTTATTCCAGCAACTCGGGGGAACCATCTCATTCTCTGTCTTTGTTCTTTTTTCTTCTGGTTTTCCATGTGTGTACTCTATGCCGTTCTGCTCCGCGGGCTATCAGCCAGGCAATATTGTCTAAACTCTGGCATGGGAACTAGATGCCCTCTCTGCATCCTTGTCTGACCGCATCTTTTATTGTATGCTTTACTGCTGCTGCTGCTGCAAGATCCTGTTGTTTTGTGGGTTTTTTAAAAGATTTTTTGGTGGGTTTTTTTTTTAAGCTTCTAAACTAGGAATGGTATATCGCGCAGAAAGGCCTGACATCTTCAACATGCTAGCTTTATTTCGACTTTGAGGGGAATAGTTGCTGCGTTACAACTGTGGTAGGGTTATTTAGTTGGTTTTGTTGTTGTTGTTGTTAGTGTTGTTGTTGTTGCTGATGGTGGTGGTGGTGTTACTGTGTTATTGGTGTTATTGTTGTTGTTGATGATGTAGTTACTGTTGTTGTTGTTGTTGTTGTTGTTGTTATTGGTGGTGGTGGTGGTGGTGGTGGTGTGATGCGATGATAATGATGATATGATACTACTGCTGCTGCTATTGCTGCTGCTGTTGCTGCTGCTGCTGTTGTTGTTGCTGCTGCTGCTGTGGTGGTGATGATGACGATATTGATGACGATGATTGATCTGAAGACGTTTGAAATTTGACGGCGCTGGTCACTTGAAGTCACCTGTTAAACGGTGGTGATTGCGGTGGTTGACTGCTGGTGTGGCGACGACGGTGGCAACAGCAACGCCAACGACAACAAGGATGATGGTGTTGGCAACTAGCAGCACAACATCTGCAAAAATGGAAACAAAATAATTCACGACATAATCTGCCTCAACGTAGAAAGACAGACAAGCCTAAAGAAACAAACAAAGTTATGTGCGTATCAAATATACAACAATGATACCTATACGTTTGGTTAGATATTCATACGTACGCTCACAAGTCTACGTGAAAAAAATAAAAACATTCAAATTGGTTTTGAACCAGTCATTTATCCCCAAAGTCGGCAATGAGGCTACCTTCAGGGTGAGATAAAACGGTCGGATACGCAAAATGTGACCCATTGGTGAACCTTGGAGGTCAAGGACGGCCCTGAACCCTCCCCCCCCCCCCCCCCCCCCCCCCTCTCTCTTCCTCTGTAAATCTTACTCTACAAAGACTGCATACCATACAGGCAAACGAAGGGTCTAGAGTTTAAAACGAAAAGCAAATAGAACAAACTCTTCCTGAAACAAGAAAAGCCTTCACTGTTCAAGCCCTTTTCTACCAACTCCATGCAAAACGTCTAAACTCTACTCGATGTGTAAGCACAGAAATCGGAGATTTCATTTTCGTTCCTCGGCTAAGAGCTCCGAGGTTCACCAATGATAAAGTGTTTTGTTTTATATACGACAGTGTTGGCCTACCATCACAGTAGTCACATTCTGACTTCGGGGATGATGTCTACACACGACACCAGTGTGCATGTGTTGTTGTTGTTTGTTTAAATACATTTTTTTGCCATCCGTCTAACTCAGGCGAATGGCTTACTCTTCCTAAAAGCAGAACTGGTTTTCACCAGTGCGTAAGATGTTCTACGTGCGTTCGCCCATTGGACCTCGGTTCATTTATTTATTTATTTATTTTTTATATCGAGGATAATGGAATAAGCACTTATGTGCTTTTTTACATCGAGTCCCCGTGTGTATGCGGTTTTGTAAATGTTGTCATCTGTCCCCACTGGCACACAATGGCCTACTCTTGCAAAAAGCGGACAGGATTTAACGTGGTTTAACGGTTTATAGTCTCACCTGAAAGATTTTCTGGGGAGTGGAGTCAGTACTTATATTAACTACAGGAGAACAAAAATTCCCCTTAACAGGGTGTGTCCGTAGTGGCTCAAACCTGGGTTTGATCCCGGGCCGTCCAAATCGCGAATACAACGCTCTAACCACTAAGTTATACTACCACCCTCCCTCCATCCCCCTACCATGAGAAGATATAAAAACGTAGAGACACAAGTTTGCTTCAATCCTACGCTGAACACGTTTTCGACATTGCACTATACTACGCACAACTGTACAGGGACCTCAGCTTAAGTACAGGTTTCATTCTAGCTGTATGAAATACAACATAATATGCCGAGTATCTAAGTGGTTAAAACAAACCTGTTTCCCAGTTTAGCTCGAATCAAAGCATCCTTTGTCTTTACGTGTGGTGCCCAGCACAGAAAACAAAACAGTTTTGCAGGAAATGTGGATTCTGGTGAAGAAGAGCATAATATTTTGGGCATGTTGATGTTTCTTCCAACGCAATGACGTCAATGATACGTCATAGGAGAGTGAGGTGTGTGTATATAGGGAGGAGGGGGGTGGGGGGTGGGTGTAGCTCTGTGTGTGTGTGTGTGTGTGTGAATGGACGAATGAAAGAAAGACAGTCAGAGTATCAGAGATGCAGAACACGGATTGGCAGTGTGTGTGTGTGTATGTATATGTGTGCACGCGCGCTTGTGTGTATGCTTGCATGTGTGTTGTGTGTGTTCGTGTGCGCGCATCGTCGTATGCACGTGTATGTGTTTGTGCATTCGCCTGCACACATTCCCATGAATGCAAAAGCGTGTATATTATTCCACTGCAGAAGTAAGCAAGCGAGCGTTTTGACAGACACACAATAAACAATACCTGTGGGTTTTTGCGCGTGTGTGCGCGTATGTAAATGTTTTGATAGAGAAAATTTAGAAACTGAGCCCCAAACAGTAGCCATCCTATCTCCTCCTAAAGAGCTGGCAAAAAACAGGAGGCTTTTGTTGACTTGATAACCACTGTCGGCTGGCAGTGAGTGTTGTGCTGTTATTGTTTTTGCGCATGCGTCAGATAAGCAGACGTCACGTCCTGTTGGATCGAGGACTGTCAAGAAACGGAGTTTATCCAAGAATCTGATGAAAGAAACGATTTTTGTCTGAAAGACAACAGAGAATGATCATAAGGTGAGAGTGTACACAAGAAATGGACAATGATAGCACTAAATAAAAGAAAGAGGAAACAGACATGAAAGCGCACTTGGTCACATTGAAATAATATGAGTATGTTGAAATTGTAATTTAATAAAACTCAGTCATTACTGCTACTGTCTTTCTGCTGCTGTTGCTTCTGCTATTGTTGTTGTTGTTGCTGCTGCTGCTGCTGCTGCTAGTACTATTTCTTGTTTTACTTCTAAAATGACAATAGCAGTTAAGTAATAGCTCAGATGAGATTAGACTTTTTGCTCTTCATGCAAACAAACGTGCATGTGAGGGTGTGTGGTTAGGAGTGCATGTGTTTGTGTATGCGTGTGTGTGTCTGAATAGTTATGGCCTAATCTATACATATATGGCCTAATATAACATTGCTTATATATCTATATGCAAACACGGAAGCAAACATGCACAAAGTCAGACAAACATATACACCGACAAAAAGATAAACAAGCACATAGACAATAATTCAGGCACACAGACAATCAGACAAACAGGCACACATACAATCAGACAAACAGGCACACAGACAATCAGACAAACAGGCACATAGACAGTCAGACAAACATACACACAGACAGACAAAAAGGCACACAGACATTCAGATAAACACGCGCACAGTCAGATAGATTAGACACAGTAAAACCCCTTAGATTACACACAGAAGGCAAGGTGTGTGTACTAAACGACATTCCCTTCTTCCATACGTCTTTTAGAAGAACACCTGCAGAGCTCATTTACTTTCATTAAACTCAGGCCATCATTTCAGAGTATCCTCCGCTTTATCTTAAACGTCGCTTCGATTGCTTTTAACGTTATCTTCAAGTTGGTTAGTTTATTGTTATCCAGTAGCAGCGTGTTGACAGTCTGAGATCATTCCCAACTCTGATAGTTCAGAGAAACAGAGACTCTGATTTTTTTCTTGAAGAAAACAGAAAAACTCTCGATTTTTTTTAAAGAGAGGGACTGCTTGCCGTTTTAGTGAGATATAAAGTTATGGGTATTCCTTTGATCTTTTTTTTATATATTGTCATTGTTTTTGAAATGCACATACATTTACACGAACGTATACACGTAGGTATGCACACGGACACACACTAATACCAACACACACACACACACACACACACACACACACACACACAACACACACACACACACACACACACACATACACGCACGCACGAGCGCACAAACAAACAACAAACAAAGAGGGGCGCAAGCACGCACTCGAGCGCGTGCACACACGCACACACACACACACATCTCACTCATACCCTATGGAGACAGACAGACACACAGAAAGAGTGAGACAATTAATAATAATAATAATAAATGGAACTTATATAGCGCTATATCTTGCAAAGACAAATCAAAGCGCATGCATTCAACCTAATCTTACACAGTCATGCAATCAATGATAAATAATCAAAAGTTTAAACAAACAGATATTGACAAACATGGTGCAATGCAGACAAAATCTATGAAATAAAGTTTCGATAGTCAAATGTTTTTCAAAAGCACACATACACTCGCACAGGCCGTATACTTTAGCAGGGTGATAGAACATGGGTTAGATATGAAACAGGAGGGGGGGAAGTCTTAGATTTGAAATAAATATGTCTTGAGGCTGGATTTAAAAGTGTCATAACTAGGTTTCTGGCGAAGAGAGAGAGGAAGGTTGTTCCAGATGGATGGACCAGAAATAGAGAATGAGCGGCGGCCAACAGTGGATTGGTTGAATCTAGGTGTTCGTAGGCACAAGGTATCTGCAGTAGAGCGGAGGGAACGTGAAGGAGTGTACAGGTTAAGACATTCACATAGGTAGGAGGGTGCAGTTTTGTGGAGACATTTGTAACAGAGGGTACTGATCTTATAATCTATTCTCTGTTACAAACAGAATACATGGTAGTCAGATAAATAAACAAGAGAGACAGACTGCAAGGCAAACAGAGACAAAGTTAGAGGAACATGATCAAAGGAGAGAGAGAGAGAGAGAGAGAGAGAGGAGAGAGAGAGAGAGAGAGAGAGAGAGAGGAGGGGGGGGGGGGGGGGGAAGGGGGGAGACCACCAGAGGCAAAGCGATAAGAACAGACAGACAGACCGACCGACAGACAGACAGATAGATAAACAAAGTAACAGACTGACACAATAGATAGCCAAATCACAGAAACCAGAAAGCACTAAATGACATTATCTTTTTGCTACACGCCTTATGCAGAACACCTGCTTATCCCAGTTTAGTCTCTTTTAACCCAGTCATAAGTATTGTATAATTGGTGTTCAGATAACCAATTCGAAGATCGTCTTTAGTTAACCAAAGACTGCTTTGATGATACATAACCAATATGTACTTGCTTATGTCGTACACATCCCATCCATATTTGCTACCACTATTCAACACACAAGCAACGTAGGAAAAGGTAACGGTAAAAGTGTTCCCATAACCTATGCCGTCATTGGAGAGCGAGGCATCAGAGACCTCAGCTTCTCCAGGGACCAGCATCTTGAGGGTGGCGCCCATCTCCTCTCCCTCGCTGCTTTATCTTTCCCGACTCTAAAGAGGGCAGGTACCCATTTACAGCTGGAAGGACTGGGGGACTGTACTGAAGCCAAGGCGCGCAAACGGGTCATCCATCCACTTGGTAACCACGCTCAATGCTACTTAACCTTAGAAAGACACTGGGAAAAGTACAGTCATCAAATAACTCTTATATGTAATGGTAAAAGTACAACTGTAAGAAAAATGAAACAAGATAAATTTAAACATATATGAAAAATCACAAAGCATATACACGGGGCAGTATGCACCTACTCTTAATGAGATGTTAATTTGCGTACCAAAGAACACCATGTTTAGTGTTACAATAGCAAAACATTACCAAAGATATCTTTTTAAAAAAAAAAGAGAGAAAAAAGAAAAAGCGAAAGGATCAAAAACGCAATAGGAATGGAGAAGAGAGAGGGGCAAAGTAAACTGGAAGATCCACCACGAAAAGTCAGACAGACAAACAGACAGAATAACAGACTAACAAATTTTAAAAACTCAGAGAGGCGAAACAAAAATGCATTAAAACGGCATAACTGTCCGTTATATATCTTTGGCATAACACCTGCATCTCCAGTTTACTCTTTTTAAATCCCTAGGCTGGCATTTTCATTTTATGCTCGCTATATCTTAACATCGCTAATGTCATCTCCCAGTCAGTCAGGTTATTGTTAATCAGCGGAAGTTAGGCTGGCAGCTGGGAATCCTTTACTGAAACTGATAATGGAAGCCAACAGAGACTGTCTTCTTCCTTCACCAAAACACACACTGTCTTTTCTCATCATCGCCTGCTAAGGTTTAGGAGAGCTATAGATTATCGCATTTTGCTTCTTTCTTCTACTTTTTCAGTATTTTTTCCATACACAGACACAGACACAGACACAA
>CM054134.1:27961539-27971539 GCA_028751875.1 Rapana venosa | reverse complement strand
TTTATAGTTGGACAGATAGATAGACAGGCAGACAGGCAGACAAAAAAACAAAACCAAAAAACACCAGATGCACACTGACATGGGACGAAAATGAGGGAGAGACAGAAAGGCAAAGAGAGAAACATTGAGACACTGAAAGTGGATTATTGCAATCGACATTACAGCCCTACTTACAACAACCATAAAAATAAACTCTTGTATTCCAGATAGCACAAGGCACTGGAATAAAAAAACAACAACAAATAATCACGATCACTAATGAGTCAGTTGGCTAAACCTTCCAGAAGACACTGATCATGCAAATCGTAAACGTGACCACTCTGGGCTTTATCACACCCATAATTACAAGTACACTCTGGTATAGCTAGCTACAAGTAGACATATTCTTTTTCCTGCTCAAGCCTTATGATTATAACGCTGTCAGTGTTGGTGTGAAAACATCAATGAAGGCAAAAATGGTATTCGATCGCCTGACATGTCCTTAAAAATAGAGGGAGAGAGAGAGGGAGAGAGAGAGAGCGAGAGAGAGAGAGAGAGAGAGAGAGAGAGAGAGAGAGAGAGAGAGAGGAGAGAGAGAGCGAGAGAGAGAGAGAGAGAAAGAGAGAGAGAGATGGCACGCATACATACATACATACACACATAAACACACGTACACACACAACAAAACAAACAAACAAACAAACAAACCATTCCCCTTCCCTTTCCCACCCCCACCATACAAGCTATACACATTCTTTGCTCTAACCTGGTGAGATAAAATAGCTGTCCCACCCTCCCCCCCCCCCCCCCCCCCAACACCCCCCTCCCCCTCCCCCTCAAGCTTTCAGAAGTCAACCTTCTCATTCAGCACTAAAGGTGAAAGTTCTCTCCAGTAAATCTAGATTTTGCTGAGGATTGGCATTCCCCAAAAAAATGATACTAGCAAAAAAAGGTGGGGGGGTGGGGGGGGGGGGGGGGGGGGGGGGGGGGGGGGGTTGAGACAGATTTCTGCGTTACTTCCCACAAGGACAGAAAGATCGCGCCCTGAAAATGCCAGAAGCCATGAGAGGGTATGTCAGAGAGAGGAGGGGAGGGAGAGTGACAGCTCCCTGAGGATATAATTATATTATTATACTGACGGTACTCTTCACCACTTTTCCTGAGGAGAGTGGAGGCTGAAGAAAAACTCTGTGATGGGATAGAACTCTCTCTCTTCCTCTTTCTCTCTCTCTCTCTCTCTCTCTCTCTCTCTCTCTCTCTCTCTCTCTCTCTCTCTCTCTCTCTCTCTCTCTCTCTCTCTCTCTCTCTCTCTCTCTCTCTCTCTCCCCCCCCCCTCTCTCTCTCTCCCTCTCTCTCTCCGTCTGACTGTCTGTTTATATAGTTATGTTTGATTATATATATCATATATATATATATATATGATTTTATGTAAGTATATATATATATATATATATATATATATCAAACAAACATAAAAACACACACACAAACACACAAAGAAACAGAAAAGCCAAAAAAAACAACAACCAACAAACCAAACCAACCAAACCAACCAACCAACCAACAAACAGCAACAACAAAAAACCCTAACCGCTTTTCCCCGTAAATCTAATATAATGTTACATGACATCTGTGTTGTGCACACGTCACAAAAGTAACTGAGCTTTTCTTTCTTTCTTTCCTTCTCTCTCTCTCTCTTTCTTGTGAAAGTTTGAGACAGTCGTGACAAAAGACGGGCCGTATATAGACTCGCTATAATATTATGCACCTAGTGCTTGTTTTCCACCGCATACGTTAAGAGAGAGAGAGGTAAGTCCTCACCTTTATGTACGCACTGAACAGCACGTAACAAGAGATATATTTTGTTGTTCTTGTTGTATGTTATGACCTGGTTGTCTGGGTTCCGGCAGAGATAGATCAGAGAGATGACAGACCTGGCTGATTCAGTGCACTGATTTTGTGTGTGTGTTGTTTGTTTCAAAACCTGATAGCAGTTCGTGTCTCTGGTGAAGGAAATGTGATATATGGCAGGAAGCACATGATTTTGCAATGATATCTTGGTGAAACGCTTTGTCTTACTTTAGCTGTCTGTCTGTCTGTCTGTCTGTCTCTCTCTCTCTCTGTCTCTGTGTCTTTGCCTGTCTGTCTGAGTGTCTGTCTGTCTGTGTCTGTCTGTCTGTCTGTCTGTCTCTCTCTCTCTCTCTCTCTGTGTTTTTGCCTGTCTGTCTGAGTGTCTGTCTGTCTGTCTGTCTGTCTGTCTGTCTGTCTCTCTCTCTCTCTCTCTCTCTCTCTCTCTCTCTCTCTCTCTCTCTCTCTGTGCACGCCTGCGCACACATGAAATAAATGAAATGAAATGAAAAATAGGCGATGCTTTAAACGACATAATTTCTGGACAAAAAATAAAATATTGATTCATGTTGTTCTTGAACTACATTGTAAGCAGAGTTCAGATGTTGCAGCCTCGCACAACTTTTTTTTCTTTGGTTCTGTGGATAGTGCTGTACACTTTGGCCGAGTGGTTGTGGATTCGAGCCATGTTGAACGGCAATTACACATACATTTTGGTGTCCTCTTCATCAGCGAATGCCCACACAGCAACTTTTGTCTCTCAAATGAGTAAAAATGCGCTGCGCTGCCGTTAAGCGCTTGACAAGTCAGGCCCAGCGCATTCGACCGACTTGGGAGAAAATTGTTAACTTTTAAGTCTTTCTGGAAAAAGGGCAGAAGAATGTACCAAGAAGGCGAATGTTTCCAATGTGTGTGTGTGTGTGTGTGTGTGTGTGTGTGTGTGTGTGTGTGTGTGTGTGTGTGTGTGTGTGTGTGTGTGTGTGTGCGCGCGCGGCTGTGTGTAAGTGTGCGGATGCATGGGTTTAATGGTGCGCATATGAATATTAGAGATTTTACTTGGGTGAGTTTATGACTGGCTGAGGAATTGCTGATTTGTGGGGTGCTTTTTATCTTATGATGGGTGCGAGCTGCTGTTCGGATAGTGTGTGGTGTTTTTGTGTGTGTATTTTTTGTGATATTATGTTTACATGTTTACCGTTTTTATGTATGGCTCGTCACCCACCGAAATGTCTCTGTCTCTGAGATAATAAAGTTTTTGAATTTGAATTTGCAAATAGACAAGAAGGGGCTGCTGACAAGAAGAAAAGAAAACAAGGCAGAAATATAGAGAGGGTTAGAAAAGATGGAATTCCTAGTACAGGATTTTCAGAAGGTGGGGATGCTATCTATACTGACAGACCCCTTGCATGCCCATGGGGTGGGGGTGGGGGGTGGGGGGCTTTTTGGTTTGATTTTTATGGCTCTTGTCAAGGCCTGTCTGAAGGCGAGATGCTCAAAGGCCTGCGCTGACAGATTAAAGACCACAAAGATGACATCTATCTTTCATGTAGAGATGTAAATATTAAAGTTGTGTTAGTGTGTTTGTACTTGTGTGTGTATGTGTATGTGTATGTGTGTATGTATGACAGTGTGTGTGTGTATGTGCATGCATGCTCGTATTAGAGAGAGAGTGTGTGTGTGTGTGTGTGTGTGGAAGGGGGTAGGCGGGTGTGAGTGCACACACACTCGCACATATGCACGTACGCACATGCGTATGTATGAATGTGTGCGTGCGCGTGCGTAAGTTTGCGAGGCTTGCGTACGTACACGCGCGCGCATATACAACAAATTTAGACAACAGCTACTAAAAAAAACCCCATATCACCACTTACCCGTCTACTACCACCCATCTTTCCACTCTCTAGTTATGTATAATAATAATAATATATGGAATTTATATAGCGCTGAATCTTGTAAAAAACAAACAAATCGAAGCGTATTATGTATTATACTGATCATATCCTGGCTGTTATGTGTAGCTGATGTCTTTTCCCCCACAACGCAGCACCCGTCCTGGGCTGACCCTTATGGTTTGACCAGGCGTTGATACAAAGAACGACAGTAGACTCGTTTGTTTGTTTTTTTTACCCTGTTTTTATCTGTATACTAGTTTGCACACTTTTGAGTCTGAGATTTAAAAGTTTAGGGAGTGACAGCCCTGATATGGCCTCTGTGGTCGGCGGGAGTCTAAACAAAAAGATTGGATTGGATTGGATTGGATTGGCTGTTCTCAATAAACAAACAAACAAAAAGCTACATTACCACTTACCGGTTCACTACCACCTAGCATTCCACCCTATAATTATGTGTATAGGTAAAAAAGGTAAAGGAGTCCCATAACCTATAAGGTCGTAGGGGAGCGAGACGTCAGAGACCTCTCTTCTCTAGGGCCAGCATATTGAGGGCGGCGCCCATCTCCTCTCTCTCGCTGCTTTACCTTCCCTGACCCTAAAGAAGGCAGGTACCCATTTACAGCTGGGGGAACTGGGGGAACTGTACTGAAGCCAAGGCGCGCAAACGGTCACCCATCCAACTGGTAACCACGCTCGACGCTGCTTAACTTGGCTGGGGGAAAGCGAGTGCTCCGACCACTGAGCTATCCCGTCCCTTGTGTATATATACTAATAATATCCAGTGTGTGTTCAGTGTGGAAGGAACTAAGATGACCAGTGGCTCTTTAATCTTTGTCAGCCACCGCCTCCATTTGTATCTGGCATCAAAGCAGCAGGTGTCTCCCATCCTCCCTCTCCCCCCCCCCCCCCCCCCCCATCCCCTCCCCGAGGGAGTCGCCTTGCCCTACAAGCGCGCGTGCGCCGCACGAGACGGGACGCACGTGCCGCCACGATAGCAGCTGGTGGTTATCGCCCTTAAAGCTGCTTTAAATGTCGTGTGGCCTCCCTTTGGTGCAGGAGCGGGGAAGCAAAGCAGTTGGCAACGGAGATAGCCATGCTCGCTTGCTGTCTGTCTGTCTGTTTCCGTCTCTGTTGTTCTATCTAGTCTTTTCTGTCTGTGTGGGGGTTTTTCTTCTCCCTAATCTCTCTCTATCTATCTATCTACTCTGTGGTGTGTGTGTGTGTGTGTGTGTGTGTGTGTGTGTGTGTGTGTGTGTGTGTGTGTGTGTGTGTGTGTGTGTGTTTGTGTTTGCCTGTCTGTCTGCCTGTCTGTCTCTCTGTCTCTCTCTGTGGTGTGTGTGTGTGTGTGTGTGTGTGTGTGTGTGTGTGTGTGTGTGTGTGTGTGTGTGTGTGTGTGTGTGTGTGTGTGTGTGTGCCTGTCTGTCTGCCTGTCTCTCTCTCTCTTCTCTCTGTCTCACTCTCTGTCTCTCTGTCTCTGTGGAGTGTGTGTGCCTGTCTGTCTGCTTGTCCTTCTCTCTCTCTCTCTCTCTCTCTCTCTCTCTCTCTCTCTCCTCTCTCTCTCTCTCTCTCTCTCTCTCTCTCTCTCTCTCTCTCTCTCTCCCCTCTTCGTGTGTCTGCTGCCTGTTTCTAACTGTCCTGGACCCCTGTCCTCTCTTTTGTTATAATGACTTCTGAGTTTGACAGCTTTTTAAAGTCCATAAATTTTGGTTCGTGTTCCAGAAACAGATATGCTTCTGTCTGCGTTTTTGAAAGATGTCACTGCATGTAAAATAACCTGAGATGATAAAGTGTTAATTCATTTATTGAACGAATGGCCAATTGATTAATTGATCTGTTGATTCATTGATTGATTGACTGGTTTATTGGTTGATTGATTGATTGATTGGCTGGTTGAGTTTTTGCTCCTCAGCTTAACGGGGATATGAATTGCAGGATCTTTTCCGTGTGTATTTGATCTTTTGCATGTACGTGTATACACATAAAACATTCCTGATGTATCGCATGGAGAAAAGGCTCATCGATAGGTTCAGACTAATTTAAATATGTCATGCAAATGTGAAGTGGTCTACTACATGATTTGAAACAGAAACACTGCTGTACCGAAGCGTACCACCTGATCTCATTTGTTGAGTCGTTGTGCCAGTTCGCCAGCCAGAAGGACATGAGAGAGAGAGAGAGGAGAGAGAGAGAGAGAGAGAGAGAGAGGAGAGAGAGAGGAGGAGAGAGAGAGAGAGAGAGAAGAGAGAGAGAGAAAAAGAGAGAGAGAGAGAGAGAAGAGAAAAAGAAAGAGAGAGAAGAGACAGAGATGACAGACAGACAGACAGAACACAGATAAGGACAGAAAAGGACAGGAACTGACAGAGAGACAAAAACAGACCACAGACACAGCCAGAGAGAGAAAAAGCAGAACGTCGATTGAGCCAACTTCTCAGACAATAGAAGCAGAAAGAAAAGAATCCTGCAAACTAAAGAAGGAAAAAAACACCCAGCGACAATTCCCCCATACCCAATCCCAGTTGCCCATCGTCGAAAAAGCCAATCCCACTCCCCACCACTCAATCCCGCTGATGGCATTTTCCTCTTTGGAAAGGCCCGAAGGACGACACAGGATTTTCAGGACAGTCCTCGGCTTTACTTAGTGGGTTTCTCCCATCACTGGCACCACCCATTCCTCCTTCCGCAGACAATATCAGGATGTGGACAGTTAGTAGTCCCTGGTTTCCTCGCCCTTGAGGCTTATCTTCTTCGTCGAACTCTCAGACAGCAAATATTGTTGATATTATGAGCGAAAATGTGTTGCGCTGCCGTCAAGCCCCTCACAAGTCAAGGCCCAGCGCATCCAACTTCGGCATGGTAGAAAATTGTGATAATACTGAACGAACTCTATTAAGGAGACATTTTTTTGGTGAAGCGCTTAAATGTTCACTATGGAATACCTACAGTCTTGTGCCGTGTGTGAGTAAATGTTAGAATGCTATCGTGCTTTTGGTGGTGCATTTTGTCAAAAGGAAATATACATACTTTAGAATTTTTAAAACCAAACAATAAGCCATACAAGACAAGTAGACAATTTTGAAATAATGCACAATGAAAAAAAAAACGATAATGGAAGAAAATATGTATAAACTATGGGAAGGATAAATGTGTCAGTGAAACAAGAGGATGGCTAAAACGAAGGAAGGAAGGATGGAAGGAAGGAAGGAGGAGGAGGAGGAGAAGGAGAATATTCATAATGCTGAAAAGTCTTTCATCAGCGACGGAAACCCAGAGACCATCGAGGCATTATTGTAATCAAAACAACAACAGCAGGACACAGTGCAAACCTCCACAGCAATTCCCAGTAGAATGCTCTGTGTCAGAAATCTCTGCTGGGGCTTTGATAAGAATCACAACACACTGTCAAACAACCTCTACAGGAACTCATTGGAGAATACCCTACATTGGAGATCCCAACAAAGACGTTGATAAAATCACAACAACATTGCAAGTCTCTAAAAGAATTCCCAGTGGAATGCCCTAACCCGGAAATATCCGCTGGGACGTTGACATAATCACAGCAACACACTTTCAAACCTGTAACGGAATTTTCAATAGAATGCCCTATTTTTTGAAATCTCCACTGAGACGCTACTAATATAATCACAACAATAATAGGACACACGTACATGCTCTAAAGCACTTCCCGGTAGAATGCTCTATATCAGAAATCTCTGCTTAGGCATTCATAACAATAATATAAACACAACAACACGCTTACAAGCTTAAAAAAAGAACTCCCCCTAGAATACCCTAAATCTGAAATTCCCGCTAAGACGTTTGATTAACACAAACGCAACAACCACAACAGGGCAACACACTTACAAACTTCTAAAGGATTTTTCTCAGTAGAATGCAGGTTCCATGAGCTGGTTGGAAAACTGCCTACTAATTCTGAGGTAGTATCCACCCTGTGTCTTTGTTGGCGCTTGTGTCTCAGTAGCGTACAAACTGCCTGTATATAAAAACTAAGCCAACGATACTTTCTTGTCTTCAATGGCAAGGACACTGCTAGCTAGGCTATACGACGTCTTGCGGGTCTAACTACTTGCACTAAGTCCTGATTGGCCTTGCACTCTAGGGCCCTCTAGAGGGGGAAAGTAGTGCTTTGCCAACAGGTTCACACACTACACAGGAACATGGCGTTTCTGCAAGGTCTCTTTTAAAGTGCCGCTCTCTCTCTCTCTCTATCTCTCTCTCTCTCTCGCTGTCTCTCTCTCTCTCTCTGTCTGTCTGTCTGTCTGTCTGTCTGGCTCTGTCTGTCTGTCTTGTCAGTCGGTCGGGCGGTGTATAATATGTATGTTTGTGTGTATCTTTCTCTTCTCTTTTCTGTGACTATGTTTCTGTCTGTCCCTGTCTCTGCCTCACTTTTTTTTCTCCTTTTCTCTCAATCCTTTTCTGTTTGTTTGTCTCTGTCTCAGTACCTCTGTCTGTTTGTCTGTCTGTCTGTCTGTCTGTCTGCTGTCTCCCTCCTCTGTATGTGTATCTCCCTCTCTCCTTTCCTTGTCACCCTTCTGCGACTCTGTCTGTCCCTGACTCTGTCTCTCTGTCTCTCTCTGTGTCTCTGTCTTTCTATCTGTCTCTCTCTCTCTCTGTCTCTCTCTCTCTGTCTCTCTCTCTCTCTGTCAACCTGTGTCTCTCTCTCTCTCTCTGACTCTCTGTCTCTTTCCACATTGCCAAGGAAGAGTGCCCTAATGAACGCATATACGTTGTTCTTGGAGAATGTAATCCACAACCCCTACCCCTACATCCCGCTCTTTAATCTACCGGTCGCCGTCACGATTCCACCTCACGACCAGCGGCTTAAAGAGTCATTACGACTACACACTGACCACCTTGGTCACTTCCAATGTTGTGCTTGTCCAAGAACTGGTACAAGAGGAGACATTGTTATCGCAATGGTCCATTTCATCCGAAAGTGTGCAGTGTGTCCTGTCTTATGATAATGCAAAAAGAAATAAAGTCCTTATAGTTGTAAACTAATAATAATAATAATGATAATAATAATTATAGTAATGATAATGTTAATAATAATAATAATAATGATAATAATAATAATAAATGATAATGATGATGATGATGATGATGATGATGATGATGATGATGATGATGATGATGATGATGATGATGATGATGATGATGATGATGATAAATAATTTTTAAAAAGTACCGATACAACAGTTTAGGAACAAAAATAACCTGTGAATATTTTTGTCTCCATTCTATGAGGGGAGAAAATGTTAAAATCATATCAAAGCTAGCATTTTAAGCACATTCTTTTAAAATATACTGTCACTTGTATTCTGTTTGGTTGGTTTTTTTTTATACAAACAAGACAAAAAGAATGATATATATATTCAGTAAAAAACAAAACAACTTTCGATTCTTCTACTGTCCTACCTTATTGTAGCCCCCCCCCCCCCCCTACCCCATACACAAACACCACAAAAAAGCAGAATTGCAAAATTGTCAAGCACAGAAGGAGAGACACACAGGGAGACAGAGAGACAGACAGATAGACAGACACACAGACAGGCACACACAGACTTACAGACACACAGACAAACACCGAGAGATACAGGATACTTTTTGTCAGCTGCCAGACGCACACATACACACGCATACACACAAAATCAATATCAGAAAGAATCTTTGGCATTTTATACCATTACAACTCCTACATGAAAGAAAAAGAAAATCCCCGCTTGAGAATACGAGATTTCTTGTGCATATGTCAACCAAAAGTTTATTTGACTTTTTTTTGGTCGTTGTTGATGTCAGAAGTAAACTGTCTGCTCCATTTGGCCGCTCCTTTTGAAATCAGAGTAATGTTACGAATCTTTTGTGCAGGAGATGGGCACTCTCCATAAAATCCCTGGGCTCTTTCGGAATTCTGCAGTAAACATCCTGCTTACCTCAGAAACAGACGAGATCGGCTGAAAAAAAGGGTCGTGGAGGTGGATGGATGGATAGATGAATGAATGAATGATTGATTGATTGACGGTTCATTGAGTGTCTGTGGTCTGGTCCCGGCTTTTCTGCGTGAAAAGCACTCAGAACAATAGTCCTCAGTCTAGCATGCTGAGAAGGGGGAGGGAGGAAATAGCAGACTGGGATGAGAATTGTGACTTGTTTGGTTTAAGTCAGTGTTGTGCGATTGAAGCATCGCTGCAACAAGAGGCAGAACAGCAGCAGCAACAACAATCACTGCAGCAGCAGCAGCAGCAGCAGTAACTGTAGTAACA
>CM054134.1:27954039-27956539 GCA_028751875.1 Rapana venosa | reverse complement strand
CGGGGCCTACTCCACTCCCTCCTCCCTACGGGGGACGGGATAGCCTGGTGGTTAGAGTGATGTATTCGTGATCTTCTGACCCGGGTTCGATTCTCGTTCAAAAGGATTTTTCCTCTGGAGTTAACATCAGTGCTGACTCCACTCTCCCCAAAAGTCCTTCGGATGAGACTATAAACCGAGGTCCCGTGTGTGAACGCACGCAGAACATCTTTTGCACACGTTAAATCCTATTCCGCTTTTCGTAAGAGTAGGCCATTGTGTGCCGGTGGGAACAGATGACAAAATTTACAAAACCGCATACACACGGGGACTGGACGCAGAAAGGCATATGAATGGTTATCCTATAGATCATCCTCGAAATAAAAGAATAAAATAAAAATTTTAAAAATATTAACAGCCCACAATGCACAACGGTAATAATGTCGGTGCCTGAAGTCCCCATTCATTTCGTCCCAATACAGTAACGCTCTGTCTTATCCCCTCGTACTGAGTTTACAAAATGGGAACTGTGTTGTTTCGATAACACATTAATCATGATGGCTGACAGGAAAAGTCGTGATGTTTGTCAGTATGTGCAGATATGATATACGCAGCAGGCGCCATCTGTTGTCCAACAATTTCTGTAACTCTATTCATCCAGGAATTTCTTTCCTGCATGTAAGTATCTGGTGAAAAAGAAGAAACTATAACTTTTTTTTTCGTTCCTTGGCTAGAGCTCCGAGGTGCGCCAATGGTGAAATTTTGTGAATGCAATCATTTTTTGCCCACCATGAAGGTAGCCGCATTCCGACTACGGGGAAAGAAACTGTAATGATTATGCCCAGCACAAAGGTTCCAAATGTCATGAAATGATGCTTATATTCACCTACATGTACTTTTGCGCTATCAGAACCTAGTGCTCTTGGGGTTGACCTTCAAATTATTTCTTCTTGTGCTTCTTCTTCTTCTGCGTGCCTTTACTGGGAAGGACACGAAGTGCATGGTTTTCTCCTGTGCTTGTCTGCAGGAGGTTTGCTGGCTGGCCTTAGCCCAATGCATTCTGACTTTAGGGAAGCTCATGAGAAAATTCATATAGAAAATTTCCAGAAAATAGTTGCTAGTTTCGCAGAATTCGATAGAAAAGCAAGAAAAAGAGAGTGACAAAAGAGAGTGATAGAAAAGGTGATATTTCTAGCTCAGAAAATTTCCAGAAAGCGGGGATGTCATTTAAACTTTTTAAAAAGGCCCCTGTCATCTCCACAGAAATTAGTGTTACCATTTGAAAGGCTTTATATCGTTACTGAGTGGAACGATTTGCTATGATACGGAACGCTGAAGACAGCAAGGTGTGGGGGAAGCTGGTTGCAAAATCTTCAATGGTGGGTGCCCCCAATAGTCTACAAGACTACGGGATAGATAAAGTGAAGAATATTGTTGCTTACAGCATGATTTTGGCTGCTCTCCATGCATTATTATTCTACTATCCCCCCCCCCCCCCCCCTGCAAAATTCTGAAGGTGGAACACGTAGTTTTGGCATCTGAAATAGATGTTTAACAGTATCTTTATTAATGTAAATGTACTACATTTTGTGGTGGTGTCGAGCGCAGATAGGTGATCGGAGCACTAAAATAAAACTCCTAGTTAATTTGTTTCATGGAGAAATACATCTACTGCAGAGCAAACCGTAAAGACTTCTTTCTGTCTTATCCCTCAAAGTTTATAGAATAGAAACGTTGTTTTGTGTGATACAATGGCTGACAGGAAGAGGCGTTGTTTCTGAGCATGCGCGGAGATATAATTATCAGGCGCCAGCAGTTGTCAGACACACATCCTATCCCTCGGTACACGGGGACAAGTGTTGAGAGAGATAGAAGGAAGGATGGCATGTGAGGCTGAAAGATGAGAGACAGGCATGAGAACTGGGTTGTTGTTTTTTTATCCACACACCAATATAAAAACGTGGGTTTTGAAAGTGTAACAAGTTACATAGAGACTTCATCTGTAGAAGAAAGGAGTAGTAGTAGTAGTAGTAGTAGTAGTAGGAGGAGGAGGAGGAGGAGGAGGAGGAGGAGTAGAAGTAGTAGTAGTAGTAGTAGTAGAAGTAGTAGTAGTAGTAGTAGTAGTAGGAGGAGGAGGAGGAGGAGGAGGAAGAGAATTAGTAGTAGTAGTAGGAGGAGGAGGAGGAGGAGGAGGAGTAGGAAGAGGAGTAGTAGTAGCAGTAATAGTAGTAATAGTAGTAGTAGTAGAATAGTAGTAGTAGTAGTAGTAGTAGTAGGAGGAGGAGGAGGAGGAGGAGTAGAGGTAGTAGTAGCAGTAGCAGCAGCAGCAGCAGTAGTAGTAGTAGTAGTAGTAGTAGTAGTAGTAGTAGTAGTAGTAGTAGTAGTAGTAGTAGTAGTAGTAGTAGTAGAAGAGAGGAGGAGGAGGAGGAGTTGTTGTTGATGTTGCTGCTGTTGCCGGAGTAGTTGTAATAGTTCTTGGAAATTTTGCTGCGCTTGTATTAATTTGTTTATGCAACTGCTA
>CM054134.1:27944039-27949039 GCA_028751875.1 Rapana venosa | reverse complement strand
CTGACCGAACTAGAAGAATCCAGACTCCTACGAAAGGCCTACAACATGCTTTTGTCTCTCCATAATGATGGTAAAATGTGTTGGGTATCACATATTTGTAAAATGTTGCACGAGACTGGTTTCGGCTTTGTATGGGAAAACCAAGATGTCACTAATCATAAAGCTTTCTTAAGCCAGCTTAAGCAAAGATTGATCGATTGCTTCTATCAAAAGTGGAATGAACATATTAACAATAGCACAAGATTCAGTGTATATCGTACATTTAAATTATCTGTATCTATGGAAACGTACTTTTCCTTGGTGCCTAATAAGCATATCCGTGACATTATGATCAGATTTAGGCTAGGAATATCAGACCTACAGACGCACAGAAAACGCTACACAGCCGTTTCTGAGCAAGATCTTCAGTGTTCATTTTGTCATAGTGCTATAGAAACAGAAATGCACTTTCTTTTTCACTGCAGTTTTCTCAGCGACTTACGACTGAAATTCATCCCGAAAAAATATAGTATGTATCCTTCGCTAACTTTATTTCAAAGATTAATGCGAGATGATACGTGTGTCCATGATCTTGGCAGATATGTTTATCATGCCAACAAACGGCGCTAATGTCATTAGGAAACCCAGTGGTCATTCCTTTGATTTACTGATGTTTCCTTTACAATGTGTTTGTTCTACTGTAATGCCATATTCAACACATCCAGTCATTCCTGATTGCTCACATATTTGTAACGGGCTGTATGGCCTATACAATTAAATTCTTGAGTCCTTGAGTTCTTGAGTTCTCTGTTCCCCCCCCCCCCCCCTTCTCCTGTAACTCCCTGAGGAGTCATGAAAACACTGGGCTGAATTTCTTTCCAGCCCGTGTCTCTCGGTAAAGTTGAACCTGGCGGAGTCCGTCCCTCTCCAGGTACAAGGGTGCATGCTGGGTAAATTCGTGTTTCTGCAACCCAACAAAACGCTGACATGAATTACTGAATTGTTACCATACAAACTTCATATTCTGCATGAATACATAGAAGAAGAGAATGAAGGCACTGGCAGGTCTGCACTTAAAGTTGACCCGTGAGGTTGTGAAAATCCCCACCCTTAAATCACCAGACGCCACCAACGAAACTTGAACACACGACTGCATGGACCCTAGGGAAAGAAGCAAAACCTTTTGATCTCCTCCATGGCGATATTGGGGGCCTGTCTGTATAAACAACATCCTCAATTTTTTGACGTTCTGTGCTACGAATTCCCTCTTGTCTATTCCTTTCTTTGCTTCTGCCTTGTTCCTTTTCTCCACGTTACCTACTTCCTGACTTGTTTTTTTCTTTCTCTTATTGGTCCATTCACCTGCGGTTGTTTTTTTCCCCAGAAAGACTTAAAGGAAAACACTTCTCTCCCTCGCCGAAGTCAGATGTGCTGGGCCTGACTTGTTAGGCTTTAAACGGCAACGCTACGGATTTTCGCTCGACATATGATAGAAAACAATAGTTGTTGTCCAAGCGTTCGACAAAGAAGAAGACAAAAGTGCTCTGATTCCCTCTGTGTGTCCATCAATACAGTGATAAGTAACGCTGATTCCAAGGGGAAAATCGCTGCCTCACTTGGACAGCTAAGGGCCGATGGGAATCCGCTTTTAGAGACGTAAAAGCTTAGTAGGTGGCAAACCGGGTGCTGTGACCACGTAGCTCTTGCTTGTTAAGTAGTTTAAAGACTAGAATAAAGCGACTTGAGGTTGAATGCATGTGTTGTTGTTGTCGTTTTTGGTGTTGTTGTTGTTGTTGTGTATGTGTGTGTGTGTGTGTGTGTGCAAACCAGAAAACAATGAAAAAGGTGACGCTGTACTTGTGGCGACGCTCTCTCCTTGTGTACAGAGAGCAACCTAAGTTTCGCACAGGAATCTGTTGTGACTTTGACTTAAATTGCAAAACAACGTAAGAATATATAACGCAATACAATACAACACAACGCAATACAATACAGGACAAAAGAATGACCATAGGATTCGACACGATACGACGCACTACAGCACGGTTTGATACAGGAGAGTACAGTGCAGTCTAGCACAAATCGAAAAGTTGATAATTATGTTTGGACCTGTTTGATGAATGATATTTCGTTTCCAGCCTCCTTCTTTCAAGACGTGTCCAATTTCTCTTTCCGCTCTTTTTCAGTCAGACGATCGATGGTGTGATGACGTCAGTAGCCCCCTTCTCACCCCTCCCCCCCTCTCCCTAGGTTTAAAGTTTCTCCACGCTTTCAGCTGTGAATAACAGTTATTCTTCTGTAAGATTGTTCACTGACCCTTTGTATTTTCTATGACGTCTCCCTATCTAGAGCATGGTCTTTGCTTGCACGTTTAAATGACCTGCATGGACATAATATATGATGGTAGCTTGAACATTTGTTGGTTGTTGTTTTAAATATACACCATGGATATCACAGCCGTTGAGTAACAGTGTATCACATAGAC
Source organism: Rapana venosa (assembly GCA_028751875.1). Classification (NCBI taxonomy): domain Eukaryota; kingdom Metazoa; phylum Mollusca; class Gastropoda; order Neogastropoda; family Muricidae; genus Rapana; species Rapana venosa. The sequence goes on along the minus strand of CM054134.1, from coordinate 27,946,575 downwards.
ACGTTTATTAAGATCCTTTTTACATTTTGTTGTATGCCTGTGTGTTTGGTTTTGTTCGTTTACTATACTGTAAAAGCTGCAATCATTTCTATAGGTGTACAGATTGAAAACTTCAAGGGCTTCAAACACCCATGGCGGCGACATTTTGCCGTCGCAACCGTTTTTGCCCACCTTTAAGGTAGCCGCGTTTCGACTTCAGGGTGATATGACTCCAGTGTGCATAACATTCTTTTTCTTCCAAATTTTGTCATCCATGCCTACCAGCACGCAATGGTCGAATTTTATGAAAGATGGAATGGGTTTTAACTATGTGCATTCGCACATGGCACCTTGGCTTTTTAGTCTATACCAAAACGTTTTGGGGGTAGTGAAGTTGGCACTGACGTTAACTCCAGGGGAATAAATCCCTCAAACGTGTGCTTTGGTGGTGGCCTGAACCTAAAGCATTATATCACGAGCTCAATACTATAACTACAAGGCTATCCCCGCTGCCCCCCAAAAAGCAAAAAAATAACAACCGCTGTATAAAACTGTGTGATCATTCATTCATCCTTTACGAAAAATAAACCCCGGCCTATCTTTAAACTCGGGAAAAATGAGTGCTGTGGCCCTTCTATCGGTTTCAACCAGCGCTTCCTTCCGTTTGTGGCCGAGATCAAAACAGCAGCAGGTGCCCTTCATCTCCCTCCTGGGGAACTGTGCTGCTGCAGAGGTGAACATGGCCCCGTGAGACAGATTGCACGTGCCACGGTGGCGGCTAGCCCTTATCTCCCATTGGCTGGGGGAAACATTGTCTTTTTCTCTTAAGAGGAAGAAAAATCGAAGAACTATAACAAATGGCGATCTTTCCCTTTAAAAAAAAGACAATTATTTACTTTGTCTCTTTAAGACTTTGTCTCTTTAAGAAACAACAGACATACATACAGATTCATATATGTCTGTGTGTGTGCATGCACACTTTCACACTAATACACTCATGCACATGCCCAGGCACATATATTTCCACACATTCTGGAACATACACATACACTCAGTACTCGTGCATGCAAAAATAGTTATATACACATGTATGTACAACAACATTGCTAAAGATTTATTGGTTCATTGAATTAAAATCTGGTAATGGGGAGTGGAGGAAGCTGGCTGCAAAATCTTCATCGGTGCCCCCACGGTCCCCCGGACCTACGGGATAGGTGAAGGTGAAGGTGGAGTGGGATTTTAGGACACATCTTCTTTATAGGGTGTTGTATGTGTGTGTGCGTGTGCGCGCTCCCGCAAACAAACAACAAACAGACAAAGGCAAGAGCAAAGAAGAGCATGCACGCTGTTATTCTTCTTTTCACACAGGTGTCTCCCTCCCCATGTCATGCCGTGTGTAGGAAACATGAATCCTGGTTTATTTTCAGCCCAGCCCAGCCCAGCCCAAATGAGTGAGTGGCCTGATTCGTCTTCTATCCTGTTCAGCCAGCGCTTCCGTTGTGGCTGACATCAAAACAGCAGCAGGTGCCTTTCATCTCCTCCTGAGGGAACTGCTGCACGGCCCCTAGTGGTGAACATACACCACACCAGACAGGATGCACGTGCCGTGATAGTAGAATGGCGATTATCTCCCATTTGCTGTGTGAAATATCTGTTTCTCTTTTTCCTGTACAGGCAAGACAGAAAGAAAAAAAAAATGAAAGAATATAGTTATGGACATACTTTCTTTTTTATATACTTATATTAATATAATCAGTGTCTGTTTTTGAGATTAAATATATAAAAGTATCTACAATACACATGTGCTCGCACACACATGGACTAACAAAACACACACACACACACACACACACACACACACACCACACACACACACACACACACACACACACACTTTCTACCCCATGCATACAACAGTGGACACACATTTGCACACCCACACAGAGCATTTGATATTTATTTATTTTATCTATTTATTTTATTTATTTTATTCTTTTATATCAAGGATAATGGAATAAGCACTTATGTGCTTTTTTACATCCAGTCCCCGTGTGTATGCGGTTTTGTAAATTATGTCATCTGTTCCCACCGGCACACAATGGCCTACTCTTACAAAAAGCGGAACAGGATTTAACGTGTGCGCAAGATGTTCTGCGTGCGTTCGCACACGGGGCCTCGGTTTATAGTCTCATCCGAAGGACTTTGGGGAGAGTGGATACAATATGTAAGCATACTCACATATGGGACAACCACTGAAGTTTTTACAGGCCCATCTCAGAATCATTTTTGCATCTGTTACGGATTTTTTTCTTTGATTCCTTGTTTGTTTGTTACATATTTGTGTCATTCTAATGATGTTTAAAAATACACGATATGAAAACGATAAACTTTTTTTAAAAAAAATCTTGAATATGACTCATAGCAAAGACACCCTTTCTCTTGACAGAAAATACTTTATTTTATTTTATTTTTTTTAATAAACTCATACATGCACCTTTGATGACATAAGCACCCCATAATATTTCATTTGCAGCTATCAGCAAACATGTCAACCTAA
>CM054134.1:27924039-27929039 GCA_028751875.1 Rapana venosa | reverse complement strand
TTGTATGAGAGTTCAAGTGGTTTGAAATAACTTTTTCATGGTAGATGTTTTCCCCGTGGCAGTGGAAACGGACTGTACCCTACATTTCAGATTGGGTTTCCTGTGCCGACAGCAGTTGTATTAGTCTCCAACACTGCACCTATGGCAGACTATAGAGACACTGACAAAAGAAACATTACAGATTTTTTTTTCCATCCAAGGGTGTGTGTGTATGTGTGTATTAGTAACGCTGTTTGATTGACATACTAATCTTTCACCTTAAAATATTTTTCTCGAAACATACTTTATACCCCCCTTCCACTTTCTAAACAAAAGCAGAAGAAGAAACATAGCAAAATAACGAACACACACACAAAATGAATAAAAGGATAGAAAGATTAAGAGTTATGACAAAATTCGTTCCTTGAACTTTATCAAGTGTAGCTGGATGTTTTTCACTAAGAGGCTTGGAAATGAGTCCAAGTTTGTGTGAAGACGAAGAAAAACGACAATTTCTTATTGCCATACTAGTTATGATAAAAAGCAGAAGCAGATGATTGAATGATAAGAACCTCTGTTCTCTGTACCTCATGAGACTAGATAACTTTTCAAGCCCTAAGGAAAACCATTTTTGAACAGTCCTTTTTCCGTACCATTTGATTGTAGTGGCTAGGTCTTTACATTTATTTTGTTTGTTTGTTTATATTAATTTTTCATTAGTCCTGCTGCTTGCAGAAAGTACATATTACTGTACATAATGCATTAATATACACGCAGTACATAATGCATAACTATGGTATAGTCAATCCAAAATACACACACACGTTCTCTCTCCCTCCCTCTCTCTCTCTCTCTCTCTTCACATAAATGTAGGCCTACTTAAAACAGATTCAGGGGAGGTAAAATAAACAAAGCAGGAGAGTTACCTGTGGCAACTGGTCTGTAGGGAAAACGCCACTGTCTCTGGGAAACAAAAATACACGCCGACAGGGGAGGGGGGGGGGGGGGGGGGGGGGGGGGTGGATGTTTAAAATGGACGCTGCTGCGCTTTCCCTAGGGACAGCAGTCCACACTTCATGCAGAAAATCTCGGTTGTGAATGCAAATAAGTGGTATACAAATTGAAAAAGAATCGTTAAATGGATGATATCTATCTGTGCAATCCCCAGTCTTCCTGTAAATTTATAAAGAAAATGTGTGGGCTTCCCAAAATGTGAACAAACAGGTATAATATAGTTCTAATGAGGCTTGAACTCAGATTTCTAGTCAATCTGTTACTGTGTTAGCCACTATACCATTGCAGATTGGTTCTCATAATGTGTTGAATAGCCCCGTTTGAATTTTAACAGGATATGTATGCATATTAAGCACTCTTACCTTCATTTTTCAAACCGTTCCACTTAGTTTTAAAATCAAGAAACAAAAAGTATTTTTTCAAGGAAGCGTTGCGTGTTGTTTGTTTATTTGTTTGTTTGTTTTTGAAGATGTCAAACGTTAGAGTTATACATTAATGGAAATAAGAAATAATACTACTGATGGCTCTTTTTGACCAAAGTCATCAGCCACAATTTATATCCCAGGGTTTGGTGTTGTTGGTGGGGTTTTGTTTTAACTCAGATAGATGTGTGAGTCTGTTTTGAAGTCTGTAACAATGTTTTGAAAGTAATATTTCGGATACAGTTCCCAGCGGACTTTTAAAAAAAATCTTTGTCCATTAGATCAAGAATAATAGTCTGTTATTTCTTCGGATAAGATGTGTTAGTCTCTGTAAGCTTATACTTCACACACACACACACACACACACACACTGAGACTGAGACTGAGTTTTACATTCCTGGCTAAATCCCTCCTCTGCATCGTTCTGGTATAAGCCTTTTGTCAAAGCTTGTGCTCTTAGTATGCGAACACTACTTGGCAATCACTGTTCATCGATTTGCGTTTCCGCCCTTGCGGCTTTTTGTTAGGAGAATCGCTGCCTAGAGGTGCTAAAATGCTCTACATATTCCAGGGCTAACATCCTACACAAATATTTGTAGGGACATTTCTGTCCGTACTAGGACATTTCTATGGACGACGCACAATGACCAGGACACTTTGTCTGTTGACACTGGGAGCCAGTTTCAAATCGAATGCACTGGGAATAAGGACTGGCTGGGCTGTGTGAATGCCGTTGCTTCTGTCTGTTTGGTGACATTATTGTAAGAACTTGATATAGTCTGCCTCGCCCTTTTTTATTATTGGTTGTTAATGCGCTTTTGTCAGCAATGTCTAGGCTGCAGTTCTAGTTTGTTTTGTTTCTGTGAGCTCAATATTATTTTGCTAATGTATACTCTTTTTAATGTATTTTATGTTAATGAAAACAAATGATGTATATCTTTACCTTGGGAAACGTTATTCAAAGCCCCACACAGAGCCCCACACAAAGCCTGTGATAAAAATGTGCATATTTAGAGGTTGTTGTGGGTTTTTTCTTTACTGATTTCAGATAACTTTGTCACCATACACGTTAGCACAAAGAGTGAATGATGTTTCATCGACACATTTTTATTCTTTATCGTTTATGATTGGCATGATGTCATTAGTTCTGCATTACCATAGTTATCATATGACATGATGTCATTAGTTCTGCATTATCATAGTTTTTGTATGACATGATGTCATTAGTTCTGCATTATTGTAGTTTTATATGACATGGTGTCATTAGTTCTGCATTATTATAGTTTTATATGACATGGTGTCATTAGTTCTGCATTATCATAGTTTTATATGACATGGTGTCATTAGTTCTGCATTATCATAGTTTTATATGACATGATGTCATTAGTTCTGCATTATCATAGTTTTATATGACATGATGTCATTAGTTCTGCATTACCATAGTTTTATATGACATGATGTCATTAGTTCTGCATTACCATAGTTTTATATGACATGATGTCATTAGTTCTGCATTACCATAGTTTTATATGACATGATGTCATTAGTTCTGCATTACCATAGTTTTATATGACATGATGTCATTAGTTCTGCATTACCATAGTTTTATATGACATGATGTCATTAGATCCTTCGGATGAAACTATAAACCGAGGCCCCGTGTGCGAACGCATGCAGAACATCTTGCGCACACGTTAAATCCTGTTCCGCTTTTCGAAAGAGTAGGCCATTGTGTGCCGGTGGGAACAGATAACAAAATTTACAAAACCGCATACACACGGGGACTGGATGTAAAAAAGCACATGAGTGCTTTTTCCATTATCCTCGATATAAAAAAGTCATCTCAGCGCTTTGATTTGTTGTTGCTTTACAAGATTCAGCACTATATAAATTCCATACATTATTATTTATTATTATTATTATTATTATTATTATTATTATGATGTCATTGGTTCTGCAGTACTGTAGTGTTCATATGACATGATGTGATTAGTTCTGCATTATCATAGTTATCATATGACATGATGTGATTAGTTCTGCATTACCATAGTTTTTATATGACATGATGTCATTAGTTCTGCATTATCATAGTTTTTATATGACATGGTGTCATTAGTTCTGCATTACCATAGTTTTTATATGACATGATGTGATTAGTTCTGCAGTGCCATAGTTTTTATATGACATGATGTCATTAGTTCTGCATTACCATAGTTTTATAATTATGACATGATGTGATTAGTTCTGCATTACCATAGTTTTTATATGACATGATGTGATTAGTTCTGCATTACCATAGTTTTTATATGACATGATGACATTAGTTCTGCATTATCATAGTTTTATATGACATGATGTCATTAGTTCTGCATTACCATAGTTTTTATATGACATGATGTCATTAGTTCTGCATTATTGTAGTTTTATATGACATGGTGTCATTAGTTCTGCATTATTATAGTTTTATATGACATGGTGTCATTAGTTCTGCATTATCATAGTTTTATATGACATGGTGTCATTAGTTCTGCATTATCATAGTTTTATATGACATGGTGTCATTAGTTCTGCATTATCATAGTTTTTATATGACATGATGTCATTAGTTCTGCATTATTGTAGTTTTATATGACATGGTGTCATTAGTTCTGCATTATTATAGTTTTATATGACATGGTGTCATTAGTTCTGCATTATCATAGTTTTATATGACATGGTGTCATTAGTTCTGCATTATCATAGTTTTATATGACATGGTGTCATTAGTTCTGCATTATCATAGTTTTATATGACATGATGTCATTAGTTCTGCATTACCATAGTTTTATATGACATGATGTCATTAATTCTGCATTACCATAGTTTTTATAAGGCATGATGTCATTAGATCCTTCGGATGAAACTATAAACCGAGGCCCCGTGTGCGAACGCATGCAGAACATGTTGAGCACACGTTAAATCCTGTTCCGCTTTTCGAAAGAGTAGGCCATTGTGTGCCGGCGGGAACAGATGGCAAAATTTACAAAACCGCATACACACGGGGACTGGATGTAAAAAAGTACATGAGTGCTTATTCCATTATCCTCGATATAAAAGAATACATTTTTTTTTAATCATGTCATCTGAGCGCTTTGATTTGTTGCTTTACAAGATTCAGCGCTATATAAATTCTATACATTATTATTATTATTATTATTATTATTATTATTAGATCTGCATTAGTATAGTTTCATAATTATGACATGATGTCATTAGTTCTGCAGTAGCATAGTTGTTGTTTGGGTGTGTTTTTTTTTATATAACATGATGCCATTAGTTCTGCTGTACCATAGTTTGTATGTGACATAATATAATTACTTCCACAGTACCATAGTTTTTTATGACATGATTTGTTTAGTTCTGTAGTACCATAGGTTTTATCCTACCACTCTATCTGTCTGCACTCTGTATAGGAAATTGCAGTAGCTCGGAACACAGGCTATACCAATCTGGAATCTGGGCCTTAATTCACTGAGTCCAGAGTTTATAATTTGGCATAAGTCATGAATCAAGAATGAGAATTTCTTTCCATTCCCAAGTCATATT
>CM054134.1:27916539-27919039 GCA_028751875.1 Rapana venosa | reverse complement strand
CTACGCCGAAGTCGGATGCCACTGGGCCTGATTTGTCAGACGCTTAACGGAAGCGCAACGCATTTTCGCTCACATGACAGACAACAATAGTTACTGTCTCAGCGTTCAACGAAGAAGAAGAAGAAGAAGAAGAAGAAGAAGAAGAAGAAGAAGAAGAAGAAAATGATGATGATGATGAAGAATCACCATCAATGTAATTTGATGAATGGAACTGGTGGATCAGTGGTTTAGAGGTAACGCGCGTGTAGGCAGAGAGAAGACATGTTCGATTCCCTTATAATGACGCCTTCCCCCTATCTACCAGACCTTTCCCGGTTGTCTGAGTGCAAGTCTTCATGGATGATACGATAACTCGAGGTCCTTGTGAGCAACGCACGTACACATTTAGCTCATCAAAGAAACCCACGCAGCAGCGAGAGATCTGTCCCTGACAAAATTCTGTAGAAACGGTCTCACAGGACAACACACACACACAGACGTCCCTGACAAAATTTTGTAGAAAAGGTCACTCTCACAGGACAACACACACACAGACGTCCCTGGCAAAATTTTGTAGAAAAGGTCACTCTCACAGGACAACATACACACACAGACGTCCCTGGCAACATGTTGTAGAAAATGTCACTCTCACAGGACAACACAACAAACATCACACACACACAGACACAGATGTCCCTGGCAAAATTCTGTAAAGAAAAAGTCCTCTCACAGGACAACACACACACACACACACATCAAACACACACACACACACACACAATCTTCTCACATCACAGAAGGCACCATCTCATAAAAGAAACCAAAAACAAGACGAGGGGGGGGGGGGGGCGGATAAACGTGGCGCTGCTCATAAGGACGACAGCATGCGGGAAAGATCTGCCTTTGGCTAAAAGATAAATGATAATTTCCTTTATTATGGACAGCAGCTGCTGCTGTGCTGCTGTTACTACTACTACTGCTACTACTACTGCTACTGCTACTGCTGCTACTACTACTGCTGCTACTACTACTGCTGCTGCGACAGTCTGGTCCCGCCTCTTTCCCGTTGATAGTCTTGGTAGCCAACCCCTGTGCTTTTGCGACTGCTCTACATACATACAGGTTGTTCTTCACCAGTGGCAACGCCCTCCGCTATAGACTGCGTGGCCTTATAAAGCTGCAGTGGTCATTCAGTAGACGCATTGCAGGGAACAGATTCGGTTAGGCTAGCAGGGCTACAGCGTTTTTGCAGGTAAGATCCTTTTTGGTATCTATCTATCTATCTATCTACCTATCTACCTATCTATCTATCTATATTTATATATATGTATATATAGTATTATATATAATTATATTTGTCTCTTTCTTTTCTTTATGTCTGTCTGTCTGTCTTTCTTTTCTTTCTGACATGTTTTGTCTCTCGCTCTCTCTCCGTCTTTCTTTCGTTCTTTTTCTTTCTTCCTTCCTTCCTTTCTTTCTTTCCTTCTTTCTTTCATTTTTCTTTCATTTTTCTTTCTTCTTTCGTTCCTTCCTTTGCCTCTCTTTCTGTTTATTTTCCGTCTGTTACTGCAGGTATTGTTGTTGTTGTTGTTGTTGGGTTTTTAAAAACTAACTTCTGTGTGTGTGAGTGTGAGTGTGTGTGTGTGTGCGTGTGCGTGTGTGTGCTCGTGTGTGTGTTTTCTCTTATGTTTTGTTTTTCTTTTTGTTTTTGTTTATCTAAATGATATGTCAAATTGTACGTACTGTTTTGCTTAGTCTGACTGATCAAATTACTTGTCTTGAAGTGATAAGTGAGAGCTGAATGGTTCCTGAAACGAAGAGAGAGAGAGAGAGAGAGAGAGAGAGAGAGAGAGAGAGAGAGAGAGAGAGAGAGAGAGAGAGAGAGAGAGAGAGAGAGAGAGAGAGAGAGAGAGACAGACAGACAGACAGACAGACAGACAGACAGACAGAGGGAAACAAATGATTCTTTTCTTCTTTTAAAAACGCTTTTATACATAAATTATATGGCCATTATTTTGTCCGTTTATAGTTTGTATCAAATGCTTAAGCTACACACACTCTCTCTCTTTCTCTCTCTCTCTCTCACTGTCTGTCTCTCTGCCTCTGTCTCTGTCTGTCTTTCTCTCTCTCTCTCTCTCTCTCTCCCTCTCTCTCTCTCTCTCTCACTATTTCTCTCCAATAATGGCTTTTTTTTCTTTCGTTTTGCAAGCCTTGAATGTAGCAGCCAAACTAAAAGAAGCACTGTGGCTTTTTATATCTTTAAAAGCCGTATCAAACTGTATGAATGCGTTAACTGTCATTTTGATCTGAACAGAGTTGGTTCCAGACTTGACAGTGAGAGCGCGACTGCTGGTGCAATTGCATTGGGCCCGCGGTCAATGCAGTTAGCTGTGAAGACAACACGTGCGGGTTACAGGGTTTTGGGGGGGCCGTCAGAAATGTCCACCATGATTGCTTTCCTGTATGTGATAGCGTCACTTCTCACCAGTCTACACACTGGTAAGATTCTCTCTCTCTCTCT
>CM054134.1:27881539-27914039 GCA_028751875.1 Rapana venosa | reverse complement strand
GGAAAACAAGATCACATGCAGAGAAGAAAAGGAAAAGAAAAATGGATGGCGCTGCTCTTGTGGTGACGCGCTATTCATGGAGAGAGCAGCCCGAATTTCACGCAGAGAAATCTGCCGTAAGTTATAGTGGTGTACAAATACCAATTTTTAAAAAAAAAAAATGTCTACACGCTGGATGAAAACATTGCGTGTGTGGCTGTTTGCATGTATCACGCGATATAGGCATCTATTCTTCGGCTTCAGGGGCATTTTTCTCATTGAATGGAGAGTACAGAATGTCATGCTCCGTGTTTGTCACGGATGATGACAATCTCAACATCACTTTTCAAAGCAAAATAACCATTAAATGTAGCCTTTCGGCCTTTAGCTTACATCCATCACTGATAGAAAAGGGTGGGGTTTTTTGTCGCCTGGGTCAAGAGAGAGATTTCTTGTGGCTTAGCAGATGCTTGATCAGATTCTTTTATATCCCTGAAGTGGAAATACGGCTACCTAAATAGTGTGTTGGGGGGACGGTCGTGTAAAAGGTAAAGGTAAAGGAGTCCCATAACCTATAAGGTCGTAGGGGAGCGAGGCGTCAGAGACCTCACTTCTCTAGGGCCAGCATATTGAGGGCGGCGCCCATCTCCTCTCCCTCGCTGCTTTACCTTCCCTGACCCTAAAGAGGACAGGTACTCATTTACAGCTGGGTGAACTGGGGGAACTGTACTGAAGCCAAGGCGCGCAAACGGTCACCCATCCAACTGGTAACCACGCTCGACGCTGCTTAACTTGGCTGGGGGAAAGCGAGTGCTCCGACCACTGAGCTATCCCGTCGTATACGCAAAAAAAAAAAAAAAAAATCTCACCATTGGTGAACCACGGAGCTCTAGCCTAGACACGAAACAGAAAAAAAAGAAAACCCTGAAAGAAAAGATTTGTTTTTATGTGAGGCCAGAGAGTGCTGGTCAAATTTCCTGACAGACATTATTGGTATTCGTATAATTTCCTGTTGACGCCAGTGTTTACTTATTGATCTATTGATCAAGCGCTGTGATTTGTTTGCTTTACAAGATTCATGGCTATGTAAATTGCATGTATCATTACTATTATTATTATTATCATCATCATCATCATCATCATCATCATCATTATTATTATTATTACTACTATTATTTATTATTATTATTATTATTATTATCGTTATTATTGTTGTTGTTGTTGCTGCTGCTGTTGTTTTTTAAAATAATTTTTGTTTTGTTTTGCTTGTTGTTTTCGAAGATCATGGAATAAGCACTCATACGCTTTTTTCTTACATCCAGTCCCCGTGTGCATGCAGTTTTGTCAATTTTGTCATCAATCCTCACTGGCACGATATATATTATGACTGGCTGCATGCATAGAGCCTAGCCTTCTCAGAAAGTCTCAAAATAAGACTTTAAAAGCATCTTTTCCATCATTCGCTTCAGGACTTACATAATGCAATGGAAGAAATCACAAGGACAGACCACAAACAAGTTTATTCAGCTGCCTTCCCCATTACAATATACTCTAGTACCTCAGTTTTCGGAAAATTACAAAATAAAATCACCTTTATTTCCTCCCCCCCCCCCTCTCTCCCCCCCCCCACCCCACCAAAAAATCAACCAAACAAACAAAACCACACAATGCTTGTTATTGTTGGGTGTTGTTTGTTGTTGCTGAATTTGTGCTAGTTTAAACTAAATGACAGTAGTTCAGCGTAGCATTTTTTTTTTAAAATAGTCAACGGTTCTAGCTATAGACAGACTGTGGAATGAAACCCACTTTACCGTAGGCCCCTTAACTGGACATCAGAATGTGTTGGGTTGTCCAGAGAACACCAAAGACTACATTGAGAGCACCACTGCTGTCCTGACAACAGCCGAAGCTACCACACAAGACAGCACGACCCTGACACCACTCGTGACCTCTGCCCCCAACACTAATACTGCGCCCAGTTCTGGGAATTTATTCGGAGGACGTAAGTGTGTGTGTGTGTGTGTGTGTGTGTGTGTGTGTGTGTGGTTGTGTGTGTGTGTGTGTTGTGTGTGTGTGTGTGTTGTGTGTTGTGTGTGTGTGTGTGTGTGTGTGTGTGTGCGCGCGCAACAAGCGCGGGTACATATGTGCATGTGGGAGCGCACGCGCGCGCGCGCGCGCGCGTGTGTGTGTGTGTGTGTGAAGTGAAGTCATGTCATGTCATGTCAAATTTTTATTTCCCGATGGTAGATTGAATAAGCAATTTATTTGCGTTTCTTTCATCAAGCCATCTATCTAAAAACAAAAAATTCTTAATGATAACATTGAAGTACTACATTATTACAACTTGTGTGTGTGTGTGTGTGTGTGTGTGTGTGTGTGTGTGTGTGTGTGTGTGTGTGTCTGTGTGTCTGTGTGTGTGTGTGTGTGTGTGTGTGCCGTTCTGGAAACTTAGCCATCTTTATGCAAGCACACCCGTGTAGTCAGGCATCCGGATCCCTTTTAGTGAATCTTGGCAATTCAATTTTATGTTTAGCAGACAGCTCCAATAATTATGACATTCTTTAGCGTTTAGGCAATAAACAGATTAACTGAGTAACTCTGAATTAAATAATTAAATGGCAACATATAAAGTGTACTCCTTGTTACTTGTACTGAGTCCGCGCGCGTGCGCGCGCACACACACATATACACACAGACGCTTGCACTGCCTGCACAATCTATACAAAAATATATGTCAAGCAACAAAGTCAATGTTTTAGACACCTTTCATCATAGCAAGATACCTTAAAATCATTCAATGTGTTTCTGTTTTCAGTTGAAATGCATTTCATTGAAGATAGCTGTGTTCGCCTGCTGCAAGAAAGCGGAACATTCACATTTTCCACCAACTCCCTGATTCTGGGCGACATTCAAGCTCGAAGCCTCAACACATGCGCAGGTGCCTGCGCTTCTACTTCCGGTTGCAGGGCCATCGCAATCGAAAAGAAGATAAAGGACCAAAACATTGCTGGACGATGTATTTTGGGTGGTTCTGGCTATTCTACGGCTGCAAACACAGCGTTTTATTTCTATCACTTGAGTGGGTGACTTGTCAGTCTTTTTTTATATAGACATTTTGCTGATACGTTTGATTATTTGCTCTCTCTCTTTTTTTTCTCTCTCTCTCTCATTTGTTTTGTCAAAATGTTGTAATCATCCTGGTGCTTGTACCACAAGCTGCTTATCCCATCACGTCATACACAGATGCAACCATCCTCAGCCATCAGAACACCATGCAGTGCCCCATAGTTGTCTGTAGAGCATTTACTGATTAGCGAGTCTTTCCTGAGCCATCAGCCCCAGGAAGTTGCGGAGATTTTTTGATTATTTTCACGAGTGTTTAAAAAAACAAACCAACACGCCTGTTCTAATGTCTTCTGGTTCAAGGTCATTGCAATGGAAAAGGTCAAGCACCAAGATAGGGCCAATTCTTGCAACACCCTCCTTAAATGCTACCCCACTGTGCCCCTTTGTGGTAGATCCATTTGCAATCTGCGATTTGCTGATATTGATCTGCTAGGTCAGGACGCAGTAACAAGTAGTATCTGCTTTGCAAGTTAAGATAGGAGGAAAATTATCAGCACCTGGTTTTGAGGATAACAACACCAATACTCTTGCTAATGAATTCATGCAATACATTATAGTAGAGGCAGCAGAAGATGTGCTGCAAAGACAAAGACAGAAAACACATCCATAGATCACTGACAGCATTCTTAGACCTTTGAACTGAAAGATGTCTTAAACGTATGTTGTTTTTACAAATAAAAACAGCAAACAACTACCAGAAAAACGAGCTAGCACTAATGGCATTGAGATAAGTGCATAGAAGAGCAAGATCACGATAAGACAGCACCAGTGACCTTACAGTTACTGTCGTCATGGATGGTCAACAACTTGACCAAGTCTTCACATTGACCAATGATGGCCGCTTGGTAGCTGAAGTGAAGATCAGACTCACCCTTGCAACGTGGGCTATGGCGACATTGACTACGATTTGGAGAAGCAAAGCGAACAGCTTCCCAACAAAATTGAAGATGTTTAGAGCAGTCGTCATTTCCACACTGCTCTACGGGTGTGAAAGCTGAACCTTGACTTCACCTTCAAATAAGCATCCCGTATCCCGTAGACTGTTGAATGTCTTTAAACTTTGACTACAGAACTGGAAAAGAAATTCCAAGCCTCCGAAACTATTTCATTTAGCAGGCTTCTACAGTTTTCTAACAGGATCACAGAACCAGCGAGACTGCAGAAGGGGTATAGCTCCTAACATTTCTTCTCTAAAATATTATTAGAATGAGCAGCAAACGTTTGTTGTGTAGTGAGAACGTATACATGAAGCAGTAAACCTGAAAAAGGACAGTTATAGTAGCCCAGGCTTGTCAGAAAGATTAACGTGATTAGCTTAAACGTCATGCCAATGGACAGTCTGGCAGTGGCTTTTAGAAACAGAACCGGCAGGGTTTAATTTATAACGTTTTGCATGGAGAGTGGGCTATTTGTAATGATTTTGACAAAGCTAAGCAGAGGTAAACTTAATGTTTTGCCGAGTATAGTTGCGCAGTTGCGACTTACTTCTTTTGTTCAATCTCCATACTTGTATGTTGCTTTAGTTTATTGGGATTACTTTGAAGTGACTTGTTTTGAATAATTCAGTTTTGAATACGTGATACACTGAACGATTTACTGTCAAATGAGAAGGCAGATTTTCAGGACTGCCTTCATTTTGGGGTGGTTTTTTATTTTTTATTTTTTAAAAATTCTTTTATATCGAAGATAATGGAATAAGCATTTATGTGCTTTATTTTTACATTCAGTCCCCGTGTGTATGTGGTTTTGTAAATTCTGTCATCTGTTCCCACCGGCACACAATGGCCTACTCTTACGAAAAGCGGAACAGGATTTAATGTGTGCGCAAGATGTTCTGCGTGCGTTCGCACACGGGACCTCGGTTTATAGTCTCATCCGAAGGACTTTTGGGGAGAGTGGAATCGAACCCGGGTTGTCAGATTGCGAGTGCAATGCTCTAACTACTAGGGGTTGAGAATCATCAGCTGAAAATTAATGTCATGATCAGTCTTTTGGTGGTTTGTGACACAAGCAGTGGTATAGCAATGGAAAGAAGAAGAAAAAAAGAGAACTGTACTCCAGGTGAATTCGAACAGTTCCTGTGAAAACTCTATTATTCTTATTAATTTGAGTAGTTCAGTTTGAATATCATTGACAAAGACTGACTTTCACGTGATAGCAGGTAGGATATGAAGTACCTACACCAGGCATTCCGGAATAATAAAATTAGTAATGACCTGACTCCATCGCAATCACCAAGAAGACTTAAACTATCTGCAGCGCACAGCTATCTTCATCACGAAGGCTTGACTGTCCACCTGACAAGAAGAAGAAAAGAGAAGAAGGAAGAAAGAAAAATAAGAAGAAGAATAAGAAGAAGACGATAGAAGAAAGAGAGAAAGAAACAAAGAATGAAGAAAAGAAGAAGAGAAGAAAAGAAGAGAAATGAGAAGAACAGAAGATTGAGAAGAAAGGAGAAGAAGTAGAAGAAGAAGAAGAAGAAGAAGAAGAAGAAGAAGAAGAAGAAGAAGAAGAAGAAGAAGATGATGATGATGATGATGATGATGATGATGAAAGGTAATCTTGAAATATATGAATGATAGTATTTATTTCTAAGAGTAACAGATAAACATTCATTTAGTTCTTTTCATCCTGCCCTTTGTGATGAAGAGCAAGAAGAGGATACGAGTCACCATTACTTTTTTTTCCTTTTTCTGCCTGCATGTGTACTTGCTTCCCTCACCACCCCCTTTTTCTTACACAGAGTTTTGCCAAGGGTAAGTGTCTTGTTCCTGTGGGTTCTTTTACGTGCGCTAAATGCGTGTTGCACACGGGATCTCTGTTTATCGTGTCATCTGAAAGACTAGCACCCAGACCACCACTCAAGGTCTAGTAGATGGGGGAAAAGTTTCGGCACAAACGGGGTTGGAATCATCACGTTGACTATACTGGTTTCAATGCATAACCTGGAAATAGATGAACAAGGAAAATATTCTGATGTTCGAAATAAAAGCCACGTTGCATGAGTCTCATAACACAACATGTCAACCCCATTGCTAAAATCATGCCAATGTGCTGTGAATAACTGTTGTGGTCTTCTTTTCTATGCATAAGTTCTTTTATTTATTTATTATTTTTATGTTTTTCATTTGGTTTCCAAGTATTTTTGATACAAATGCCCCTGTGTCTCAGTTACTTTCCATTGATAAGACAACACACTAGTGGAAGGAATAAAAACAATGCCTTGTGATATTTTGGATTGTGGGTTGTTGTTTTTCCTGTTCATTTCATGATATGAGTAAAATGTCTCTGTCTCTGACTGTCTCGGGCTCTCTCTGTCTTTGTCTCTCTTTCTCTCCCGCACACTCCTGCACACACACACACACACACACACACCAGCACACGTATGCACATTGCATGCAACAGACACACACAGAACACAACACAACTGACAACAACAGACAGACAGACAACAGACACACACACACACACACGTATGCACAAGCTGCATGCACACGACATGCCTCAGTTTTTCACTCTAGTTTATTTTTTTAGAAAAGGATCGTAAGAAAAACGGACATGGTTTAATAGCCTGAACGTACACCGTACATTTTGTACCAACTAAATAAAAATCAAAAACAAGGTATACCAAACCACACTAAAAAAATAAAAAATGAAAAATCAAAACAAAACGTGGACAGAAGCAGCACATAAACAGGACTAACACACAAAAAGCGGTGACAATTTGACATCAACAATGCGTCAATAGTGACGCAAATACGGCATTAACACAAAGATGGGAAAGGCACATGTACAGTATTGAGATTAAACAGTAGATCTGTACGTATAGACACAGCCGTCAATCGCATGTATCGTGAAAAGATGCAGAGTCCAGAGACACTTGCTCCTGTTTTATTTGTTTTCTTTTTCGTCTCCGTCATACATATGAAATATAAAAATAAAAGCCACACATTAAATCAAAAGATAAAACGTTTACAAAGTAAAAAGATGATCACGGTAGATACTTCCTTAAACTATTATTTCTGTGTGCAAGATTCTTTATATCTGTTTTTGACACATAAAACAACAATAACAACAACAAAGAACAAACAAATCGACTCATAATGAGACACACATGGGAAAAGACCAAACAGCTTCTCTACTCAAAAGATCAGACGATCTTTTCGATTATAATTGCAGAAACTTTCCACACACAAATTTTTTTTTAACAATTAAAATCTACCAAATGTATGCATAATCGCATGAGTTGTGAGTCAGAAACTAGACTTCTATTTTTTTTAATTTCCTTTTTATCATTGCGATGCAGTGGTAAGTTTTGTTTGTATGTTTGGGATTTTATGTAAAACAAAAGTGAATGGGTATTAAATGTAAATGTGGAGTGCAGCCCGCTTCTACGATGTAGGGGAGACCACGCCGAAATATTTTGTCTGCCTGCTTTTTTTACCTCCCACATCCAAACGGATGTTTGTCGCTTCTCTGATCGGAGGCGGCTCCGTTTGAAGTGAACCTGTTGCATTGCCCCGAGCTGTCGGTATATCTGATGACTTGTTGCTGACTTCTTATATAAGTCGAGAAAGTCAAGATGGGTGGCAGCTGGAGCACTGAACGCGGCATAAAAAGACGTCACGAAGACATTGAGGCGGACAATGAGACATCGACAGGCGATCTTAGCGACAGCTCCTCGGACCTACACACCCCAAAGAGGTTAGTTACTAGTAGTAGGCCTAGCCTGGGGCAGATGGGGAAAGCAAACAATGTCTGTAGAGCCTGTAATGATGAATTTACTTTTATAACGGAATTGCTAGATGATCCCAACAGCTCTGGCTCAACCGAACTTGCAGTGTTGGATTTTTGGGAAGTACCCGCTGTGCCGCCGACCCACTGTGTCGCCGACCCGATATGCTGCTATTCCGTTTCTGGGGGTTATATTTCATGCCCGTGAAAAGTTTTAAATGACGTTTATTATGATGAAAACACTGAACGACACTGAAGACAAATGGGATACGTTTAATTTTCTATATTTTTAATGAGAAACAAGAACAATAACAAAAAGAAAAAACAGTGTGCTAGAAACGAATTTTAAAGGAAAGTTTCTCAAACAGTTATCAGATGCTTATACTTCAATCACTGAATGTGACCAGACGCAATTTGCCCAAACTGTCGAATTTTTTCTATCCACCTGTGACTGAAAACGTAGACGACAGTGCGAAAATCAAAACAGCTATATATGTGCATGATAGTCTAGATTATAAAATGTGTGTTTCACCAGTACCTAGTAACAACTGGTCGGTGGCATAGCGGGTTGGCGTCACAACGGGTCGGCGGCGGCCGCACAATGACATGCTCCCCGATTTTTTCATTCTGTCAGTAGGTTGAAAAATGTGCTAATGCTGGGCAGCTCCCAGAAATGCTGCTGTTACTGTTAGGGCCTAGTGTTACTGTGTATGTGTTCTGTTAGTGTAAGTAACTGTTAGGATAACAAGGGTGATGATTTTCTGTTTGTTTGTTTTTTTCTCCATGAACAGTTTCATTTTATTCATATATATATTTGGTTAATTGCATAGCAGTATATTAGCACTTGATAATTACACTCATTCTAAAAAATGCAGCCTGTGGTTAAAATCAATAAATGTCTTGTGATCAAGTTCATGTGGCACACATTATCTATATCATGGTATTCTGTGTGTTAATTGATTAGGCCTAGTTAGTCAGTACTAGTCATACATGTGTGTATGTGTCTGTTGGAATTAATGAATTATATTTTCAAAATGTACTTTTAAGTAGAAATCATGGTGCATAGACTACATGATTCCTGAGTCAAACTTGAGCTGATAATTTTAAGGAATCCTCATAACTTACTCAAGCTCTTCTAGAACTGGTTGCTGTTGTTGTGATCATATATGATATAATAAATATATGTTCCAGCAGAGATTAAGAAATGGTTGAGGAGCTATGACTATGTTAATGTATAGTGTATAACTAAATTATAAGTGTATAAACTGGAAATGGAAATTAATGCTGTGATCTTACCAGGTACCTGTAAATAATATTTTTTAAAACTTTTTTTCTGCCTTTTATCTGTGCCTCTTGTCCTGCTGTTCCCATACACTGCAGTTCATTTCAATCTATCTGTCCCAGCTTTGGCTAGCATCATCATATGGTGGATTGAGGTTAGAAATCTTCAGAGAGCTTCAGTTGACGTCATTATCAAATTTTGAAATATATCAGTGTTAGGCTGGAGTGATGTCACCAGCCAGAAGGACCTTGGCACTGCTTCTGGATCACCTTGGTGGTGTTCATTGGTGCCTGTTCAGTGTTCTGAGCCAACATGTAAAATGATGTATGCAGTACATCACCTACTAAGCTGCATAGTGATGACACATTGACAGCAATTGCTTAGTCACAGAGCCAGACCTAGTGATGTGCCATCCTAGGATGCTAGCCATCACACCACTCCAGTGTTCCACTTATGATTCTTCTAATTATGCATAATAGTAATATTGGCATATTGCTAACAAGTCTAAAGTCTAACCCCAAACACCCACCCATCACTACGACACTAGTACAGAAGTGTGCCACTGTGTGGGAGACTAAAACAAAAGTAAAACTGAGGTCACCATAAGGCATAATGCCATGGTATAACTATAAGACCAAAACAACCACTGAACCAGGGCCACTAAATCAAACATTTTTTTCTGTTATTGCTAGTGCATGATACTGTTCACAATAGTCAAAGCTGATGAAGATGATGTAATGATGATGCTATGGAAGTGCACTGGTCAGCATGGGGCTGTACTGGCAAATGGGCATGGGATATTACAGACACCTGCAATGTTTGTCACGTGATTTTAGTACCTGCTACCACTTTCAAAACTACATCTGTAAAGTTGATAATGCTTGATTGCATGGTTTCAGTCTTCCTAATGACCTGTTGCAAACTTACTCTGGGTAGGACTAGGAGCCATCTGGAGTCTGAGTCTGAATCAGTGACTGGAACCCTTTGGCTCTTAAGGTAATGGATTCAAACTTGTGGCTTTCCAGACATGAATGATATGTGCTAACCACTGTACCACAGCAGCTGGTTAGCAGTAAAGAAATTAATCGTTTATCACTTTTTAAGAAGCTTATTGGCCACATCCCCTTTATTGTGTAGATTTATACTCCACTATAGCTGATGCAAGTCATAGGGTACTGAGTACAGAGTCATCACAGCTGTTCTCCAGGGCAGTTACAAGGCATGTACGCACTCTGTTTTCTTCAGATCAGCTATGTACTTGTCAGCCATCATGTGATGTGAGGTGAGAAACCAATAAAATCTTGAGATGTTTACTTGGCAGTACCTCAGCTACTTGACAAAATCTTAACACATTTGGCAGATTTGCCAAGTTAACACCCAAGTTGAAGCTTTTAGTTTTACTTAGAGCTTGAGCTACATAATGAAATTATCTTTATGCTATTTTTATGAACGTTCTATTTATTATTAATGCTATTTTGATAAATTGTATAAATTTCATAAATGTCACAGAAAGCGCTTTCAGTCAACGGCACAGTACATTGTGAAGAAGTTGTTTGAGGAAGGAACTGACAGTGATGTCACCATTCAAGCACTGGGCAAGTCCTGGCATCTCCATAAAATCTACCTCAGTCAGGTAATTGTAATTCAAATTTATACTTAGTTGATGGTTGACTTTCAGAATAGTTTGATGGGACACTTTGCTCAGGAGTTAAAGGTTTAAATCTACAAACTCCAGTCACTACTCACCATCTTATCCTAATCATTTGATAATCAAATGTATGCATTTTACGGCTGTAAACTGTGTGTGTGTGTGTGTGTGTTTGTTAGAGTGAGTGTCACTGTGTGTGTGAGTGAGTGGTGTACCTTTGCCTGAATTGAGTGAATATATGAATTGATAATGAGTCCAATAGACATTACTGCTGTTGCCAGCATTGGCTCATAAGAGTTTTCTTTAAACTGTAATGACAGGTTTATTCAAAACAAACTGTTGAAAAGTCTTTTAGCATGATCAGAAACTAGTTACAGTAGATTTGAGTACTGACTACTGTGCATAATTTTCATACTGTTTAATATTTTCATCAGTTTTTGTTTTGCGTACTTATAAAATTTTTTTATTTTACCTTATTTTCCAAGATCTTTTATTCCTAAATTCATATCATGAGACCTATATCAATTATTATATAGTGTCAACTTTGAAAATATTAAGTCTGTTAGATTGACTACTGCAGTTGTTGCTTATAATTTATAAAAGTTTTAACTTAAACACACACACACACACACACTCATGCACACACACAGGAACACACACACGTGCGCACACACAGGAACACACACACGTGCACGCACGCACGCACGTACACACACACACACACACACACACCACAAAACACACATATAACACACACAGAATGCACAAAACACATATAACGCACACAACATACACACACATACACTCTATGACTATACAATACAAACAGGAACAACAAAACTGATAATAATAATAATTATAATAATTATAATACTACTACTACTAATAAATGGAATTTATATAGCGCTATATCTTGCAAAAAACAAAAAGCGCTTTCATTCATCCTACTCATTCACATGCATAATAGTGATGACCACAATAACAACATTAACAAGAAGTGAACTAAAAGAGAAAGAAACATAACTGGTTATATTCTTTGTACTGATAGTCAATACACTGATGTGTCATGACATTTCTATTACTTTTTACTTTTTTCTTTTTTTGTTTTTTTTACAGTGCAAATATTTTGACAGCATGTTCAGTGGACAGTGGGCTGAATCTGAGCAGCCTGACATCAGTATAGAAATCACTGATGAGAACATTGACCCAGAAGGTGAGTACATCAGCGTTATAGGTATAGAATATATAACTAAATGATAATGAAATGAGTATTGTGTGGTGTTCTTGTCCTTAAGTTTGTTTTTGTTAAACACGCATAAATTTGGCTGCATCAGTGCATGAGTATAATTATTGTACATGTGTCAGTGACTGCACATGTATATTGCTTACGTGTATGCGTTCAGATATGTAACCACACATGCATACATGTCTATGCTCACAGGCACTCACACATGTGTACACACACATGTACGCTCATGAATTACACATTTATGCATGCCTGCTAACTTTGTGCACATGACTTCTCACAAGCATGTAAGTGCAGTAAACAGTAATATCACATACATGGACATAGATGTATACATGTATATTGACTAGCACAACTGCACACACTATTGACAAAATGTCTCTTAACTACTTGTACCTTGCGTCTGTTTTCCTCTTTACACTTCACCTCAATCCTGCATGTTTGTCAACTGCTGACCCATTTCGCTTGAAGCTCAGATCAGCGTCATGCACTTCACTTCCGCTATCACTTGTGCCTCCATATATTATGATATATAGTTATTTTGATTGATAATTTTTGTGACTTTTTCAGCACTCAGGGTAGCCTTCAAGTCCCTGTACACTGACAATATTCTGGTGAAACCAATAGAGGTCATTGGAGTTCTGGCGGCTGCAACTTTTTTGCAGTTGGTAAGTTTTTCTTTCATCAAGTACAGTGGTTTAGATACCATCAGACTGCAGAGGTCTTTGTTTGTTCTGAGAATACCTCTTCCTCCACCCCCCACACATGCACACACACACACACACACGCGTGCACACGCACGCACGTATGCACACACACATGCGCACACACTTGTGGGAATCCCCCCCACATACACACACACATACCAGTTTATTATTGCATTTGTCTAATTAATCACTTACCTCCTATACATTGATACCCTGCTAGCCTACCTGTCTCATCTGTATCTTATTCTTTTGTCTGTTTTGCTTGTATAAACTGTGTCAGTTGTATATTTAAATGGAAATTATTATTTGATATGTACACTATAAAGTTTAAAGTTTCTGAACAGAATATAATACATAGTATAAATATATATATAGTATAATATATATAATACATAGTCATTTTGACCTTTTTCACAAGCTATTAACTTTCCTAATGTCTCTTAAGATTAATCAGTTGGAATACATGAATGTGTAATTTAAAGCATGTTATTGTTTTTTTAAAAAAAACAAAGAAAACTTCATACAATAGCCATGACCACAGCACTAAGACAAATGGGCATTGAAGAGAGGGTGGTGAGAAAGATGAGAGCTTAACCTGGGTATTATGGGGAGCAGAGCTACGTGTTCAAGAAATAAGTTTTCTTTGTGCTTGTGTTTAGATTAACCTTGTGTTTGGATTTAAATTGTGTTTTGTTTTTGGACTTAAATAGTGTCTTTTCTCTGCATTGATAGGTCGTAATATGCGAATTGAAAAGGGTTCACTTGGTTTTAATGTGTCATATTTCAGGATCCTCTTATTGAGCACTGCAGGCTTGTCATGAAAGGATGTGTCACGTAAGTTTTCTTCTCTATATGTATTCTTGACAATGAATATAAATGAGATTTGTTGGAAGTGGAGTTAGGATATAGGAGGTTTTTTTTGTGTGTGTGTGTGCTCATATGTGCGTGCATTCTTGCATGTGTGGGTGGGTGCATACATGAGTTGGAGGTATGACATTTATATTTAACTTTGCTGTCAACAATCTTTCTTTTTGTGTGTGTTCTCTTCTCCCCTTCGATCCCACTTTTTTGTCGTTCTTCAATGTAATGATGTCTGCATTTTGGAATGTAGTTTTGAAATAGAGCAATGTAGTCCACTGGTATTCAAACTAGCAGTCAGGGATTCTGTCACCACTGTGATTATGACAGAACTCTTTGAAAGTAAAAACATAACTGACCAGATAAAAAAAAAAAAAGGTTATTAATGCTTGCAGGGTATTTCCGTGGCTGGGGGGAAATCTGATTGTAGTGCAGTATGAAATGTTCATAATTATGAACATTTACAACCCCCCCCAAAAAAACCACACCAAAACAAACCACAACAACAACCTCCCAAACAAACAAAAAACAAAACAGAAAAACCCATACCAACAACAACAAAAAAAAACAATCAACAAACAAACAACAACAACCAAGCAAACAAAACAAAACAGTACAAAACAAAAGTACAACACAAAGAAAACAGTATGAGAAGGCAATTTTACCATTATCAAGTCTAGATTTTGTCGTCAGATTTTATTCTTACGTATATGGCAGCGTAATATAAAGCGAAATGTCTTCTGACGGGTCAGTGCATTGATGATGCAGTACTACTATAAGACTAATTTGATGGAAATTTGCACTACAAAGAAGAAGTATGATTTTGCAGGTGTAAGACGGTGTGCTCCTTCCTTGCTGCCAGTGAGTGTTATGGACTGCTGGATGTGAAGGATCTGTGTATGAACTGGTTGCTCCGCTGTATCATGGTGCCCAAGAATGCCTTCATGCTGTCCGATATCTCGTAAGATTTAGGACATGTGGTTGTGTCCATGCATGTGGTGGGATGGATGGATTGATGGATGGATTAGCTCTGTGTGAGCGTGTGTGTGTGTGTTTGTGTGTGTGCGCACGCGTGTGTGTGTGTTGCTCTGCACTGGGGCACATTTCTCTGTTACATCAATTTGCAATGTTGCAGTAGTTCTTGTCTTGTTTCCTGAAGGAATAAGTGAATCATTTTTTCATTCATAATCTTTTTTTCCTGAATTGTTGGTTTCACAGACACAGCTTTAAGTGTTAGTAAAAAATGAGGAAAAGCTAATGCTGTCTGTCCATTTTTGTTTTGTTTTGATTTTGGACCTAGTTTGTAAATAATGCAAATGTCGGCATTTATTCTGAAGTGTACTGACTCAAGTTTTCTGAAGTATTGTTTATCAACAATCAACGCTGTAAAGCTGATAGAATACAGCTGATAACTAAAAGTCATGATGCCTGTTATCTTGCCTGATCCAGGCAGGCTAAGAAGTGGCATGAGTTTTATCTTTAGCTGACAGACATCCCCCCTCCCCTCCCAACCAGCTTTTGTTGAATATTTAGGCTTTAAAACTACTCATTATAGCTTTTGAGACTTGCAGACTGTGTCAGATGGTTATCAGTATGATGAAAAGTTCAGTTGGTTTGTTAATTTTTTTGTGTCACTGATTTTGTGTATGTGTTTTATTTATTTTCAATTTTTATTTATTTATTTATTTATTTTATTCTTTTATATGGAGGATAATGGAATAAGCACTTATGTGCTTTTTTACATCCAGTCCCCGTGTGCATGCGGTTTTGTAAATTTTGTCATCTGTTCCCACTGGTACACAATGGCCTACTCTTACGGAAAACAGAACAGGATTTAATGTGTGCGCAAGCTGTTCTGCGTGTGTTCACACACAGGGCCTTGGTTTATAGTCTCATCTGAAGGACCTTTGGGGAGAGTGGAGTCTGCACTGATGTTAACTCTGGGGGAAAATATCCCCTTGAATGGGAATCGAACCCGGGTTGTCAGATTGCGAGTGCAATGTTCTAACCACTAGGCTATCCCGTCCAATGTTCTAACCACTAGGCTATCCCGACCAATATTCTAACCACTAGGCTAATCCGTCCAATGTTCTAACCACTAGGCTATCCTGTGTGTGTGTGTGTGTGTGTGTGTGTGTGTGTGTGTGTGTGTGTGTGTGTGTATTGTGTGTGTGTGCATGTTGTGTGTGTTTAGGGAGGATCTGTTGGAAACATTGCTGGACAGCAGAGACCTGTGGATCATGCAGGTGGAGGTGGATGTCTACTGCCAGCTGAAGAAGGTCAGGCTGATTCTTATCCTGCAAGCTTTATGCTCAGGAATGAAATCATCATCAGAATCCATTGTTGTCATTAGATCTAAGTTCATGTTCTTGTTTTAACTGCTTCATGGAGCCAAATATTCCTCAATATGCTTCATACCCTTGCTGCTAAGTTGAGAGCATATTATGGTTCTTGGAACTTAAACCTGATGAGTCGAAAGTAGTCACATGTATGAACAGACTTGATGATATAAAGGGGAAGGAACTGCAAGGATATAGTTTGTATGTGTCCAGGGGCAGAGTTTCAGAACTTTGAATCTATTGGATTTATGGCAATACAGAAAAGAACAGATGACTCTGCTCCCCTCCCCCCCTCCTCCCCAAAAAAGTGTTTCTTGCATAGTCTGATGTAGAGTCAAAATTATCAAAAGTTCATTTTCTACAACACTTGATTGAGTCAGTGAGGGGACACATCACCAAAATTGGTAAGCAAATTATCAGTGTTTCTGGAGTGTAATGACTAATGTTAAAGATAACTGATATAGTTAACGTTTGATCTTGTATGGTGAACATTCTGATATGACTTTGGTGGTTGTAGTGCTGTATAATAAATAACAAGTATCATTGAATCGAGTGTTTATCTGTCATTTTTAAACAAAATTTCAGTGGGTGTTCACTCAGCTGAACCCATTGTGGAGTGGAACCAGTGAACAGTTGTACAAGGATGCAACAGACTTCTTCAAACAACAGGCAGAAAGTGAGTATCTAGACTTTTTCTTTCTTTTTTATCTTAAAATTTTTTTTTTTATATCGAGGATAATGGAATAAGCACTCATGTGCTTTATTACATCCAGTCCTCATGTGTATGCGGTTTTGTAAATTCTGTCATCTGTTCCCACCGGCACAGAATGGCCTACTCTTACGAAAAGCGGACCAGGATTTAACGTGTGCACAAGCTGTTCTGCGTGTGTTCGCACTCGGGACCTCGGTTTATAGTCTCATCCGAAGGACTTTTGGGGAGAGTGGATTCTGCACTGATGTTAACTCCAGAGTGTTGACTTGCATTGTATTTCGTTTTTATAAACCTAATTTTTGTGACTACGCTTCCCAGTCGTATGAATTTCTTTTCACAATGTCGTTTTGTGATGATGATCTTATTTTCTGTGATGATGGTGATTTCTGACGACTTTCTCTCTCTCTCACATGCAATTCCATGTTTACAGGCAATGGGTGTTGCTTCCTGGAGACCGCGGAAGGTCGACGCTTCATTCGTATGTTTGACAAGGTGCGATGGATGTACATCATCAATGACTCGTCTTGCATCCAGTCATTGAAGGATGATCAGATTGTACCTTATGGTGAGATTTGCTTCTTATTTGTTTTACAAGGATGTAGATATTTTCAAGACTACAATACGAATTTATTACAGAAATAAAGAAGAGACACAATTGAAACTGTCAGCTTCTGTTAAGAACTCAAGGAATCACAGAACCATAGACATCTTTTTAAAAAAAATTGTAGTCTGTATCATATGTTGGTCAGTGAGACTGACGCTGATGCTCTTGATGTCTAGCTAACTTTGCATCTGTGATATTTGGTATAAACACGTGTGCCAAACGCCATTATGGCCATGTTAATTCAGCTTTGGTTAATTAAACTGTGTGCAGATTGGTTAAATCCATTGTTCCAGTTTTGCTGGAGTCAACATTTGAAAACAGAACAAGGACTAGACAATGGGTTGGTACATTCAATCTCTTTTCTTATCACTGCTATTTCTGACGTAGAAGCTCTTAAAAGTGTATGTTCAGGTGTGTGTGTGTGTGTGTTGGTGTTATTGGGTGGATATGTGCTGCTTGCAATTTTACTTTTTGTAGGTGGCAGGGTAGGAGCTAGGAGAGATGTTATATACAACTTGGCATGATACCATTCTTTTGATGTGTAACTAAGCAGGAGAGCTTTTGTTTGATGCTGAACTACCAGACTTTAAACAGAATCTCTGTACATTTTGTTTCAAACATTTGTTTACTTTTGTAAACAAATGTTTGAAACAAAATGTACAGGGATTCTGCAAATACGGTGGTGTTCATGTATCTTCCCACTAAATCTTAACTTTGGCATTCTTATTTTACATCATAAATATTGTGACCAACAGCCTTGAACAGTCTTTCTCTTGTATTATTTATATCATTCTGCAGAAAAGTTATAAAGCATTACCCTTACGAAAACCAGTATTCTTAATCTATTAAGAATTAACTTGACATATTTTTGTTATGGTATTCCGATGTTATTAGAAGTTTCTAATTTGTCAAAAGATTTTATTTTATAATCAAAGTGGGCATCCTTTTTATCAAAGGAATGTCATCTGATATCTTTCTTCATTTTCACACCCCACTTCCATCTTTTACTTACACACACACACACACACACTGGGAACACAAACTCTTAAACGGATGCATGAGCACACATGCACATGCTCACACATTGGTTAAAGCTTTCCAGTCAAGCCTGTTTTGTGCCTTTAACTGAAATCTCACACGTAATGCATACACCCATGCATAATACTCTTTATCAAATATATTTGTGTATGTTGGTGTAGACCCAGAGAAGTGAGTGAAGAGGATTTCTACAAATGGTCCATGCGGTGTGGCCGTATCCTGATGCATGAGCAAGAGGTAAGTGCAATGGCTTGTTGCCTGTAGTGTTGTCCTGTCTTGTATACCACTGTACGTATAGCTTCTGTGTCTCAACAGATGTCTTTGTGTATAAGTCAGGCTAGACACTTTTTCTCAGGTAGAATAGATTGTTTTTGTATGGAGCCCCCTTTTTTGTCTTTATTTTCCTCTGTGTATACATGTACGTTTTCCCACATGAGCCTGAGTTTCCACTTCCAAGATTTGACCAGTCTCAGTTGTTGTGGAGAAGTTTTTCTTGACAGTTGGATGTGGTTTTGTTGTCTCATTTTTGTGTTTGAGATTATATTGTAGTCCCAGCAGCGTTATCCAATTTAGGAACTGTGGTCACAAGTTATCCCACTTGAGCTCCTCTTGGCCACCCCAAAAATGGCATAATTCACAGAGAGGCCCATGCAGACACGAAAGTGCCACACGAGCCTGAGCTTATTAATTTTGTTGTTGTCTTTTGAAAGCCTGCTTCTATAGCTGCACTTAGCTTATTAATGTTCTTGTTGTCTTTTGAAAGCCTGCTTCTATAGCTGCACTTAGCTTATTAATGTTGTTGTCTTTTGAAAGCCTGCTTCTATATCTGCACTTAGGCCTGTGGTGTCTCAACTCTGCCAATTATGGTGTCATCTGGGCTACCACCTGCAGGGCAGCAAGCCTGATACCAGATTTTTTATCTTTCTTGTGGAAAGAGAGAGGTATAATGTAGCATCAGGCTATATTTGAACCATGTATCTTTTGCTTCTTGAAGTTCTGTTTACCTTCAGGTCATGGTCGTTCATAGTCTCGTGTAGCTCCTTCATAAATGGTCAGTTAAACGCTCTTATGATTTGTTGCTCATTACCCCATCAGGCTGTTCTGCATACAGGTCTGCAAGGCAAAACCGTAGTGTCAGCTCTTCATTCTTGCAAGAACTGAGTGGGGTTGTACTTCTAACTATGACACATTGTTTAAAAAAAAAAAAAGTGTTCAAAGGGAAACTACTTGGGCCGTTAGATCAACAATTTACCTTGGCATGGTGTTGCTTCCCTTCAAGTGTTTAATTTTTTTAACTTAACTGATTGTAGTGTAGGTTTTGTGCAGAGTGGGTTGGGCTTTTTTTGTTTGTTTTATTTTGGTAAAGATTTTAATATATTGTTTTAGCATAGGAGGTTTAAAAAAACCCAAACAAAAAAAACAAAGGATGCCAGCATAGAAAATAATTTACTGATTTTTCAGTGATAATGAACACTTTTGACTATGTGTATTTTGGAAGCTTGTTACCACTATGTAAGAAGTTGCTATCTAATTTAAAAAAAAAAAAAAAAAATTCTTATATGCTATTGTAACTTATTGAGAAGGCCACCTAATTTTTTTTGTATTTTTACTTTATTTCATTTAGTACCGGCACAGTCTTGGAACTTATTTGATTTCCTTTATTTGCTGTTCTGTTATTTTCGTACTACATGGTGCTAAATGTTCCTGCTGTACACTGTGTTTCAGTATCACTGGAGGTGGCTGGGCTATGCCTATGGACTGGACCTGCTGTTTACCCTGCGCAACAAGTATGTCCCAGTTTGGATGGTTTAGCTCACGTGTTACTTCTTTTCACAGCAACAACATTTGTCATAGGAAAAGAGTTTCGTGCAGACTGTAACCCTGCTGTAGTTATTCTCGGTAGCTCTCAGCTCTGTTCCAATGGCTGCTCAGCCAGTCTGTTGAGTCCAGGTGTGAAGCTTAATAGACCATCCTGGGAGTGGATGCAAGAGGTTTTTGTTTAGGTTTTTTCTTTTAATTCAGGCTGGTTGAGTGACAGGCGATGTTGGCAGCATGTGAAATTGACTGTAAAAGTGCAGGTTAAATTCTAAAACAGGAAACTTTGTTATTCAAAATTTAGAGATCAAGTTTTTTTTGGCTAGAATCCTGCACAAATTCTGTTCCGTAAAGTTGTAGGAGACTGTAGAAATGAGATGTTTCTTCCATGTTCTTAAACAAAGAAGGTGTTATGCTAAGGGAAAATAAAAAAGCCTGTAAACTTTAAGGCAATGTGCGGCAGTAGATTTTGCTAAATTTGGGTCATTTTGGCTATTTTTAGATTTTTCCAAATTTACACTCTAAAATATGTCTATAATCATATTCCATACTTAAATTTCATTAAAATGGTGTATTTTTGCAAAAAAAGAGGTTTTACTAACCTAACCCAACCGAGTTTGCTTTCATTTGTTCCGAAAAATGCGTGAAAATACCGATCTTTTTGCCCTAGCAACAGACATTTCTCGTTCACAAACTACGGCGTGTCGCACACCAAACGAAACTAGATTATCTCCCCTACACTATTCCGAAGAGCTCCGACTGCTAAAACTCATTCACAACGAACTATACGTCATTTTCGACGATTAGCATATCCACGGCAACTTCCATATATAGAGAGCGATTCAAAAACAAGCTAGCCGGTTAGCTGTATCGGGTCACGTGACGCTTATGTCATTGCAAATGGCCGTTGTTTACATCGTTCTTTTGCCTCCGCTTCAAGCAGAAAAATGACTTGTTTGAAAAAATAAACACTTCGAATGGCTCCTAAATGCAAAGCGAGGTGAGAAAAACACCTTGCATTTACTCGACAATGCACAGCATTGAAGGAAACGGACGAATTGCTGAGAATCAGTGCCGAGTCTGACCGAGCAGCACATCGTTCAAAAACTGAAATCTGTTCGTCTGCTTCGCTGAACACATCGAAGCGTACTGAGGGTGTTTTGGTGTCTAAGAAAGCTCGTACTCGGCCCAAACATGAACCATATCAGGCAGTGTGTGAAAAAAAAGTTGGAAACGGCCAGTGCAGAGCCATCTGGTAACTGTCACGAGCTGAAGTTACTCCCAGTGTAAACAAACTTTTTGCTTCAGAACAGAGGAAAAGAAACCACGTGGACTAGCTATTCTGTGTATTCATGTGTGTAGTGTTTCACAGTAAGTAAGCTGTAGAGGGCATAGAATGTTTCCTGACTGAGAGAGGGGGTGGAAAACTCAAGGCTAATATATTTTACTGGTAAGTTGGGGTGTTTTTTTTATATTTCTGTAGCATCTAAATTATAAAGTGTGTATGTGTGTGTGTGAGAGAGAGAGAGAGAGAGAGAGAGAGAGTGTGTGTGTGTGTGTGTGTGTGTGTGTGTTTTAATTCTTTTGTGTGTGTGTGTGTGTGTGTGTGTGTGAGTTTTCTTTATTTCTACCTGTCACTTTACTAATAAGATAAAATAAAATAAAGAAACATTACTGTGTGTATGGACAGAAGTACTGGGTAAAACTGCTGGAATGAATGAACAGTTTTCACAAAAGGATTCAGGCTGAAATGAATATGTTCAAATGGAGTGGAAGCCAGCTTTCAAGTGACTTGTTTGAACAGATTCATTATAGATGTTCAGCATACTCTTCTTGCTAGTACACACTAACAGTAACCCACACACACTGATACTTGCACATGCATACCTAAACACACACACATGCATGCACACACACACATTATCCTGAATATAAAAGAATAAAATAAAATAAAAATAAAATAATAAAATACACACACACAGAGCTCCTAAAATAAGAAACTATAACTAGATCTGTATCTTGATCCACTTTATGAGCACACATGGAATTTGAAGCAGTCCTGTAGTGTGCTCCATGGAGCGCAACAAGCTGTGATACACAGAGCTGCTGTCAGCTGGTGGTGCCAAGACCTTCAGTGAGCTGACAACACCCCTGAACTGTGAGAAGCAGCATATCTACCTTATGCCTGTCTATGAGAGACTGACAAATATGAAACTGCTTCAAAGATGTGGTGCTTTCAAGACTCAAGGAGTGCTTGAACAGTCTCATGGAATTTGTCATTCCAAGGACAAGTTCACATCATGCCGGCAAGTTCTCTTTGCTCTCTGACAGCCATCCATGAGTTCAATTTTGGTCCTGATTGTACCCAAGACACTGCCAGTTGCTTTGGATTTGATAAAAGAGTGCACATGAAGAGGCTGGGGGCATCCAGACAGCAGAAGAAGGAGAAGAACAGCCTCAGATACCAGACAGACAGTGTGATCCAGAGGCGCGACACTCTGTGAGCTGCTAAACTGAAGAGGTAGGAGGAGCTGATGGAGCTGGAAAGTGGCCCTGCCTTTGCTACAGGGGTGTTCTGACTGTGTATTCTTGTTGCTGAAAGGTTTGCTGTGTGTATTGAAGCCTTCCAGCAAGGCTGTGAGTAATAAATGTTGGTCTGAACATGTTTGTGTTCTTTTTCCTCCGTTTTCTCAGTTTTGTGTTTTTTGCATGGCATGCATTTTGGAATCAAAAATTCTCAAAACCTGTATCAGAAATTAATGAAACTTGGCACACTTACACATTATTGTCTTCCTGACATTATTATAGAGAGTTTTTGTTCATATATTGAGTATCTTTTCTGTTATAAGAGCAGATTACATAATACCGCGTATATAAAATGTCCATGTTTGAAAAAAAAATTATGAAAAATTAAGGATTAATGTTTTGAAAAATGTCTCTCTATAATATTGTAAATACATCCATTATGTACATATGTGCCAAAAATCATTAATGTATCACTTGATTTTATAGGTGAAAAATGATTTCCTAAAAATCCAAGATGGCGGATGTTTATCTTGGTTTCCATGACAACATGGCTTACTAACATAAAACAAATAACATTTTTTAACTTAGAAGTCATAGTACTATAAGTTAACATCAAAAACTAGATTTTGATTCTTCAATTGTAAAAAGTAAAATTTAGTGCCACACATTGCCTTAAATATACTTTATAGAATAGTTTCTGTCTTGATGCGCTTGTGATCTGCTGACCTGAGTTCGATTCCCGTTCCAAGAGGATTTTTCCTCTGGAGTTAATATCAGTGCTGACTCCACTCCCCCTAAAAGTCCATCGGATTACACTATAAACTGAGGTCCCTTGTACAAAGACATGCAGAACATCTTGTGCACATGTTAAAACCCGTTCTGCTTTTTGGAAGAATAAGCCATTGTGTGCCAGTGGGAGTAGATGACAACATTTACAAAATTGCATACACACGGGGCCTGAATGTAAAAAAGCACATGAGTGCTTATTCTATTATATTCGCAATAAAAGAATAAATAAAAATTAATAAATGAAATGTGTCTTTATGTTGTTTGTTATCTATTTTGTACACACATGCTGAGAAATCCACCAGACTGTCAAATATAAGTTAGTGAAAAGAAATGTTCTGATACAACTCTATGAATGAGAAGAAAATTCAAATTGATGAAATGGCATGAAAACTAGGACTGTTTTACATGAGGCATTCTGTATCTTGAGATTTGTAAGGTTGGTGTGGTTGGTGTCAGTATAGGCCTTATGATATCATGTAGTGGGGTGCATTTTCATGATATGCATAGATCTTTCACATATGTTTTATTAAGCATAAACCTTACTTGTGAGATTGTTGTTGAAGATAAACCTCCCAGGGGTGTGTTTGTAGATAATGCCAGTGCCAATATTATTTGTGACCCGTTTTTACAAAATGAGTCTTAACTCGCACACAGTGAAAAGGAGAGAGGCCCAAAAAAGGGAAGGTGCCATCCACTTTGCCAATTTTGACTTTTAATCAAAAATGGAGTCTGTAGCCATTAAATTTCCTATTTATATGTTTGAAAAGGTTAGATTTGATTTTAAAATGTGTTTTTAAACAGTTTTTATCGACCCACCCTACAGCAGTTTTCCAGTGTCCTTCATCATTACGACTGTGATTTCAGTCATCTCGTTATCCTTACCCCTGACAGGGCCCCACACATGTCATACACCATTGGAAAGGCTGTGATCTATATTTTCCATTTCACGCTGCCTTTACGTGAAATCTAACCAATCAGAAATACTGCTTCGAGTTATTTAGGTATAAACAAAACCTGAAAGCTCAAGAAGATCGACCAATGAGAGTTGAGGACGCACACTGCCTGTAGTAACCAACAAGCAGCTGGTCTATGATTGGTTGGGAGGGGTTTCACCAGGGACATCTCTGTTCTATTTTTAGAAATGCATGGCTGGGAAACTTTGCTGTTTGCAAAGAATAATGGGCATTATGGCTCATTTCTAGCTGATCTTTCACTCTGCCAATACCAGATCAGTACAAACCAGGTGTATTAGTTACCAAATATTCTGCTGCATCTTGTGAAGACAAAAAAATAAAACGATCGTGATCATGATGAAAGCCCCGAGTAACTTCGCGAGTTGGCTTGAATGAAATGAACTGCGATCTGTGTGTTAGGGTTCAAGGTTAGATGTACGAAGTGCTGGTACCTGCATGCAATGTTAATAATAATGGCTATGCATACAGATCAAAGCTGCAGATCTAGACTGTTCAGATGACACTACTGGGGAGACTTTTAGCATTTCAGCTGTTAGTGCATGACATGAGAAAATGTGGGAGCTGTTTTAAACTTACTTGACTGTCATGTGTGTGTGTGTGGTTGTGGTTGTTGTTGTTAAACTGAATGAACTATGTGTGTGTGTGTGTGTGTGTGTGTGTGTGTGTGTGTGTGAAAATGATCAAGTCAAAATGATCTTTATTGAGAGTAAAAGATTAAGTTTATACAGCTTTTTTTTCATCCTTCGCAGCAGTGCGTGCGATGGTGTGTGTGTGTGGTTTTTCTTATCTATTTTTAAAGATCATTTTCTTTCAAGGGTAATGAATACTCTGTGTGTGTGTGTGGTGTTGTGTGTGGTGTGTTTCTTCGATTGTTTTGATTCAAGGAAAATGAATGAGTACTCTTGGTTTTTTTACATGCAGTCTCTGTGTTGGTAGGGGGGGGGGAGTGTTGTGAGCTAAATATCACAGCAATGACAGTCAATATATACATGATTTTTTGTCTGATACTGTGAAATAGTATGTTTTAACACCCTGCCAAATTTGATTATCATCAGTTGAATAGAAGTACCCGTTGCTAAGGTGTAAGTTAGCTAGAGTGGTGAAAAACTTTAAACCCGATTTTCTCAGAATGTGAAATCGCTGTGTCACCCATTTCAAACACCCATAACTTTGTCAATTTTATAGGTAGAATAATGTATCATACATCAAAAGAAAGGTAATGACCTGTAGATTTCAGAAAATGTAACAACTCAATTTGACCCAATTATACCTTAAGACTCCTTTTGTAAAAACGGGTCACATTTATAGGTATCTTGCTAATGTAGCCTTCATTTACCATCATTCTGTTCTGTTGTAGGTCTGTCATTCATTGCTTCTATACATTTTTTTATGTATAACTGAAGCGTTATTTCAGATGCCTGTTTCAAGTCAGCATCTTATCAATATTGTGGTATGCCTTTATCCATGAATGACCCTCTTTTTAAAAGATGAATTAACATCAGCATTATTTTGAAATTCTAATGTTAAATATGTATTGGAGATATGGCAACCCAGTATAGTTTTATGTCAGGAACTCTTAGAGATACTACACATTCTGTCACATTCACTTTGAAAGAGTTTGCTGTTTACGAAAGTTTGTTTTTTCTTAAAAGAAGAATGGAGTGACCGTTTCTGTAGGTTCCTAAGATAAAACTCTTACCCACACCCAGCACAGACCAGCCTCAGCAATGTTTTCCTTTTTTGTCTTTCAGGGTGCTGACAATCAATCGCAACTGTGGTTCCTCACAACGATTTGCTGGGTCGCTGAGCCAACAGGAGACCCGGCATGTGATGCTGTGTGTGAAGGTGGCCCAGATCAAAAAGAAAGAAATGTGTTCAGTGGTTTCCACCGGTATCCGCACACTGTCTCTTCAAGCTGGTGATGTTGTAAGTACATGTTGGTATTGTTGGTTTTTTATGTTGCTGTTGTTGTGAGTGTGCTGTTTCATCTTTTGTGACATCTTGGCTCTTGACCACAGTACATGCGCAGTAAAACCCTTGGTGGTTGTATCACAAACACACACATACATCCACAGTCCTTCGGATGAGACTATAAACTGAGGCCCCGTGTGCGGGTGCACGCAGAACATCTTGCGAACACGTTAAATCCTGTTCCGCTTTTCGTAAGAGTAGGCCATTGTGTGCCGGAGGAAACAAATGATAGAATTTACAAAACCGCATACACACGGGGACTGGATGTAAAAAAGCACATAAGTGCTTATTCCATTATCCTTAATATAAAAGAATAAAATAAGTATAAAAAAACCGAACTAGTAGAAATAATGAAGCCATCATTTTTTAGCTGCTATGAGGCTACCAGCTAGAAAAGGCCCTGCATTGCAGATGGGGTTACTGCAGTGGTTTTCAGCTGTTGTTTGTTCTAAACAGCCATATGCAGGATGTCTTTTACATGGCCACCCTCCACTGAGGAGGATGATGATAGCTTAATTGCAGGAACTAACAGAATGGAACGCACATGTGGCCCAAAGGGATAGGGAATAGAGAGAATTCTTTTTATATCCCTCCACCTACGTCCCTTATGAGTCTGTAGCAACTGATGGCTTTGACACACAAGCTCACTGCACTGCAGACAGTGTAGACTAAGTGCCCTCACCAGTCATCTGAAAGTAGAGTATGGCTGCCTGTATAGGGTAAGAGAGGTAATTGAAAATGGTCATATAAGTATGCAAACTTGTCATCCCGTGTATACTTACAGTAAGGGGGGTTCCCTGGTGGGGTGAGAGAGTAGGTGTCCATGTTCTGGGCAGGGGGTTAAACTGGGGAGCATGCAACAAGAACAACAAACAATATCCTCTCCATATTTGTGTCTTCATTTTTAATAACGTCTCCCCTTTTTTTGGTTTATGATAGCAGCTATAAACCTCCATAAGCGTAACCTTTTGCAGTAGGTGTTACAGTGAACTGCTTTGTTTTTTGCAGGAGTCCCTTCTGCTGACCCTGAGCCCAACCACCAAGTTTCCCCTGCAGGTGACCATGCATCTCTTGTACATCAGCCCTGACCCCTCCCACCCTTTGCTCAGCCTGGCCGTACCTCCCACGCCCGTGGATGATGTGTCCGCCATCCCCCCAACCTCCTCCCCATCTTCAGTCAACAGCTCTAAGGGACCATCTGGAGGTGGAGAGGAGGGTGGTTCTGGAAGTGGTTCTCCAAGAGAGCGCAAACTGACCCAGAGTGGTGGAGGGTGGGGGTGGAGACAGCTATGGCGGGATAGATAACGCCTCACAACAGACGGATAGCGCAGCCAGACTGGGTCTGCACACTGACCGTTCTGAAGCTGGAGAGAGCGTAGCAGCGCCAAAGGACACTGTTTTCAGTGCTACCACTAGCAGGATACCAGTGGTATTGGTAACGTCGCAATCATCTTCATCACCAGTGTCATCGTCCTTGTCGGGCAAGGATGTTCAGAGCAGATCTGCCCACCAGAACTCTAGCAGTGTTGGTAGAGATGCGTCTGAAATTGCGGGGCCGTCTTCATGTTCTCCCACCAGAAACTCCTCGTTGTCTGTGTCCACCTTAGTGCAGCCTGCTTCAGCAAGGTCCACACACTGTGTTTATTCTGTCATGAAGGCCCCTCCTGTGACGGCAGACTCTCAGTCTCGCAGTTCTTCTAACCCCCAGTCTTCATTTTCACTGCCCTACATTGCCGTACCATCTACCTCTTCAGCTTCGAGTAGAGATTTGGACTCTTCATCCGCGGAGCCACTAGCATCTGTTTTATCATCTTCTTCATCAGATACACCCCTGCGACCTCAAACCTCTGTCACAGTGAAAGACGTCAGAAGAAGTGCTCGAATAGGTTCCCGCTCAGGCAGTGACTTGAAGTGAGGCTCTTCACAGCATTCAGATGTACAGTAACAATAAACACTAAACCAGTTGAATCAATGAATAAATTCTTGATAATGTACTTGTTTTTGCTGAAGGGGAAGGGGGCTTCCAAAAAGTGCTATAGTCTTAGGGGAAAGAGAAGGGGGCAGAATAGTCTGAAGGAAAACAGAAGTGCTTGAAAAGAGAAAAGTAGTCTCCTGTAGAATTTTTAGCAGCCACTCTCATCACTGTCTATTGCCAGTCCAGAGCCCTCAATGACAGTGTTGGGGGTTGTTGAAAGTTTTTAAAAAAGAGAGAAAAACCAAAAGAAACTCAACCTCCCTCCCCCTCCCCGAACTAACGAAACACAAATTTTTAAAAAAGTTACTGAAGTTCATATCTGAAGTAAGTGAATGCTAGTGTGAACTGTTCTGTATGTCATGTTTTATTTCTAGATGCTTCAGATCTTACTTAATAACAGTAGATGGTAAACTTTCATTGATGTTCATCTCATTCTTGTTGAACATCGCATCTTTATCAAGTAATGACTATCCATTCATATTTCTTGGCCACCTGAGCACCATTATAATCGAACAGAAATCCTTGTTAAATAATAATATTCAATATTTACATTGAGCATGATATCAGGAATTCTATTTATTATTAAAGAATAGAATTGATTAACAATTGCTGGTTGACAATTTTGAGGTAAACTCTTTTTTTTATTAAACTTTTTTTTAAACCTCATTCTCGCTCTCTCTCTCTCTCTCTCTCTCTTTCTCTCTCTCTCTCTCTCTCTCTCTCTCTCTCTCCTCTCTCTCTCTCTCTCTCTCTCTCTCTCTCTCTCTCTCCTTCACCAGGAGATATCCACTGATGTTGCCAGAAAAGACGCTGTTTTTTATTTGACTTTCTGGCTGATGGTTCAGGTCATCCTTCAGTTCAGGAGAGCTGTCATTTTCTTTGTATTCTTTATATTCTTTTGAATCAAATCTGTGGTTATGATACAGTTATAACATACAACCTGTCAAACCTACTATAAATTGTTCACACTCACACAGTAACACACGCATGCATGCATGGGGGGACGGGATAGCCTAGTGGTTAGAACATTGCGCTCGCAATCTAATGACCTGGGTTCGATTCCCGTTCAAGGGGATATTTTCCCCAGGAGTTAACATCAGTGCAGACTCCACTCTCCCTAAAAAGTCTTTTGGATGAGACTATATGCAGTCGCACGCAGAACATCTTGCGCACACGTTAAATCCTGTTCCGATTTTCATAAGAGTAAGCCATTGCATGCTGGTGGGAACAGATGACAGAATTTACAAAACCACATACACACAGGGACTGAATGTAAAAAAACACATAAGTGCTTATTCCATTATCCTTGATATAAAAGAATTAAATATAAAAAAATAAAATGCACACACACACACGCATGCACACAGACATGCACATACACACATTCACACACATTCACACACTATGCACACATGTATACTCACATGCACTCACACACGCATATATACACATGCATGCCCACATTGCTGTTTTTGTGGAGGACAGTGGAACTAAGGTAAATTGACTCTATCCATAGTTACGTTCCTTATGAATCACTGTGAAGATGCAGCATTTTGTATTTGTGTGTGTGTGTGTTAAAAAAAAGACACTAAAGATGCACTGTACTCACAGAGTTGTTTTTTGCTGTTGTTTTTTTTAAAGGACAGTAGGAGATGTTAAAAACAATAGCAATATCTGCAAATGGTACTCGGGTTCTGTCTTATGTTCACCAAAACTTTGTGACAGAACCAAAGACAACAGACGGGGGTTTCAACAGATCGCTCCCTGGGTGGGTTTGCTGTAGAAAACTATCTAAATACATTTTATATATATGCTGATAGTGAATCTTAGATTGAGAGTTCTCCAGCACAATAGGGAAACGTTTTCGGTGGTGATAAATGGTTTCGTTCACTGGAGCAGTCACAAACTTTTAAGAAACTATGTTAGGGCTACTTTGCAGTCAACAGAATTGGAGTTTATTTCTTTAAAAAAAAAGCTGCATTGTTTTGGTGGTTTTTAAGTTATGGTCATCTTTTTGGATGCCACTCCCTTATTCAGGCTGCTGGAATGACAGGCAGAATAAGGAACCAGTGAAATAATCGTATCTGACTGTGCAGGAGAATATTTTTGCAGTTTTTTTGTTTTTACTCTTTACGATGGATGCTTTTCAGTTTTTTTGCTGTCTCAGAGCATGATGGCCATTTTTGGATAACCGTATGGGATTCCATGTCACTCCATGTACTCCTGAACTTTTTATGTGATGGACCAAAATATTTGACATGAATAAAAGCTGACCGAAAACTACTGGTTGTGTTGCGCTTGATGTAGACGCTTGCTTGAAAATGGTGGCCTACCCTTAAGAAATCAGATCATAATCTAACTGTGAAATCCATTATGCTTTTCTTTGTTTTATTTCAATAAGGCAGAATCAGATTCATCTCTCTGTCCGTCTCCCTCTGTCCGTCTCTGTTTGTCTTTGTCTCTCTATGACTCTGTCTCCCTATGTCTGTCTCTGTCTGTCTCTCTTCTCTTTCACACACACACACACATGTCACGCATGTATAATAGTCTTTTGGAATGAGATGATAAACTGTGGTCCTGTGTGCTACTTAAAACTAGCGCATGTAAATTAACCCACAGCAACAAGAGAGTTGTCCCTGGCAAAAATCTGTAGAAAAAAAGCTACTCTAATAGGGAAACAATAACAGTTGCAGACAGGAAAAAAAATAATACTGGGTGGCATTGTTCTTGCGGCAAAGCGCTCTCCACGGGGAGAGCATCCCAAATTTCACGCAAAGAAATCTGCCTTAAAGTGACTTGAAGTAGTATAAAAATGAAAAAAATGAATGTAAGGTTAATGCTGAGTGCTGATTGGTTGATGGATACAGCCTGGAATCGACCTTGATGGATTCAGAATGATTTGAAGCCGATACTCTGGGCCATTTGAAATGGTTCATTTGCAATGACAGCTAATTTGTTTACAGTCTGTTTTCACCCCAAACTCCTCAACCGTAGTGTGTGTTTAAAAGGGCCCGTGTGTTGCTCTTCTCATTCAACCTCTGTGTGCTCGAGTGCGGAACTGGAAAGTTAAGGGAACTTCTTCTTCCTCTTCTTCTTCTTCCTTTTTTTGTCTGTTTCTCCCAGGGGAAGTTTGACATTGATGAGCCTTCTCCATCTCTGTTTTGAGCGTCCTCCTTATTTATGCCCCTTTCTCTAAGATCATCCGCAATACAGGCAGCCCAGGTCTTGCTAGGTCTTCCCTTTGGTCTCATTCCTTCCACTACGAAGTTCATCGCTCTTTTTATGATGTGGTGGTCCGCTTTCCGTTGAACGTGCCCAAACCAGCGCAGTCTATTGGTACTAGCTACAGACTTCAGATCATCAACTTTGCACATTCTCCATAGTTCTTCATTCATGATCCTGTCTTCCCATTTGATCTTTGTCATGTAGCGTAGCATTTGGTTTTCACAGCTCTTCAACAAACGTTCGACGCTTTCATTGCAGATACCAATGAGTTGGCGTCAGGAAGGGCATCCGGCCATGAAAATCCTCGCTCAAAAAAAAAAATGATGAGTCAAATTACAAAATGTTAAGGGTACTATCCTCCCTATTCTCACTACCCTCTCCGTAGCCGAAAATATGCACACCCACACCTGTGTGTGCGCGCTTGCGCTTGTGTGTGCGTGCATGCGTATGTGTGAGTATGTATTGTGTGTGGGTGTATATGTGTGTGTGCGCGCGTGTGTGTGTATGTGTGTGTGTGTGTATGTTTGTCCATGCCTGTTTATATGTGTTACATACATACGTATGCAAACGTGCATATAAAAAAAGCAACACCAGCTAAGAATAATCTGGGCAACACTATCTGATACATATGTTATTTGAGGAAAGTTGCATGCGTGTAAATGATTTGAGTGCAAGCGCTTTGATTTGTTAGTTTTACAAGATTCAGTGCTATATAAATTCCATATATTATTATTATTATTATTATACATACAAGTGGGCGCTAATATTGTTGGTGGCAGAAGATAAAAAAAGATTGATCATGCATTCATTTTCTGACATGGAATATCGATATCCCCTCCCACCCCCCTACCGAGCCTAGGCAGATGGATCGATACACATGATGCAGAGCAGCCATGGCCCTGCCTGTCATCCTCCCGCAATCACACAAGAGCTCGACCTTTGACACAATCTG
>CM054134.1:27866539-27876539 GCA_028751875.1 Rapana venosa | reverse complement strand
CTCTCTCGATGTCGTGGGTTCCTTGGCTTGTG
Organism: Rapana venosa; assembly: GCA_028751875.1. Taxonomy (NCBI): domain Eukaryota; kingdom Metazoa; phylum Mollusca; class Gastropoda; order Neogastropoda; family Muricidae; genus Rapana; species Rapana venosa. The sequence goes on along the minus strand of CM054134.1, from coordinate 27,876,507 downwards.
CTAGATGTGTGTTGGGCAGGGCACCTCTCATCCAAAAGACTAGTTCGGGCTCAAACAGAGATCAAACCGGCGATTTCTCGCTTTCTAGACGGGTGCATGACCTCTAGACCACTGACATACCCATGCGTATTTGTCACAAGTCTGGCTACAGCCACTGTTGGCAGAGTGCATGGTGGCAGACAGCTATGTTAAGCCAAGGCTGGTTTACAGCGTGAGTATGTTTTGGCTGCTGAGATGAGAGTTCTCAAAGATGACAATATGCTGGCCTACCAAAGTAACCAATGTTGGCTTAGTGTTGTCCTATATAATCATGTGACCAAGCCATACTGAAGTCAGATGCGCTGGGCCTGACTTGTTAGACGCTTAACAGCAGTTCAACGCATTTTTACTAATATGACAGACAACAATAGGTGTTGTTTAAGCGTTCGACGAAGATAAAGAATTTGGGCAAGCTTGCTTTTAGCTTTTACAGCTCGGCTATGGCAAAAACTTATCAGAATCTGGAAAAGCATAGATAGCAGCTTTCCGATAAAATATAAACCTATTCAGCGCATTCATCGTTTCCATCCTCATGTACAGACGTGAAAAGCGAAAACTGTAACTGAAGATCTGGAGAAGAAGATTCAGGCCTTTAAAATAACACCCTTCACAAGGCGTCTCCATAATCCTACCCTCTCAGGGCCACGACAACTAACGAGTCAGTGTGGCAAGAGGTGATCATGAAAGCTGGGCCACAGGAACGCCCCCTGGTAGTTGTAAATCTGTCGTGGTTTGGTCAGGTCAAACCTCACAGCTATCTTTTCTTTTACAAGAAAAACTTAACAGAAGAAGACGCTGGGGCAGAGAGAAAAAGAGTGAAGCAAAGACCATGAAAGAATGGACGGGCCTTGATATAATTATCATGGCCGTGCTGCTACGAAAGGCTGAAGATAGACCAGCCTGAAGACGATGGAATAGTCGATAAACGAGTCCCCCGTGTCCTCCCAGCGACACCGTAGGTCAAGGAACTAATGAGGCCGGTGATGTCTATGGCCTTGGTCTCTAAGGGAGTTTAGCATATTCTCCACCATCCTTCCACACTTCCCTGAAGTATGCAGATTGTCGATTCATGATGCCTTGCTTCCAGCCCCGCTAGCGCTGACCACATAAAATATGATGAAAGTACAATCCAAGAATGTATCTAAGTAAGTCTTCAATTTTAACGTCTTTCCACTTAAAGTGATACCAGACAACCCTAAAATAGGAGACTGAATACGAGAGCGAGCGAGCGAGCGAGCGAGAGAGAGAGAGAGAGAGAGAGAGAGAGAGAGATAGAGAGAGAGAGAGAGGAAGAGAGAGAGAGAAAGAGAGAGAGAGAGAGAGAGGGGGAGGGGGGGGGGGGAGGAGAGAGAGAGAGAGGGGGGGAGAGATCTACTTTGTGTAAGTGCATGTGCGCGTGTGTGTGTGTCCCTGCATGCATGCGTGTGCGTGCTCATGTGTGTACAAAATAGTAATAACCTATTCCTTTGTGTTATGATGTGTTAGAGACTTGAAATATAAATGTATTCATTCTCAATTTCAACAGAGCATTGGAGGGGGAAGGGGGGGGGGGGGGGGGTTAGGCATCAAACACACATCGGAGATAAAAAATACTCAGATAATGTATTTAGTATTGATACGATCGCCATGATTATATGAACAAAAGTCAGTTTAAATATCAATTTAATTGTTAACGTACTGATGACTATATTCAATGCACACGTTCATTATCTCATTCTCTCGTTTTCTCATTTTCTTCAGAATTCAGTTCAAGTCAATGTTATAACTGTGAGTCAAAGCCATAATCTCCAGCTCAATCGAACGGTGATTTTTTTTTCTAACGACTTATTCGATCGATGTTAGACTTTTTGTTAAGTTTGAAGAATAAGGGAAGAACGGGGTTTAAAAAAAGGAGGAACTTAACCTTGTATATAATCATGGGACTGTTTAGTCGACTAGCGAATGCAACCTTCCTAAATAATCTGAAATTATTCAGCTTTTTGTTTGGGTAGGTGCGTGAGTGAAAAATATTGATATTCTGGCATGACAGACATCCTTAGTGTATGGCATCAGCTCTTGTCCACTGTAAGCCAGCATCTTTATGATACCCAGGTCTGCTTTAGGGGCCTTGAATTCCTCCACTGCTGGACAGCAAACGTGTTCAAGTTCTCTTCTTTGGCATTAATTTATTCCGGGGTCTGGAGAGGACCGGTCTAGATGAGGTCATCTTGATCTTGTCTCTTGGCTGACCGAGGCCACGCTATTTCCAGTTCTGTTCCTTTTCTAACTGTCAGAGTCTATTTTCTATTTCTCAGCTCCTCACCTGAGTCAAAACAGTGGCTGTGCTGTGATGGTGATAGGCCAGGGGTTTCGTCGTGTGTGTGTGTGTGTGTGTGTGTGTGCGCGCGCACGCGCGAGCGTGCGTGCGTGCGTGGGTGCGTACGTGCGTGTGTGTGTGTTGTGTGTGTGTGTGTGTGTGTGTGTGTGTGTGTGTGTGTGTGTGTGTGTGTGTGGTGTGAGTGTATGATTTGTGCGAGCGCGCGCACGCGTGCGTACGTGCGTACGTGTGTGTGTGTGTGTGTGTGTGTGTGCTATGTGCGTGCGTGCGTTCGTGTGTGTATATGTGTGTGTACGCGCACTCCATTATGTGTATGATACTAACATACACGCGTGCTCGATGATGTCCATGATACTAAGCATTTATGAGAAAGTGAGGGTGTTATCTAACCGTACGCATAACCATTCTTTCTGTCATTCTTTCATTCATTATTTTCTGTCCGTCTTTCATTATGCTCGAAGCCATTTTTACAGTCAGCAATACCAGCATATATGAATACCTTCAACGATTAGGCCAACCAGTTTCCGAGTATATTTCTCAGTGTTTACGATACAATAACAAGAATGCATTAACTGATCACAGACCATCGCTGTATTAGCTGAACAACTTCATCACGAGGATACAGACCTTCGTCATAGGCAAACAAACAGCTGTTAGCTATTTTCCAGATACGATTGATATCACACACACACACACACACACACACACACACACACACCCACACACACACAACAAATATATATATATATATATATACATATATATACATAATATATATATATATATATATATATATATATATATATATATATATATATATATATATATATATATATATATATATGTATGTATGTATGTATGCTTGGTCCATAGGCATTCCTATAGTCGTTGTAATACATCTGAATATTTTGGAATTATTTGAGAATTTCTTTCTTTCGCATAACCATCATTATGATCAAAGTCAGTTTTCAAGATAATTCCTTAGATACATGTAGTATAATTATACGATTGGTGTACGACATTCGGTAACCCACTAGGAAACAGTTTCAAGACTATGTACACATTCTCGAATATCTCTGATAGAATCATAATTATTGCACTATTTTTCAAGATATTTACAGTAGTGTTTGGAATAGATCTTCTGCAGATTTTATTACCAAAGGAAGCGTGTGTTTTTTCTTTACAAGCAAAGCAAAAATATCCAAGGGCTCTCATGAATTAAAACACACAGACACACAGGCACAGACACACAGACACAGACACACACACATACACACACAGATACTCACACTCACACACACGCCCGAAGGCACGCAGGCATCAGGCACACACACACGTACACATACGTACGCACATACGTACACACATACACACATGTAACACACACACATTTACGCACACGTACACACACGTACACACACCGCACACATAAACACACACGTATACACACACACATACACACACGTACCCACATGTAACCCCCCCCCCCCCACATACACACACACACACACACACCAGGTAGCGGGGTGCATACAGGGTATGCTAGTGCCATCCATCCCACTATCCAAAGCTGGCCTACTCTTCTACGAAAGGCGACTAAGGTTCTAGTGTATGCGTAAACAAAAAAAGTATGCAGAAGAATTTGAAGAAGAAGATGAAGAAGAAGATGAAGAAGAAGAAGAAGAAGAATTTGAAGAATTTGAAGAAGAATTTGAAGAATTTGAAGAAGAAGAAGAAGAATTGAAGAATTGAAGAAGAATGAAGAATTGAAGAAGAAGAAGAAGAAGAAGAAGAAGAAGAATTATTCAAAGAAGAGGAAGAAGAAGAATTTGAAGAAGAGAAGAAGAAGAATTGAAGAAGAAAGAAGAAGAAGAAGAAAGAAGAAGAAGAAGAAGAAGAAGAAAACCGAAACAGAACAAGACTATACAACATGTATACACATCTGCAACCACACGTGATATCAGACCCCTCGTGTACATTGACATCCTACTCATCATTCACACGCAGCACAAACTTCAGACAGCCCTCAACAGTAATCCTGGACATTGCCATTGTAGTTTGTGGGAGGCTGGAGGCCATTTTACAAAGTGGAATTTTCGAAACGTTGAATGGCATAGTCCTGGGAAAGCATATGAAGTTTTCAGAAGACAGTTTTCATATTGGTTTATCGTTGGCAGATTTCTGAAAGCATCAAGCAGAAAATTCCAAACAAGGGGTGTGGGGGCACAATCTGAAATAGTGTTCTTCAACAGACAGTTCTGTCGTGGGATTTGTGTCATTTTTCTGCTAAAGCTAAAGGTCTGAATGGATGTGGCATCTGTGCGCAAACAAAGCTTTATATTCATATTGGGATGGGCTCCAAAGTGATAACAATATCATCATAACAACCTTGAGCTGACATCCACTATAACGGGATACAGCCAGAACATTCTCAAAACTCCAAACATGGATCGGCACAACCTTATTGAAGTCATGGACGAAGATTTACACAACCTCATCAGAAACAAAGATACGGATGCCACAAATGTTATCAAAATCCCAGTCAAGAATCACAAAGCCTTTCAAGCAAATTTTTAATATCTTGAAAATACAGCCTCAATCAAGATGTTATCTTGAGCTGTCTGACTCCACACACAACGCACCAGCGGAATCAGACTCGGAAGAAACGCTCGGCTGAGCACTACACACTGATATGAAGAGTTCCAGTTTCAAAGAAAAGAAGAATTTTTTTGGCATGGCTGCACAACACGTCAGCAGAACACAAGCTTTGAGCACACTGTACAATGGCGCGCCTAGGATGCACAGCCCCACATTAAACTGTAGCTCCGAATAATCCTAATAGAATCCTGGAACTGGATGCACCGGATCTGGCCAGAATCCTAGAAGCGGATCTGAAGAAACTTCCCAGTCTATATTATGTGGGTGCACAGAATTTTTCCAGACTCGTGTGTAAATACACAAAAGCTCTACATACTTCTATACATCAGCGCGCACAACTTTTTCAGAGGTCTAGAAATGGATAATACCCAATATCCTTAAAGTCATTTGGGCGTGGATTGGCAAGATATCTACAGACTCCTAGGTGTCTCTACCATTTCAGAACCTCTGCCGAGTAATCGCAGAAGCACAGCCGGAATCCTAGACGTGCACAGGCAGGACTTGGTCGGAGCCGTCCCCTTCCTCAGAATCCAGCCCGTCCTCAAGGCGGTCCAGGCTGTCCTTGAGGGGAGTGGTTTCCTTGTGCTGCAGCGGCAGACTGCAGTGAGGCATCAGCCCGTTCTCCTGCCTCTCCCTGCTCTCTGTTCGGGGCACCACCTCGTTCCTGACCGCAGCCGTGGACTCCTTGAGCACTATCGTCTCGTATTTGCTTTTCTCTTTCACCCCCTTACCACCGGCCGACCCCGTTCCTCCTCCAGCGAAGCTGCTGCGCCGTCGGCTTTGGTAGTCGTAGCCTCGCGTGTAGGAGCTGTTGAAGGGAGCGCCCCAGCCGTTCATCCTCCTGAGGCGGTCTCGGCCTCTCTGGCAGCAGCGGTGTTTGATGCTAGCCAGGAGGAAGCCGTAGCCGTAGCGGAACTTCTCGCTCATCCACCAGTAGATGATGGGGTTGTACATGCAGGAGGACATGGCCAGCCAGTGGGCCGACACCCACACGTAGCGCATGGCGGGGTTCAGCCAGATGTCCGGGTTGGTGTCTCCCAGGATGGTGATGAGGTGGATGGGCAGCCAGCACACTCCGTAGATGCCCACCACCGTGATCATCATCTTGATGATCTGCAACATCACCCCACACAGCAGCATGAGAACAGTGTCGGGAATAATGACATGACAGCTTGGTGGGTGGGTGGGTGGGTAGGAAGAGGATGTCAAGTCAAGTCAAGTCAAGTCAAACACACTTTAATCATCCCATGAAGGGCAACTACAATACTGACAGGCACATTGATACGTATAATTATCTCGAAAGACACAAGAAAAATATATTTCAAATTAGTATAAACATTCCAAGATAGCTTTTAAAAAATAGTTGTCTTGTAGCGTGTAGAGCCGAATTTGAAGAAAGAAAATTAAAGGGGGGGGGGGGGGGGGGGGGGGGGTTGTTTGAGTGGGTTTTGTTATGTTTGATTCTTGTCTTTGTTTTTTTGATTTGATGGAATGTAATTGAGTTTGGTCTATGCAGTTCAAGAAGAAGAACAAGAAGAAAAGGGATTGCAGACTCCACAGTTTACATTTAATCTTCAGCGAGTGTTTAACTTCATTTTAAAATTGACAAATTTACAGAGACAGAGAGTGGAGAGGAGAGAGAGAGAGAGAAGAGAGAGAGAGAGAGAGAGAGAGAGAGAGAGAGAGAGAGAGAGATTAGATAGTAGAGAGAAAGAGAGAACGAGAGAAAGAAAGAGAGAAAGAGAGAGAGAGAGCGAGCGAGAGAGAGAGAGAGAGAGAGAGAGAGAGAGAGAGAGAGAGAGAGAGAGAGAGAGAGAGAGAGAGAGAGAGAGAGAGAGAGAGAGAGAGAGAGAGAGAGAGGAGAGAGAGAGAGAGAGAGAGCCGCAATTAACTCCCTGCAATGTAAATTGTTCACCTAATCAGAGGCATTTGTGTGTGCGTGTGTGTGCATGCGTGTGCGCGCGCGCGCGTGTGCGCGTGCGTGCATGTATGTGTGCGAGCATGTGTGCGTGCTTGCGTGCGTGCATGCGAGCGTGCACGGGTTTGTGTGTGTGTGTGTGTGACATTAGGGCCGACTTCATCAAATCGAGTGTCAAAACAAACGTGTTTCCCAAGTGCAAATCTCAATCAATCCCCGCGATTCACACAGTTTGGTTAAAATTAATGCTGCTTTGGAAGAGTCCAGAACATTGAGGAATTAATTTCTCATGTCCCCCCCAAAAGGGATGACTGTCCTGTCGAGTGAAAAACCTCAGTAGAAGCGGTCAGAATCAATGATGATAATTATGGTCAGATTAATTAATTTTTGTTGTTAGCGTTTGCGCTGATGAAAGGTAGCTTTTTAGAGTCGTATAAACCCTTATTTTTCAGAAAATAATATTTCGCTATTGAGAGTCGTGCTTTGAGAGATTTTGAATAAGCTAGAAGAAATGAACATTAAATTTTCGTATGTGTGTGTGAGTGTGCGTGTGCATGTGCGTGTGGGTGATGTCAGCGCACACAGACAAGAGTGTGTGCAAATAAACATGTGAAGGTGCGCTAAGGATTTCGTATATATAGCAAGTTAGCATTTCCGTGTAAGCGATTTAAACAAAGGGCGGTGAGGCTCAGTAGATACCTTATAAGGACACCTGACTGTTAGTGCTATTGATGAAGATATACAGGCCTAATAAAACGTATTACTCGGCGTTTATGACAGAATAACTATTTGAATAATGTTGCATGGTATAAGGTTGCATCAGATTCTTAGCAGTGAAACTCCCGAAAATCTGCCTTCTCTCTTGACAAGTATGTCCTGCTGCCTTCAAGATATCCAAAATTGGATGATAGAGAACAAGTTACAACTAAATGCAGATAAAACCGAAGCCATGCTTATAGGGACCAAACACAAACTCTCTTCCATAACAACAGCTTCAATAGAATTCGGCAATACGTCTATCCCTCTATCTACTGTAGTGAAATATCTAGGGGTAGTTATCGATAACACGCTCTCCATGCAAAAATTCATCACCCAAACCTGCCAGTCGTGCTACTATCAATTACGGCGCATTTGTGCAGTTCGAAAGTATCTGTCCACTGATGCAACATCCAAACTAGTCACATCTCTCATTCTCTCACGTCTGGACTATTGCAATTCTCTTCTGGCTGGTCTGCCAGCATCATCTATCCACCCTCTTCAACGTATACAAAATTCTGCAGCTCGACTAGTCCTCAGAAAGAAAAAATCTGAGCACATTACTCCTCTCTTGCGATCTCTCCACTGGCTGCCTGTGCCACAGAGGGTAAACTATAAGATCTGTACCCTCTGTTACAAAAGTCTCCACAAAACAGCACCTTCCTACCTCTGAGAATGTCTTCACTTGTACACTCCTTGTTCCCTCCGCACTGCTGCAGATACCTTGTGCTTAAGAATACCTAGATTCAACCAGTCCACTGTTGGCCGTCGCTCTTTCTCTGTTTCTGGTCCAGTGATCTGGAACGACCTCCCTCTCTCCCTTCGTCAAAAGCTTACTTATGATGCTTTTAAATCCGGCCTAAAAACGCATTTATTTCAAACCTAAGATTCTCCCCTCTTGTTTCATCTCATTTCTGTCCCTGCCCTCAAGAACCAATTCTCCCCCCAACCCCCATCAGCCTGCCCGAGTGTACAACCTTTGTGTGTTTGTGTGTGTGTGTGTGTGTGTTGTGTGTGTGTGTGTGTTGTGTGTGTGTGTGTGTGTGTGTGTGTGTGGTGTGTGTGAGCGCGCGCGCGTCGTGTGTGTTTACATTTGTATTTGTAAAAAACTGTTAATTGTGCGCGTGTGTGTGTTTACATTTGAATTTGTCAAAATCTATTAATTGTAACTGGCTGCATGTGAAAGACTAGGATGAATGAGAGCGCTTTGATTTGTTTTTTTTGTGTGCAAGATATAGCGCTGTATAAATTCCATGTATTATTATTATTATTATTATTATTATTATTATTATTATTATTATTATTATTATTATTATTATTATAACATTAACAGCTCAATAGTATGTGAGATATATGGTGTAACATTAACAGTTCAATAGTGTGCGAGATATTGGCTGATTTTTCTAACAGAACTGCAACTCAACGTTATACAAGACCACCGTCTAGTGTCTTCTCTCTCTCTGCATGTATATGTGTTAATTTTCTTGTTCCTGAGAGCAAACAACATAAAGTACAAAGTACAGGGTGAAATAGTTCGTTGTAAAGCCCATTGTTCAGTTTCATTTCTTTCAAAAAAATGTCTTTTTGCTCCATCCCCCCATCCCCCATCCCAATGAAAAAAATACTGATTTTTCTTTGTTTTATAGTTTTGCTAGTGTTTTGTGCTGTTTGCTCTTGGCTTTGTGTTCATATTTTGCTGACATCACCAACATTCAATGTGAGCAATAATCATCCATTTCTTTGCTTATACTTAAAGACTAGCACCCAGATAATTTCTAAAGACTTTGTATATAATATATATATATATATATATATATATATATATAAAATATCATATATATATATATATATATATATATAATATTTTATATATATAATTATAAATATGTTTAAAATGTTAATTTCAGCAAAATTTGTACACACACACACACATATACATACATATATATATAGTTTCCAACAGAATTTAAACCATGAATCATTCGTTTTCTACACAGGTATACTAGCCACCTGGCCACAGACTCACATCTCCATTTCAGCATCACAAGCAAAATAACCCCCCTCCCCTCTTTTACAAAAAAATCACATCCCCCCCCCAACAACCCCCCACGCCCACCCCAAAAGCACACGAGTGCTTATTCCATCATCCTCGAAATAACATAATAAGATAAATAAATAAAATAACCAAGCCAAACAACAATAAAAACCAAAGAAACAAGAAAGAAAAATAAATACAGACATCGAAAATATGTGAACAGATTTGTTGACAATGCTCTAGCT
>CM054134.1:27829039-27856539 GCA_028751875.1 Rapana venosa | reverse complement strand
ACGACCTATCCCCCCTCGCTCCCCCCCCCCCCCCCCCCCCCCCGCCCCCGCCCCTCGCCCTCCCCCTTCCCCCGCCTTTTCCCCAGTGCCAACTTTCTGCCTCCATCTTCAGTAGATTCCCAAAGACTTTGTTCTGTGAGGTTTTTTTGGTAAGGCAATAAATCCAGGTTCTTTAGTCGCTATAGGAAAAGCATGTATGTGCTACAGACCACCAACACTTCGAGGAGAAAGCTAATCTGGCCAAAGTTCTGTTGGAAAAAATACACCTCTTTCTTTCGTGGGCAGATGTAGGTAAATGTAAAACTGATGTGTTTCTATAACATATGCAGCCGTTGGGGAGCGAGGTGTCAGAGACCTCAGCTTAGTGAGGGCGGCACCCATCTCCTCCTCCTCGCTGCTTTACCTTCCTCCCCGTCCCTGAACAGAGCGGGTACCGATTTGCTGCTGGGTGAACTGGGGGACTATGCTAAAGCCAAGACGCGTGAAAATTCACCCACCCACTTGGTAGCCACGCTCAATGCTGCTTAACCTTAGCATACGGAAAGCGAGTGCTCTGACCACTGAGCTATCCCGTCCCCAGGGCAGATTTGCAAGAAGAAAAGAAAAAAGCACACGCAAACAATGTTTCTTTTCAACCATCGTTATTCATGAACATCTTCAAACAAACAGCATAGATCTTTTACTACGTGCCCATGCTGTAACATGTGGTCTCCCTGTGGGTACTACTCATCTCTTTCAATCACGGCAGATTTCTCTGCGAGAAATTTGTCTCCCTTGCCGAGGAAAGCGCGTCGCCGCAAGAGCAGCGCCACCCATTTCCTCCCTGTGTTTATATGGAACTAGCTGTCTCCCTTTGAGGATGGGGTTTTCTACAGAATTTTGCCTGGAATATTTATCCTGTTGCCGTGGGTTCTTTTATGTGTGCTAGATGTGTGGTGAATAATGAACGATGTAGCTGTTTTTCGTCTCATCCGAATAGGCTGGCGCCCAGACCACCATTCCAGGCCTAGTGGATAGGGGTTCAAACGGGACATCGGATCTGCGACTTTTACAATTTTTTAATTTTCATTTTCATACCACTTTCTCTGTGCGAAATTCGGACTGCACTCCCCGCGGAAAGCGCGTCACCACAAGAACAGCGCCACCCATTATTTTGTCCTTTTCTTGTCTGCATGTATATTCTGTTTACCTATCAGAGTGACTTTTTTCTACATAATATTTTCCAAGGATAACCCTCTTGTTGCTGTGGGTTCTTTTACATGCGCTAAAAATAATTTTGTGTAACACACGGGACCTCGGTTTATCGTCTCATCCGACAGACTTGCACCCAGACCACCACTAATGGTCTAATGAATTCGGGAAAAGCTTGGGCTCAAACGGGGATCGAACCACCGCACACTTCCGACACGGACTTTTCGCTTTCTAGGCAGGCGCGATACCTCTAGACCACCGAGTTCTCACTGTCAAGACGAGTGCCTTACCTCTGCACCTGTGATCCCTGTCCATTCCCTGATCGATGTGACTTTGAACAAAAACTTGCTAAGCTTACTCGTCTCCCAGAGCTATCACTGATAATGAATCACAGAGACATAAAGAAAACGGTCAGCTAAGCGAGTGAATAAAACTGCCTTTGTCAATTCCACAGGGTTTAGTGTAAATCCTCGAGTTTCTTTTTGTAAAACTGTACTGCAAAAGTCAGTGGTCATTTCTGCATTTAGTGCTCTTTATTTATCTCTACAATGTTTTAAACTAGCTCGCTGTCTGTCTGTCTGTGTGTCTGTCTGTCTGTCTGTCTCTCTGTCTCTGTCTGTGTCTCTCTGTCTGTCTGTCTGTCTGTCTCTCTGAAGATGAAAACATGTTCTTGCTCTACAATCCTAAGGAATAAAGATGTTGATGTCATTTGATGGATTCCATCTCTACGCGCGCACACTTGCCCGCGTTTATGTTCATGTTACACGAATGCATGCATAAGAGAGAGAGAGAGAGAGAGAGAGAGAGAGAGAGAGAGAGAGAGAGGAGAGAGAAGAGAGAGAGAGAGAGAGAGAGAGAGAGAGAGGAGAGAGAAAGAGAGAGAGAGAGAGAGAGAGAGAGAGAGAGAGAGAGAGAGAGAGAGAGAGAGAGAGAGAGAGAGAGAGAGAGAGAGGACATGGAAAAGAGGTTAGGAAATGAGTACACTGTACCCTGGCAAAGGCTTGACTGCTGTGACACAAACACAGAGCGAATCTAGCCACAGGCTTGGGTGTTGTTGTTTTTCTCTCTCCCTCTCTTTTTCTTCTCTTTTTTTCTGGTCTGTTCTGATTCCTTATAATCATTGTCATTTGCTTGTGTTTCTTTAGCTGTTTTTCTTTCATGGTTATTTCTTTTTTTGTGTTTCTAGTTCTTCCCTTTTTCGTTCTCTTGTCTTTTTTTCAATCTGGTTCTTCTTTTTTTTCTCTTTACGTTTCTTTCCTATTGTTCATTTTACTGTCTTTCTTTCGCTCTTTCTTTCGCTCTTTCTCTCTCTCTTTCTTTCTTTCTTTTGCTCTTTCTTTCTTTCTTTATTTCTGTCATCCTTCCTTTGTTCCTTACTTTGTATGTTTGGTTGGTTTGGTTGGTTGGTTGGTTGGTTGGTTGGTTTTATTCCGGTCTATTGATTAATCAATTCATTCATTCATGTATTCATTCATTCGTTAATTCATTCATTCATTCGTTCGTTCATTCATTCATTCATGTATTCATTCATTCGTTCATTCATTCATTCATTCATTCATTCGTTCGTTCATTCAATCATTCACTCATTCATTTATTTTGTCTGTGTGTCTCTCTGTCTTTCTTTCTTTCTTTCTTTTTCTTGTTTTCTTATTCTTTCCACCACCACCTATTTTTGTTTTAGTCATTCAATCTGTGTTTCTTCTCCGATTCCGTCCTTCGTTCCTTTATTCTCCCATTAATGTTGTTCTCATTTCTTTTTTTGTGTGCTTGTTTTTGCCTCATTGTCTCATTGGATCGGTGGTTTAGAGGTAACGCGCCTGTCTAGAATGCGAAAAGTCCGGGTCGGGTGTGTGCGTGGTTCGTACCCCGTTTGGGCCCGAAATTTTTCCCCATCCATTAGACCATGAGTGGTGGTCTGGGCGCTAGTCTTTCGGATGAGACGATAAACCGAGGTCCCGTGTGTTACACAAAATTTTCAGCGCACGTAAAAGAACCCACGGCATCAAGAGAGCTGTCCCTGGCAAAATTCTTAGAAAAAAAGCCACTCTGATAGGGAAGCAAATACAGTTGCAGACCAAAAGAAAAAAAACAAAAAGAAAAAGGGTGGCGCTGCTCTTGTGGCGACGCACTCTCCCCGGGTAGAGCAGCCCGAATTTCACGCAGAGAAATCTCGTGACTTAAAGTGGTATAAAAAAATATTCCTTTAGGTTCGCTTTCAGTTCATTCCACCTTTTTATTCGCTTTTCTCCTGATTTGCTTCCTTTTTCTTTTTATTCATTTTTTTATCCCCTCGTTTTCTCTGTTTTGCTCCATCCCTTTTTCTTTTCCCTTTCTTCGCTCATTGGTTTGTTTTTGGTTTGTTTTTTTCATTGTTGAAAGCTTCGATTCTCTGCTTTCTCAAGGCACGATCGATTCCTCATCTTCTGTTGATTAGTTGCAGAACCTTCGTTCATTATCGATCTTTCCCTATCACATCCTTCTTCCTTTCATTCTTTCTTTCTTTTTGTCTGTCTTTGTGTTCTTTTTCTTTTCTTTCTTTCTTTCTTTCTTTCTTTCTTTCTTTCTCTCTTTCTTTCTTTCTTTCTTTCTTCTTTCTCTGTTCTGTCTTTCTTTTCTTTTCTTTCATTATTTCTATCTTTCTTTCTTTCTTTCGTTCTTTCTCTCTTTCTTTCTTTCTTCTTTCTTTTTTTTCTTTCTTTCTTTCTTTTTCTCTTTCTTCTGTCTTCTTGGTGTCTTTTTCTCTGTCCTTTCCTTTCTCTTTCTCTCTGTTCTTTTATTCTTTGTGTCACTCTTTTTCTTTCTATATTTGTCGCTGTTTCTCTGGTTTTTGTCTGTCTCTGTTTGTTTGCCTGTCTGTCTTTTTCTCTGTTTCTCTGTCTCTGTTTGTGTCTTGGTCTGTCTGTTCATCTGTATGTCTTTCGTCTCTCTCTGTCTGCCTGTCTGTTTCTGCCTCTCTCTGTCTCTGTATGTTTGTCTGTCTGTCTCTGTCTGTCTGTCTGTCTGTCTCTCCCCCTTCCCTCTCTCTCACAGCAGAGGCACACCGTGTTGATAGTTTTGGCAGCGTATTTACATGTCATGTTTAAACAAACAGGTTTTGGGGTTTTACCTTAATATTGTTTTTGTATGTTTGCAAGAACCCATGCACATTCTCTCTCTGTCTCTCTGTCTGTCTCTGTCTCTGTCTGCCTGTTTCCCTCTTATAGCAGAGACACACTGGGTTGATAGTTTTGGCAGGAATACTTACATAGCATGTTTAGACAAAATGTTGGTTTTGGGGGTTTGTCTTAATTTTGTTTGATATGTATGTCCTCAAAAACTACTGCATCAAGGGCCTATTTAGTACTTCATTCATTTATTCTCTCTCTCTTTCTCTGTCTTTGTCTGTCTGTTTTTCTGTCCGTCTGTCTGTCTGTCTGCCTCTCTCTCTCTCTGTGGCTAGGATATAATGGATGAACCGTGCTGACAGTTTTTTTTAGCAGAGGACCTAAGGTGTCTACATCTAGGATGAAGGCACATGTAGGAGGCTGTGGTTCATCTTTGTAATGAAGGTGTGTGATTGATGGACAGCTGCCATGACCTATGTCCCTATTCCCCATCCCCCACCCTTGCCCCCTATACTCCCAACGTTATATTCTGTGCATTCCCAATCTGTTTGATGTCTGCAAACGCAAACGCAATTTTATTTCAAGAGGGTAATAGATTAAGTAACAAGACTTTTTTGAGGGTTTTGTTGTTGTTGCTAATCTGTTTGTCTCTTTGTCTCTCCGTGTCTTTCTTTGTCTGTCCGTTTCTGCATATATATATATATATATATATATATATAATTATGGTTGTCTGTCTCTCTGTCTCTGTCAGTCTGTTTAACTGTCTGTGTGTCTGTGTGTGTTTCTTCTGTATGTTTGTCTGTATCTCTCTCCCTTTGGTTTGTGTGTGTGTGTGTGTGGTGTGTGGTGTGTGTGTGTGTGTGTGTGTGTGTGTTCATATGCGTGTGACCGTGTGTGTGTGTGTGTGTGTGTGTGTGTGTGTGTGTGTGTGTGTGTGTGTGTGTGTGTGTGTGTGTGTGGTTGAGTTCCTGCGTGCGTGCCTGTGTCTGTATGCGTGTGTGTGCGCGCGCATCCTCTAACTTGGTCAATCTCTCATAAAGTACGTGACATCACACCATATTTTATGCAATAAGTTTGTGTTGCCTGTGCATTGTGTGTTTCGCTCTGTGATCTCCTGACTGATATTTTTGGTAGTGGGATGAAAGCGAAAAAGCTGATTCCACTGAGTACATACATCCACTTAGAAGTATGATTATAAGGAAAGCGGCTTCATTTAATGCCAGACTGTGGGGTTCTGATATTACTTTCTCGTGGACAAGATGTGTTGAGCGATGCAGGAAACGAGACAACAGCCATTGCTGCTCTGGAATATTTGATGGCTGAAGGCTTTTTACTGTTAAAATACTAAGTCAGCTCTAAAGACATGAATTATAAAGAAACACTAGTCTCTTTGCCGGTTTGATGCAAATCTGTAATTATCTTAAAATGAAAACGGATGAAGAAAACTTGGGGAAAAGTAAGCTTGACGTGTGCATGCCTATTCATGCAAACAGAAGACTGACAGACAGAGTGACGGACAGACAGGCAGATAATTATAAGGTAAGCAAGCACGGAGACGAGCAAATAGACAGAAAGACAGACAGACAGACAGACAGATAGAAGGAATGTATATTCACACGTACAATCCCTCCTAACACACACACATACACTTATGAAAAAAAGTTTGACTTTGATTTTGACTTTGAAACTGATACACACATTTCACGCAGCTTTCGTATCATATGAACAGCAGTGTAAGTAACATGGAGGAGGTTTTCTTTTCTTTTTGCATGTGTATTGTTTTTGTATCTTACCTTGCGAATTCATACCACTATCAAACTGAAACTGAATGTACATATCCACCACATTCAAGTTTTCTGCAACTCCGTACTTACAAAGCTTTGTCAGGTACTAACGTAAGCTAAAATGTCAAAGCCTCTCCAATAAAGTGTTGTTATGACTGTTTTAGAATGTTGTTTGGGATTGTCCGTCATCCGTAACAACAAAACACATCCCAAAACATCGTGAATTAAAGGAGATAAAAAAACAACAACACAACAACCACATCCAAGTCGCACTATCGCTGCCTATATATTGCCAGGGAAATGAACAGGAAAACAGTCATATTACGGGGGAACTTTTCCCATCCAGTGTGTGCTTACAGTCTCATAGAGATTCCAGAGTGTAAGGAGTGAGTGTGAGGCAGAGCCTATATTCTGGGTGATTTCCATGGTGCTTAAGTTTTGGAGGAGCGAACGCGTGACAAACTAATATACCTAGAACTATTCGGTTTCCTCAAAGCGGATTTATTATGAAGGAATACAATGCCCGCTCGTACTATAAAAGCCTGTATTGTAATTGCATGCACAATTTCTGCATGCGCGCGCGCGTGTGTGTGTGTGTTTGTGTGTGTGTGTGTGTGTGTGTGTGAGAGAGAGAGAGAGAGAGAGAGAGAGAGAGAGAGAGAGAGAGAGAGAGAGAGAGAGAGAGAGAGAGACTGAGTGGGTGAGTGTCTGTATGTAGGCTATGTCTGTCTCTGCGCACCTCTTGGTCAACTTTTCTACTTTTATCATTTATACTTTCATTGATAGCCCCTACATTCTTGATGTGTTACCGTTCTTCGTTACATGTAAATATTCTTTTCACTATTGTTTGAACAGATTTCTTAACTAAGGGCTGGATACAGAAAATCTACTGAATATGTTTTAACATTCATTTGTTGTCATTTGTTTGTCCATCTCAGCCGTTTTGTCTCTCTCTTTGTTTCTTCCTCCCTTTTTTCGTTTGTTTTTCTCGCCCCTGTTTTCCTTCCTTCTTACTTTCTTCATCATTTCTTTCTTCTTTTTTTGTTTCTTCCCACATAAATCTTTGCTATATTGTCATTATTCTTCTTACTATTATTATGTTTTCTCCCCTTTTTGTTCTAGTATTTTACTGCGACAATTACTATTTTCGTGCTTGGATATTGTTCATTCGAATGTTTACATAAGTGCAAAGGGGGGGGGGGGGGGTATTTTATGCTTATTTGTCGAGGGCTGGATGAAAAACAACTTATTGTATTTATTTCATTCCATACTGAAATAGAATTTTGTTCTGCTCTGTTCTGTAATCTCTCTCTCTCTCACCTCTCTCTCTCTCTCTCTCTCTCTTTTCTCTCCTTTTTCTCTCTTCTTTTTCTCTCTCCTTCTCTCTTTTTTTCCCCTTCCTCTCTCTTCTCTCTTCTCAAATATCTGTAATCCCTGGTCTGTAGATGATTTAGTAGAGAAACCAAATTGATTTTTTTTCAGCGGGGGGTGTCTGGGAAAAAAAGACCTTTTTCTCAGAAGAGTGGGGATGATTTGTCCTCTTTTTTTTGAAGATGTTGGCTTGATTGCAGTGTTCACTTCCCGCCCCTCCTCCCTTTTATTTTTTCTTCTGTCTTTGTCTCTGTCCTGTCTTTTGTCGTCTCTCCTTCTCTCTACTACTCTTTGTCTTTCGTTTGTCTGTCGGTTGTCTGGTTTGTCTGTCTGTCTGTTGTCTGTCTGTCTCTATCTGTTTTGTCTGCGTTTTGTCTTCTCTCTCTCTCTTTCTGTTCCCCCTCCCTGCCTCTCTTTTCTCCTTTATCAGTATACCATGTGAAGGAAGGTGGCAGGGGGTTTAAAGCGTTTGCCTCCCAACAAGTAAACCGTGGGTTCTGGGTTCGATTCCCGCCGCCCTTTTTCCCATTTGCAAAAAAAAAAAACGAATGAAGTCAAAGCCCTTCGGATGAGACTAAACCGGGGCCCCCGTGTGCGAAACTGCAGAACTCTTGCGCACAGTTAAATCTGTTCCGCTTTCGAAAGAGTGGCCATTGTGTGCGGTGGGGAAAATGACAACTTTTAAAAAAAACCGATAACTGCATAAAAAAAATCATCTGGCGCTTTGCTTTGTTGCTTTACAAGATTCAGGCTATATAAATTCCTACATTATTTTTTTATTTTTATTATTATTATTATTATTTTATTATTATTATTTTTTATACCATCCCTCCCCCCAGTGTAGTTTACCCCCCCCCCCCCCCACCCCAAAAAAAAAATGAAAAAAGATGGGGAAAAAAAAAATGAAAGAAAGAAAAAAAAAAAAAACAAAAAATCCCCAACCCCAAGAAAAAATTCCATTCCTTTATAATAGAAGACACCCCTGCAACGCACTAGTTGACCTTCCACCCTTTTATCTACAAACCAATCGCTTTAAACAGTTCATGTTCTTCCACAGCAAGTTTTAAAGGGGGAACCCGCAAGTCTTTAAAAAGTTTTATTATTAAGTATTATTTTTTGCCCTTTAGCACAGCGTGAATGTTAATGGCTTAACTGGCATTTTTGGGGGCCTTTGTCGATGTCTAATGGGGAAAAAATGTATATTCCTTGTCCGTGTGATGAAAAAGATGAAAAACCCTGTTTTTCAGGAAAGTGTAATGGGGAGAGGGCATATTGCAGTTTGTCGCTGATTGTATTGTTGGAGATTTAAAGGAGTGTGTCTTTGGGAAAAGAGGGGGTTGGGGGTGGTTTGGAGTGTGGGAGGGGGTGGGGTGGGTGGTGTGTGTGTGTGTGTGTGTGTGTGTGTGTGTGCGGGTGTGTGTGTATGTGTGTATGTTGTGTGTGTGTGTGTGTTTGTGTGTGTGGATGTGTGTGTGGTGTAAGTGTGTTTGTGTCAGTGTGTGTAGGACTTTGTGTCTTGTGTGATGGTGTCATGTGTGTTTATGTGTCAGTGTGTGTATTTGTGTGTCTTATAGTGTGTCATGGTTTGTTTTGTGTGTGTGTGTGTGCGTTTGTGTGTTGTGTGTGTTTGTGTGTTTGGTTTGTTTGTGTGTGTGTGTGTTTGTGCGCGTGTATGTATGAGTGTGTGAGTGTGCGCGCGAAACCGTGTGTTGTTTCTGTTTCTTCGATTTTACGTCTGTTCATTCAAAGTGATATTAGACGATGGGAAGGGGAGGGGAGGGGACATTGATGTTGATGGTTGTGTGCTGTGAAATTGGTATCTGTTGCTAAATATCCTAGACAGTATACAGAAAAAGGCTAAGCAATGATAACAAATAAATACATAATAAATGCTAATGCGACTTATAACTATAACAAATGTCCTATAGGACTGTTCATTAAAGATTTTGTTATACAAAATGCCAAAATAATATTTTTTTAAATATCTTATCCAAGGACTTTTCAGATAAAGAAGGTAAGAATGGTTTTAGACTCTTACATTGAAAAATTATGTGAATGCTAGCAATTTTCTCACCACACAAACATTTTATATTTTTGCTATATTTAGTGAAAAAAACATTCAGATTTATCCTAAAAAAACAAAGGGCTAACCTTTCTTGCACCTGTGTGTGTGTGTGTGTGTGTGTATGTATGTGTGTGTGAGTGCGCGCGCGCGCCCGTGTGTGTGTGTGTTTGTGCGAGTATGTGCATGCTTATGCGCGTTCTCCAGCACACCTGCACATGCATAATTACTATATTTCCTCAGCACAGTTAAAACAGATTGGTTGTTCAGGAAATCAGAATAACCATTGAAGCACCGTCCTCAGAACGTACAGAGATGTCCTCCTCTCCGTAAATTGCGTGAAAGATATTGAACAGTTCTGTCACTAGGGTAAGATTACCGAGTGCAAATCTCTGTTGTTAGCGAGTTGTTTTCCGTGGCAAACCTTTCTGTCTGTCTCTCTGTCTGTTTGTCTGTCTGTCTGTCTCTTTCTGTCTCTTTCTGTATCTCTATCTCTCTCTCTCTCTGTGTCGTTCTCTCTGTCTCTCCATCTCTCTCTGTCTCTGGCTCTCTGTCTGTCTTTTCCTCTCCATGTGCACTTCTTCGTGTCTCCTCGTCTGTCTCTGCCTAACTATTTGTCTGTCTGCAAGTCACCTTTCCCCTCTCATTCTCTCATTCTCTTCCTCCCTTCTCTCTCTCTCTCTCTCTCTCTCTCTCTCTCTCTCTCTCTCTCTCTCTCTCTCTCTCTCTTTCTCTCTCTCTCTCTTCTCTCTCTCTCTCTCTCTCCTTCTCTCTCTCTCACTCACTCACTTTCTGGTATGCTTCTCTTTCTCAGTTTTTCGTTCTTTCTTTCATTCTCTTTGTTTTGTTTATTTCTACTTTTCTTCTTTTTCCCCCTTCTGTTTTTCTCGTTCTCTTTCTTTCCGAATGAATACCATATCGATTTGTCTTGCACTTCTGTGTGTTCCATTTCTTAAAATCTAGCTTAATTGCAGGCTTGTAAGGAGAGTGAGAGAGAGAGAGAGAGAGAGAGAGAGAGAGAGAGAGAGAGAGAGAGAGAGAGAAGAGAGAGAAGAGTGTGTGCGTGCGTGAGTGTGGGTGCGTGTATGCGTACATGCGTTCATGCATGCATGCGTTCATGCATGCATGTGTGTATGCGAGTGAGTGAGTGAGTGTGTGAGTGTGTATGTGTGTCTATGCGTGCGTGCATGTGTGTTTGTGTGTGTGTGTATGTGTGTTTTTGCGCTTGATTGCTTGTATGTGTTTGTGTGCGCGTGTGCGTGCATGCGTTTATGGGTGCATGCGTGCTTGCGTGGATGTGTGTGACAATGACAATGACAAATTATTTTATTTCGAGGATAATGAATAAGCACTCATGTGCTTTTTTACATCCAGTCCCCGCCCGTAGGGATACATCTTAATAATAACCCAATACTGTGAGAGTGAGTGAGTGAGTGTGTGCGAGTGAGTGAGTGAGTGAGTGTGTGCGAGTGAGAGGTGGTTTGTTTGTGGGGTGTGTGTGTGTGTGTGTTGTGTGGTGTGTGTGTGTGTGTTGTGTGGTTGGGTGTCAGTTAGCATACGTCTCTGCTTACAGGGGCTGCTCGTGTATGCGTGTTTAAGTGCAAATTATTGTGTGATGTGACAGGCGTGACAAAAGAATCCATATGGACAACACTTTTGTCTGCCTCCTTGTTACTCCCCCCCTTTTGGATTTGGTTTGGTTTGGTTTGGTTTTGTGATACATTGTTTTGCACTTTTTGTTTACATGCACGGACAAATATAGCAGCACTAGCTCAACTGCTGGCAAAATGGCACCACTGCAATTTGTTCTTTCTTCACAGATTGCCCACTGTTTTACATTTAATTTACCATGAACAAAGGTAGAAAGACTAGTAGTAGTAGAAGTAGTAGTAGTAGTAGAAGTAATAGTAGTAGTAGTAGAAGTAGTAAGTAGTAGTAGTAGTAGTAGAAGTAATAGTAGTAGTAGTAGTAGTAGTAGTAGTAGTAGTAGTAATAATAATAATAATAGTGGTAGTAATAGTGGTAGTAGTAGTAGCAGCAGCCAGCGCAAGCAGCAGCAGCAGCAGCAGCAGCAGCAGCAGCAGCAGTAGTAGTAGTAGTAGTAGTAGTAGTAGTGTGGTGGTGGTGGTGGTGGTGGTGGTGGTGGTGGTGGTGGTGTGGTTGGTGGTAGTAGTGGCAGCAGCAGCAGTTGTAGTAGTTGTAGTAGTAGTAGTAGAAAAAATAACAAACATTGTAACTGTAGAAAGAGAAGAAGAAGAAGAAGACAGCTGCAGCAACCATAGTAGCATATTGTTACAGTAATGGTGATGATAGCTATATAACACCGTCTACAGAAACAACAATGATAATATCTGGTAATTGATATAATAAAAGTAATACTAATAACACTACTACTACTACTACTACTACTACTACTAACAATAACAATAACAACAGCAGCAGCAGCAACACTACTATTACTACTACTACTGATAATAATAACAATAACAACAGAAGCAACAACACCATCACTACTACTAATACTAACAATAACAATAACAGCAGCAGCAGCAGCAACAACACTACTATTACTACTACTACTGATAATAATAATAACAACAGCAGCAGCCGCAACAACAACAACACCACTACTACTACTACTACTGCTACTACTATACTACTACTACTACTACTACTACTACTACTACTACTAACAATAACAATAACAACAGCAGCAGCAGCAACAACACTACACTATTACTACTACTACTACTGATAATAATAATAACAACAGCAGCAGCCGCAACAACAACACCACTACTACTACTAACAATAACAATAGCAACAGCAGCAGCAGCAACACTACTACCACTACTACTATTAATAATAATAATAATAATAATAATAATAATAATATACAATATCCCCGTAGTCGGAATGCGGCTAGCTGACTAGCGGGTGAAATAGGTGGCATACACAAAATCTGTCTGTTGGTGAACCCCAGGGTTCTAGCCGAGCAACGAAGAGAAAAAACCCCACAAAGTACACAGCTGCATTAATAGTCATGATGACCATGATGCTGATGCTGATGACGCCGGTGACAGTCACTTTCATTTCCACATCAACTGACAACTACAAAAGGAATATTTCATTACGACAGATACACGAAGCGATAGATCAACATTCAAAATCAATGCACGCTTTCAGGTATGCCATTATGACCAACTCCACCACCCCTCCAATTACCCCCAGCAACACTAAAAGTAATTGTTTGCAATACATGATCACAGTTTTCCTTGTTATATTTCAAGTGAATGACATTTGCATAATGCAGATGTATATCTACAGGAAGCATCAACAGAAGCGGAAACATGACTATTCTGTGACTATGTGCGCACTGAAAAGTGACCCGCCACATTAGTTCAGTTCGCCACTCACTGACTCGTAGTAAAGTTACAAAACCTCTGGACCGTGCATTAGAGTTATCCAACCTTGATTGTAGACAGGACGCTCACACAAACACGCTGGCGCTAGCACACACACACACACACACACACGAACATCAAGGACAAAACAGGGCGCATTATTCTTTCCCACAACGGCATCAGACACCACGGCTAATAACGACAGCCGCACTGGCAGTGCTAGTGCCAGACGTACTCAATATCATACACGTGTCCAGTGTCCATACAAATTGTCTTCCTGCCACTGTCGCAGACACCGCCGCCAATACCATTCCAATCCGGACTTCCTTGTCCTCATGTTTTTATGCCGCCAGATAATGCTGTCTGCGTCCCTGGGGATTCCTTCCTTTCGGCTGACTCTTTCTATTCGCCACATCTGGTCTCTGTCACCTGTGCTTCACTCCCGCACAACCTTCTAACTGCCAGTCTCCTACTACTTAAGGGGAGGCAAATCTACATAAACTTAGGCCCTGTTGCAGCTTTAGCTTCCGGGTCAAGTAGTGTCTTTCTATAGAGAGTGTTACTAATAATAATGATAATAATGTATGGAATTTATATAGCAACGAATCTTGTAAAGCAACAAATCAAAGAGATGACTTTTTTAATGCGTGTGTATGCGGTTTTTAAAATTTTGTCATCTGTTCCCACCGGCACACAATGGCTTACTCTTTCGAACAGCGGAACAGAATTTAACGTGTGCGTAAGATGTTCTGCATGCATTCGCACACGGGGCCTCGGTTAATAGTCTCATCCGAAGGACTTACTCAGTGGAAACATTTGGCTCAATTTCAAACATATTTTGACGTATAACAATGTCCTGTCTGACTGCTTTTTGGGGAGAAGTGGTGGTGGTGGGGGGGGGGGGGGTGAAGACATATACTGTTGTCAGATAGTCATGAGTGAGTTCAAAAGGATCACCATCCGAGGATGACATGTTCTCCTACGCTGATGACCTCGTGCACGTATATTATGACTGGGTGGGCTAGCAGATGAGAAAGAAATGAATAGGCACAATGCTTGATAAAAGAAACATAACTAAAAAATCGAACCTACCAAACTTGTTCAAAGTCATCTGAACTGTAAGCCAAAAGAGCTGGTGCTTTACAGAAAATATTTTCAAGTTTGGGTTTTGCAATGGTAAATTAATGATGTATGTGTATTTGAGTTAAGATAAATAAATAAAAAAAATCCCTTGAGGGAAATGGGCAAAGAACGAATGCTGGAGTACAGCCAAAAGGTCAGAGCTCATTGCTGAGTCTGTGCTTTGTCTGTGCTTTGTCTCAAGGAAACAGATCACCACGGATAAAGTACTGCTGCACTTAGACGACGTGTTCAGCTTAGAGGTGGGTAGGAGTGCTGAGGTTTGTGATGTATGTTGTACTGTATGCCGCTTTTAGGAATGAGAGGTTTTGGTAGACAATACAGTTATTTTGCTTGGCAAAGTTTTTGCATTGCTAACATATAATGAGATACATTGCAGGGCAATACACTGCTGTGAGTACACTAACAATACGCTATCTTGTGATACGGTACGAAAAAATGCAATACAATGCAAATGCAGTGCAGCAAAATGCAATACAGTACAATACAATGGATGAAAACCAATGTAATACAATGCAACACAATACAGTACAAAAATACAATATCATCCAACACAGTACGACGCAGCACAGGATAGACACTACCGTACAGCATTAAACACACACGCACGCACTAACAACACACACACACACACACACACACACACACAACACACACACACACACACACACACGCACGACGCAAACCAAACAAAAGTGCACTGGGAGAGAGACACACAATAAAATGATACAAATAACAAGGACAGTCAAGCTAAGTGAGAACGACAACAGAAAGAATACAGCACAGAGAAATAGAACAGACACACACACACACACACAACACACCACACACACACACACACACACACACACACACACACACACACACACACACACACAACAAGACAGAAGAGATTCTGTAGTAGTATTACACTCTGACCTTATGAACTCAAACCATCCATAATTTTTTTTTACCAACTTCGCAGACACAGAAAATAACTTCAACACTTGGAATCTGTCTGAGTGCGCAGAAGTTTAACACATCAACAAGCGTACTGATGTCCAAGTTCAAGTTTGTATGCACTAGAATGCACCCATGAAACACTGTGATTGAGCCGAGTGATTGAACTGACAGATTGAACTGACAGCATGAGGCAAGATTGAACGCTTCAGCAGGCAATAGGTATTTCTGTGCTAAAACTTGGCTGCACCGTATAGTTCCCAATTGATTGTCATCATGGCGCTATGGTTATAAACAAAATGACATGTTCGAAAACTTTCTAACAAAGTTTTTGTTCCATAATGATATACTAGTATTAGGGGAGCGGGTGGGGGTGCGAGGAGGGAGAGAGAAAGATGAGAGAGAGAGAGAGAGAGAGAGAGAGAGAGAGAGAGAGAGAGAGAAGAGAGACAGAAGACAGAGCAGGACAGCGACAACAGACAGACAGACAGAAAAAGCAGACAAAACAGCCAGCCAACGAGAGCCATAGATATGGAAACAGAAATATAGAGACAGAATGAAAGAGAGAGAAAGAGACAAACACACGGAGGCAGAGACAGGATGGGGCAGAGGTAGAATGAGGCAGAGACAGAATGAAGCAGAAGCAGACTGAGGCAGAGACAGACTGAGGCAGAGACAGAATGAAGCAGAAGCAGACTGAGGCAGAGACAGAATGAAGCAGAAGCAGACTGAGGCAGAGACAGACTGAGGCAGAGACAGAATGAAGCAGAAGCAGACTGAGGCAGAGACAGAATAGGGAGAAACTGGCATGGACACACAGAGCCAGAGATAAAGACATACAGATCCTTTTTCAGCCTTTATGTATAATTATAATATCCTTTATTCATCCGGAAGAACAGAAAGAGGTTTTCCAGACATTATGTCTGTATTCTATCTCCCTGACTTGACCTACATGCGCTACATACATGTCAAGCTGTCGTAACGTTTCACTACGAACAAGGCTGATATCCAGGAATTTGGCCTTGGTGTTATCTCGCTTCATGTGTCGATTATATTATGATTCTCCCACAAGTCAGTAACCGTCCTGGTTATAGAACCGTCCTTATGGATGGCCAGGGCGTGGGTACACAGAACGACAGTAGAGCTGGTTTTAAAACCCTGTTTTATTCTGTATAGAGTTACACAGTTTTAATCTGAGATTAACAATCTTACGAGGTGACAACTCTGATAGGGCCTCTGGGGTCAGCGGGTGTTATAAACAACACGACCGGATGAGATAGGACGGTGTTGGGTGTTTCTAGGGATCTGATTTCGTTGTTGTTGAACTTGAGGTGAATGTTTGATTGGAGTTGCTGAAACTAAAGAAGGTGACAGTGGCTACCACTGATACAGACTTTGTGGTCGGTGGGGGATATAAACAGCACGAAAGGAAAGGATCTTGTCCTTCAGATGTCTGTCACCAAAGAAGGACTCGAGATCTTGTAAGGAAGGACTGCTAGGAGTATCGATTTTTTGCTAGTATGGGTTTTATCAGTGGCTGTTTACTCAATGTGTTCTCAATTGATAGCCATCTCTCATGTACAAGGGGACGGGATAGCTCAGTGATCAGAGCACTCACTTTCCCCCCAACCACTGTTAAGCAGCATTGAGCGTGGTTACCAATTGGATGGGTGACCGTTTGTGCAACTTGGCTTCAGTACGGTTCCCCCAGTTCCCCCAGCTGTAAATGGGTACCTGCCTGTTTAGGGTCAGGGAAGGTAAAGCAGCGAGGGAGAGGTGATGGACTCCGCCCTTGATATGCTGGCCCCTGGAGAAGCTGAGGTCTCTGATGCCTCGTTCCTCTACGACCATTTAGGTTATGGGACACCTTTCCCTTTACCTAATGTACTACATCTTAATGATCAAAAGAATAGAACAGACGAAGTCAACTTTTTAAAACTTTCTCAGAAGAAGACAGTGATGGAAATAATCACATCTCACAAACTCAGTCAATAGTATCTACAACAGCCTACCACCACTACCACCACCACCACCACCACCACCAAAACCAGAAACAATGACACCATCAACACTATCACCATCACCATCACCAATGCAATCATCACCACTACCACCATCACCGTCACTACTGAAATATCACCACCACACCACATACCAATAGCAACAACAACAACAGATATGGCAGCAGCAGCAGCTTTACCACCATCACTACCTCCGTTGTCTCCACCACCATCCTCATCAACAACATCCTAATACACCCCACTATCACCATCACCACCCCAGTCGCCATCACCATCACCATTACTAGCACCACCATCATCATCACCACCACTACTGCACACCATCACCATCACCAGTACTAGTACCACCACCATCATCCACCATCACACCACACCACCATCACTATCACCACCATCTTGCACTACCATGCATCATCACCATCACCACCTCCACCATCGTCATCACTATTACACCACCATCATCGCAACTATTACCACGCCATCACCATCACCTCCCCTACCATAACATCAGCATCCTATTACACCACCATCATCCAAATTACCACCCATCCATTACCCCAAACACCACACCATCATCCAAGCCACCATCATACAGCCTCATCACCACCACCATCATCATCATTACCACCACCACCACCACCCCCATCATCATTACCACCACCACACCACCACCACTACTATCAAAGCCATTACACACACTACCACCATCATTAGACCACTACCACCACCTTAATCATCACCCACCATCACCACTCCACCACCATCATCACCACCACACTTTTCTCCTCCTACCACCCATCATTTTCATCATCATACTACTACACTCTACCATCTCATCATCCACTCACACTACTAACACCACCATCACCATCATCATCACTACTCAACACCACCACCATCATCATACTACTAACACCACCACATCATCATCATCACTACTACAACACCACTACCATCGCAACCACTGCCTCTAACCACCACCATCATCATCATCACCATCATCCACCACCACCACCATCCATCACACCACCACTCACACCACCACTCACCCACCACTCACACCACCACCACCATCACCATCATCACCACCATCCATCACCACCACCATCACACCACCATCACACCATTCACCCCCACTATCACCACCACCACCACAACCCTCACCACCACCACACACCACCACATCACACTACCACCAAACACCACACCACTACCACCATCACTCCACCACCACCATCACCACCACCATCATCACCACCATCCACACCCTCCACCACCACCACACCACACCACCACCTCATCACACCATCACCACCATCATCATCATCATCACCACTACAAACACACTACCCACACACCGGTACCACCACCACCACCACCCCAAACACCACCACCACCACCCTCGCAAGCCATATCACTATCAACCCCAAGGAGACAAGACATGTAGCCTACTAGCCCCCTCACACACAGGAGCGGTCATTACCATCATCAGCATCACGACCACTGACTGACTGACTAAGGGTTGCCTGGCCCAGAAGAACAAGACGAGGAGGAGGACTGCCTACTGCTGGTGCGATGGTCAGCAGTGCCCTGGAGGAAAGGAACAAGCCTGCACAGAGTTCCAGAGAAAGAGGCCTGGCTGTCTATCTCTACAGCGATCTGAGTCTGATTGCTACAAGGTCTTCTTTTCGTGTATGTGTGTGTGTGGAGGAGTGGGAGGGTGGGGGGGGGGGGGGGGAGAGGGGATGTGGGACAGTTTTGTGTGTGTGTGTGTGATGGGTGTGTGGTGTGGTGTGGGTGGTGTGCGTGGTGTGTGGGGGGGGGGTGATGGGGGCGGGGAGGGGTGATGTGAGACAGTTTTGTGTGTGTGTGTTGTGTGGTGTGGGGTGGTGTGTGGTGTGTGTTGCTGTGTGTGTGTGTGTGGTGTGGTGTGTGTGTGTTGTTGTGGTGTTGTGTGGTGTGTGTGTTTGGTGTGTGTTATTGTTCTTGTTGACTTCAATTTTACGTCTGTTCATTTCTAGTGATATTAGAAGAAAAACAAATTAAAAAAAAACACCGGGAGAGGCGGATGTGTGGATGTGTGTGTGTGTGTGTGTGTGGTGTGTGTGTGTGTGTGTGTGTGTTGTGCGCGCGTATGTGAGTGGGGTGGTGGTGGTGGTGGTGGAGGGGGACAGTTGTGTGTGTGCGTGCGTGCGTCCTGGAGTGAGAGAGTGAGTGAGTGAGTGTGTATGTATGTATGTATGTGTGCGCGCGCACATGTGTCTGTGCATGCAATTGAATAGTGTGTGTGTATGTGTGTATACACAATATGGTGTGGCGTGGTGTGTGTATGCGTGCACACTCGCTCGCGTGCAGGTACTTGTGTGTGTGTGTGTGTGTGTGTACGCACACGTGTGCATAATTATCTGTACGTGTATGTATTTGTGGTTTTGTGTGTGCGTGTGCGCGCGCGCGAGCGTGCGTTTTTGTGTATGTGTGTGCACACATGTGTCTCTGTGTGCGCTTGCATAGTGTGTGTGTGTGCGAGCGCGCGCGCACGCGCGCGAGTGCGTGTGTGTGTGTGTGTGTGCACGCGTATGTGTGTATGAGCCAGTCTGTCTGTCTGTGTGTGTGTCGGTGCTTTTATGTATATATCTGTGTATGCACGCGCGTATATGCGTGCATGGTAGTACGCATACGTATGTCTGTATGTATGTGTCTGTCTGTCTGTCTGTCTGTCTGTCTGTTCACGCGCGTACGCGCTTGAGCGCCTGAGCTCGAGCGCGTGCGCACGCGCGCGCACGCGTGTACCGACACGCGTGTGGGTGTGTCAGCTGGCTGAACAAGGACAGAGTACAGTTTCATCGGGACTGTATCAGACAGTGGCTGCACTAATGGCATGGGCCTTGTGTCTGTCTGTCTGTCTGTCTGTCTATCTGTCTGTCTGTCTGTCTGTCTGAGGGAAGTCTCCTGGGGGACATCAGCCGGCCATTTGATGTCTGCACCAACCCTGTAATTACTTTTCTCTGTCTGTCTGCCTGTCTGCTTGCCCGTCTGTCTGCCTGTCCGCCGGTCTGCCTGTCTCTCCATCCCTCCCTCCCTCCCTCCCTCTCTCTCTCTCTCTCTCTCTCTCCTTTGTCTGTCTATCTATTGGTGGTTTTTGTTGCTGTTGTTTTGTTTTGTTGGTTTTTTTGTGGGGAGGGGGGGGGGGGGGGAGGGTGTGTGTGTTTTGGGTCTGGATTGATGTTTGGCCTGTTTGTTTCCCTTTTTGTTTGATCAGTTTTTTGGTCTGTCTGTCTGTCTGTTTGTTTTTTCATATCTCTATGTTCTTTTTATGCTGTCTGTGTGTCTGTCTGTCTGTCTGTGTCTGTCCGTCTGTCTGTCTGTCTCTCCTTCTCTCTCTTTCTTCCTTTCCCTCTATCATTTCTCTTTGTCTGTCTGTCTTTCTGTGTGTCGATGTATAATTATGTCAAAGTCAAATTTCTATTTCCAGATGGTACAGCGGAAATTTGTGCGTGTGTGCGTGCGTACATGCGTGCGGTGTGTGTGTGTGCGTGCGTGCGTGTGTGTGTGTAAATGTGAGAGAGATAGTGTGTGTGTATGTGTGTGTGCACAAACACACGAACTTTCATTAAAAAAACCAGCTGACGAATTAATCAAACATCAAGCATATCAGAGGGCACACAGAAAAAAAAAAGTTATGCAGTGGAGGGTTCTTCGTTTCCTGTTTTGCACAGACCATTCCACAGTTGAGCAGTTGGCCTGATTAAATTGTGTACTTTGAAGCCCTTTGATGAAAAAGGGTTTCCATAAAAAACCCGAAAAAAGACCAAATAAAAGAAAAAAGGAATCAATCAAACGCACAAACGAAGGAAAAAGGGATAAGGATGAAGGATTTCTGGCCCGTTGTTTTCCGTTGATAGATTTTAAGATTGATAATTCTCTTTTCCGTGTTATTCTTCTGAGGGTTACGACCTAAAGAGCGACATGACAGGTTACCAGGTACTTTGTAAGGCTTCAAATCTTAGCCACTTAAGTTTGTTTTTGTGCCAAATGGGAATTAAAAAAAAAGAAAAACACAAAAGAACAATAGTAAACAAATTTATCAGAAGAATAGATTTTGAAGCTGCAAGCAATGTTCTCGACAACAACGGGTTTCAATTGATAGATGATAAACAGACAGATAAATAAGCAAAACAAAAGAATAGAGAAGTAGATAAGTGCATTTATGAATGAATAATTAATGAGTAACTAGATGAGCATTTCCACATCATAAAAAAGTTAGGATTCCTGTTATTCTCTAGCAAGTAAAAGACACAAGTTGTAAAGACATCTATTTACCTATCAGCTTTTACAGCTATTTGAAAACACTGATAAAGAGGCCGATTAACCATTTACAGCATTTGCTCATCACCTTGAGTACAAAACTCCTTGATCAACAATGTTAATTCTTTTTGAATTTTCAGGACTGAAGACTAGACACCATAAGAGAGACGGAAAATGTAGCAGTTCTTCTCATCATCTCATCTGCTACCGTAGCCCCCTCTGGGGTCTTAAGGGCATTGCAGTGACGAACGTTGCACCAGATGGCTCCATTTGTGACGGTTGTGGGCAAGTGCCTGGGTTGTGAAGAAGCTCTTCCCAGTCCATTCAGTGATGTTGTCTGCCCATTTCTTCTTTGGCCTGCCTCGCCTTCTCTTTCCCTGCACTGTTCCTTGCAGTATGGTCTTGGAGAGCCCATCTGATCTTGTCACATGCCCATACCATGAATGTATGAACAATTCTTATCGACTTGAAAAACGTTTTCAACCTCAACCAAGCGTTGAAAGTTGCTTTGCTTGTAAGATCTGCCAATGACAGAGTCTGTTACAGCATGTGCTGTTGGATCGTGAGATTTGTCCCGGTACGGCAAGAAACACTACGGTATGACTTAAGGAGTAAGCTCCTAATCTCTTGAAATTCAAAGATGTCATAACCCAGGGGTTACATGATTTTACCATAGTCTTTCATATTTCTTATCTAATGACAAACATTTTACTGCAAACTCATTGAAAATCCTTTCTGGTGATGTTCCACCAGACAGCACTTCAACCTTCCTAATAAAATCTGGTATTTTATGTCTGATATAAGTCAGCATGTCATAGGTACTACAAACAACATCCGTTATGAGGAATCATGTTTTGGTTTTATCTTATTCTTTGAATCGTTTTTGTGGTTTCTCCCACAAAGCTGTGACTGTCCTGGGCAAACTCTCATTATTGGCCAGTATGTAGATATGAGTGACGACAGTACAGTTGAGTTTTGAACCCTTTTGTAATCTGTATATATTTGCACAGTTTTATAAAATATTACAAAGTGACAGCCCCGATATGTGCTCTGTGGTCGGCAGGCCTATAAACAACATGGTGTGATATGATTTAATGACATTATAGGCTAGACGAGCTCTGATACACATGACACCAACACCGACAAAAACCATGAAATGCCGTTACGACTGATAAGATGCAGCCAGCTAAATACACTAAAGACCCAGTTACAGAATGAATCTTTTGGATAGACCAATATATAAGAAAACACCGTATCATGTTTCTCACTGTGTCCAAAAGCGGAACGTACAAATTGAGATTTATCATACAGCAAACTCTATACCAGTGTTGCTCTATGTATCTCGGCCGTAACCTTGACAGAAACTTCTGTATATCATATCAGCGACATAGAGATAATGACAGAAATTGCCCACAGAACAAAAATAAAACTATCACTGGTACCAGTTGGGAATCAAAGAACATTTTCCAGACCCAGCTCTCTGCCCTCATTCAGTATCATGATTCACCATGGATTATGACAGCAAAGCCTGGCTTGGCTCACTCTGCCTGGCCATTTCTGTTCAGACTTAAAGACTGAAGACTCAAAAATACTTTAATTTCTCAACTTGAGAAGTTACAGGTTTGAGTGTGAACATAATGATAGGAGACTGACTGGAGCTGACGTAACGTCTCCTTTAGCTTCCCGAAGAGTTGAGAGGCACTGCACTAGAATGTCATGCATTGTGTCTTGTCATTTGTGTACCAGGCGGAGCCTACCACTCTCTGGGTTGAGATTGCATGCTAGGTATGTTTTTGTCACCCACATTATCAGCTGTGGTTGCTCAACTCATTTTAAGAAAGATGTATTCTTGTTGTTGCTGCTGCAGCGGCGTGTTCCCCAGCTTAAAACCCTGGGGATCACTCTGATTCATTCACTCCACCTGGAAATCACAGTGAGACTGGAAAGAAATGTGCGTCTATGACTGTTGTCAACTACCTCGTCATGTAGGCAGCCACACTCCGACTTCAGATGATTGTTGTCTCCTTTAGAAGAGAGCGCAGATTGTTGCGATAAGAACTTAACACTGGTTGTAGACAATCTCAACATATCAACACTTTTACGTAGACCTCGGCTCCTAGTTTTACATCAAGGACTCACTAAGCTTTAGGCCAGGGCAAGGAAGTGTGACATTGTATAGGCTTTAAACATGTGCGCAAGACATTATGTGTGTGTGCATGCGTGCTTGCGTGTGTGTGTATGATGTGTGTATGCGTAGTGAGTGTGTGTGTGTGTGTCTGTCTGTCTGTGTCTGTGTGTGTGTTCACCCACGGGAAATAAAATAAAAACTTCTGTCCAAAGGACTTGTAGAGGGATGGCGAGTGGGAACAGAACTAAATCCCGTGGACAAAATGTCCTTCAAATTATTGACAATTACACGACGACTTGAACCGCGGGGCTTCAATTTTCCTCGTCAGTAGTCCGACGCTGTGGGAACAACCCGCACTACGCACTATCCTTCCCCTAAAGATAAACCAACAAAGCAGTTAATATATCAAACCCCTTTCTTTCCAGCTTGGCACGAAAATCGAACTGAATGTCAAAGTCCTTTCAGATGAGAATAAAATGTTCGCAGAACATCTTGGCGCACACGTTTAAAAACTTGTTCCGCCTTTTGGAAGAGTTGGCCGTTTTGTGCTTGTAGGAACGGATGATAAAATTTCAAAAACGCGTGCACACAGGTATCGTTTGTAGACACCACCCCCTAAGTCGGAATAAAGTAAAAGGTAAAGGTGTCCCATAACCTACGTGGTCGTAGGGGAGCGAGGCGTCAGAGACCCCAGCTTCTCTAAGGCCAGCATATTGAGGGCGGCGCCCATCTCCTCTCCCTTGTTTCTTTACTTCCCCTGACTCTAGAGGCAGGTACCCATTCACAGCTGGGTGAACTGGGGGACTGTACTGAAGCCAAGGCGCGCAAACGGTCACCCATCCTTATAGGTAACCGCGCTCGATGCTGCTTAACATTGGCGGGGGGAAAGCGAGTGCTGTGACCACTAAGCTATCCCGTCCCCAAAACCAAACGGAATACAGGCACCTAAATGGGGGGAGGGGGGGGGGGGGGGGGGGGGGGGGGGGGGAAGGGAGGGGAGAGGGGCGGTCGTAAAAAACGTACCACTTGGTGAACCTCAGAGCTCTGGCCAAGGAACGAGATCCCCCCCCCCCCCCCCAAGAAAAACACCCAACAAAAACAAAAACAAACACCCCCCACCCCACCCCAACACCACCCCCCTCCCCACCAAAACACTAGAGAACACATACTGGAGGAGACAGCTCTCTGTAGATGCAGAGTAGTCTTATTTGTTTTCAGGTTAAAGGCTTCCAAGCAATGCCACAGCTGATGGACTCGTCTGAACGGATTGCACGGCTGGTTTTCTGGCTCCTTTGGTCCAAGAACAGCTCTAGTGAGGGATCGACTGAAGCTTCGGAAATTCCCTGTCCTAAAGTAAGGTAGACAGACGTGTGGAATTGACTAAGAAACCGAAACGTCAGTAAAACGATTCTAATTGTCTCGTACTTTGAATATCGAAGTATGGCTCTTTTCTGTCTGTCTCTCTGTCTCTGTCTCCCTCTATCTGTCTGTCTGTCTGTTTCTCTGTTTCTCTCTCTCTCTCTGCCTGTCTGTTTCTGTCTGTATGTCTCTGTCTCTCCCCTCCTCTCCCCCTCTCTCCCCCCCCCCCACACACACACAATTTCCCTCTCTCTCCCTCCTATCCCCCCTGCCTAGCCCACCAGGACGCTATAAGAGCCATCGACAACACTACGATGGCAAGAGAGAGGGAGGCAATTTGCAAATGCATGACAAACGTATTGCTCAGCGCTGCTGATCAAATCTGCGGTTTTGTCCTAGATGGTGACACAAGCATAATTTGATCTATACAATATCTCGCTGCTTTCTTTGGCATACTTCCTTTTGTCTCTAGATGCAATAAAATACAACTTTTTTCTGCTCACTTGTGTGAACATTCCTGCTTTCTTCGGAACAGTATTTTTGATCGTGAGGAGTGGGGAGGGGGGGAAGGAAAAAGATAGCAATTACGATCCAATCCCATCACTCTCTTTGAAGTCCTGCCTACGAAAGAGGCCATATCAGGGCTATAACTTTATCAATAGTTAAACCTAAGATTTTAAAAGACCTGGCTAGTGATGTACAGATTAAAACAAATTTGAAACAATTTTTTTTTCTGAAGTAGCAATGCAGCTATCCTAATGGCGGGCCAAAACGATCGCAACGCAAAACAAAAAAATCATCATTGGTGAACACCAAAGATCTAGCCCAGAAACTAAGAAAAAAGGAACTCCCAAAAAGCATTCGAACAAATGTTTCAGTCAGTCTTTGTATTGACACCCTAGCCATCCATAAGAGTCATACTAAGAGGGTCTCTGCGTAGTGGGACAATCATAAAAAGGAAACTTAAATGGGATAAAGCCATTACCAGAAAACCCCCCACCCATGTTCGTTAAAAACAAAAGTGACAAGTACACTCACATCAAATGGATATTTGATAGTTATTCGCGTAGCATACGTTCAAAATACGATTGATAAATCAGAGAACAAAAGTATCCCGAAAGTCGGACAGCGGCTATCTCAATGGTAGGTAGAAACGGTCACACACGCAAAATCTCACCATTGGTGAACCTCGGAGCTCTAACCAAGGAACGGAAAAATCTATAAAGAAGTGGAAGTTCAGTAGGTTTCTTCACTCTTCAGCCGATGAATGTGAGAAATGGGAGAGTGGACTATTGTGTAGCCTGGAGAGCACAGTCTCTCCCCTTCTGTTTTTTTTTATTTGCACCAAACAGAGGACCTCCCTCACGTCACGGTCAATAATTATGGAAGACTGCGTTGTCGGCCTGAGTGCTCCACTCCTTTGAGTAGAGGAACTGCACCTGGCGTTTGCTTTTGGATTTTCAGTCTGTATGGCACAGTGGATTAGGGGCCAAGATCTATTCCATGGCAACTCTTGACGAGAAGTCGGTCAACATCCTCATTGCCTCGAATACCCACAAAGACAGGGAAAGCCAGATGACTAGAGCATTGCGCTCGTAATCTGCTGATCCGGGTTTGGGTCCTGTTTAAGGGAATTTTTCCCTCTGAAGTTAACACCAGTACCGACTCCTTCCCCCCCTCGCACCCCCCCCCCCCCTCCACCAAAAGTCCTTCGGACGAGTCTTTAAATAAACTGAGGTCCCGTATGCGAACACACAGAACATCTTGCGCACACGTAAAAACCAGTTCCACTTTTCGAAAGCGTAGGCCATTGCGTTCCTGTGGGAACACATGACAATATTTACAAATTTGCATGCACATGGGGTCTGGATGGGGTAAAAAACAGCACATGAAGATTTATTCCATTATCTTGGAAATAAAACGACAAATAACAAAAACAAAAGAACGTTCGTCGCAATCAAGGCAAGAGCTATGTCATATCCGGCCCGTGAAAACGAGCACGGAATAATAAAAACAAAACAAAACAAACAAACAAACAACAAAAACAAACAAAACAAAAAACTAGTTTGTCTTTTGTGTGTGACCGACTTATGCTTTTTGTAGAATGAAAACAAATATCTTTCAGGAAGAGTGGCAAAAGCGCATACACCTAGGTGTGTGAGAGAGACACTGTCAGGTTAGGAGGCTAGGGCGGAGCGCCTTGCTGGTGTGGAGAGATTTCATCCAGTCACAGGGACAAGGGGATTCTAGGAGGTATTTCCAGCCTCTGTTATGACAGAGGGAGGGTCATAACAAGGTTGCGCAATACATTTATTCCTTAGCGCTTTTTGCTTCTCGCGTTGTCCGCCTTTTTTTGTCTGTTATCTGTATCTCTGTCTATCTGTCTGTCTGTATGTATGTCTGTATGTCTCTCTGTCTGTCCCTTTTTTTTTCTTAGCTGTCTCCGTCTTTCTCGTTTTATCTGTCTCTATCTGGACAGCTCTTTGTCTGTGTGTCCGTCTGTGTCTGTGTGTCTTCAATTTTACGTCTGTTCACTTAAAGTAATATTAGACGACTGTGTCTGTGTCTGTCTGTCTGTCTGTCTGTCCCTCTGTCTCTCTGTCTCTTTCTGTGTCTCTGTGTCTCTCTCTGTGTCTCTCTCTGTCTCTGTCTCTCTCTGTCTGTCTGTCTGTCTCTGTATCTGTCTGTCTGT
>CM054134.1:27824039-27826539 GCA_028751875.1 Rapana venosa | reverse complement strand
GGTGTGGGGGTGGGGGGGGGGGGGTGGGGGGGGGTTGTTTGTTACCTGTTGTTTTCTTGCTCGAATTCTCTAGTTTTCACACATCCCTGCCCTTCCTTTCTTCCTCCTTCTCTTTCTCCACTTGAAAAAAATTACTTTCTTTCTTCTTCTCTTCTTCTTCTTCTTTCTTCTTCTTCTTCTTCTTCTTCTTCTTCTTCTTCTTCTACTACGACTACTATACTACTACTACTACTACTACTACTACTACTACTACTACTACTACTACTACTTATTTGTCCGTCGTCCTTTTTGCATTATCTGTTCCTGAAGTTGATGCTGTTGATGTTGATGATGATGATGATGATGATGGTGATGATGATGATGTTGTTGTTGTTGTTGTTGTTGTTGTTGTTGTTCTTCTTCTTCTTCTTCTTCTTCTTCTTCTTCTTCTTCTTCTTCTTTTCTTCTTCTTCTTCTTCTTCTTTTTTGTCTAATGTTTGCCCTTCTATCGTTTTTATATTT
This sequence comes from Rapana venosa, assembly GCA_028751875.1. Lineage (NCBI taxonomy): Eukaryota > Metazoa > Mollusca > Gastropoda > Neogastropoda > Muricidae > Rapana > Rapana venosa. The sequence goes on along the minus strand of CM054134.1, from coordinate 27,826,038 downwards.
TTTTTATTTTCAAAAAATCAATTTCCGCTGTTTTTTTTTTATGGTTCTCTCTTGTTTAATTTTTCTTGCTTGCTTTCTTTCATTCCTTCCGGATTTCTTTATTGTTTTGTTTCTAAGAGTACGATTGCTTCCATTTTTTTGTTTCTTCCTTATTTCCTTGTTCTTTCTTTCTTTCTTCCTTTTGCTTGTTTGTTTGCTTTTGTTCTCTCTCTCTCTCTCTCTCTCTCTCTCTCTCTCTCTCTCTCTCTCTCTCTCTTTCTTCTTTCTTTCTTTCTTTTTTTCTTTCTGTCTGTCTGTCTGTCTTTCTTTTTTCTTTCTGTCTGTCTGTCTGTCTTTCTTTCTTTCTGTCTTTCTGTCTGTCTGCCTTTCTTCTTTCTGTTTTTCTTAATGTTTCTGTTTCTCCTTCTTTCCTTTCTTTGCATCCGTCTTTTCCTCTTCCACTTTCCCGCTCTGCCTCTCATTTCTTTTCTTCCTTGAGCTCCTGTACATTTCTTCTTCTTTCTTGAATTTTGCTCCTATTTCTATATAGTCTTTTTATTTTCTTTCTGTAGTTTTTGTTTTTTCCTTTTTCTTTCTTTTGACATTATTTGTCTATCTATAAGTGGTTTGTGTTTTAAAAAAAATCTTTTGAATTTTCGTTTACTTTTCATTTTTTGTTTTGTTTTTTCCTTTTCTTCCTTTGAATTTTTCTCTCTCTCTCTACTATATATAAAAGTGCTTGTTTTTGCTTCTTTTGAATGACTGTTTACCTTTTATATGTCTGTTTGTTTGTTTTTGTTCTCAGTGGCTGAATTTTGTTTTTTGTCTGTTTCGTTGATATTTTCATAGTTTGTTTGTCTGTTTGTTCATAATATTGTTTTTCTGTTTTTTTAATCCCATGAGACTTCCTATTCTCCGTTATTCTCTGTTGGTTGTTGATGTTGTTTCGTTTTGGTTTGTATTATTTCTTCCTGATTAAATTTTTGTTTTCTTTCACAATTTCTGCTTTCTTTGATCTGCTCCCTTTTATTTGTTTTGGTTGTTTTATTGGTCGACTTCTTTTCTTTTCGTTCTTTGTTTCATTCTCTGTCTTTGTTTCTTCACCCCCCCCCCCCCCCCCCCACCACCCGCTTCTTTCTGTCTGTCTGTCTTTCTTTCTGTCTGTCTTTCTTTCTGTCTGTCTTTCTTTCTGTCTGTCTTTCTTTCTTTCTGTCTTTCTTTCTTTCTCTCTTTCTTCTTTCTGTCTTTCTTTCTGTCTTTCTTTCTGTCCTTCTTTCTGTCTTTCTTTCTTTCTTTCCCTCTGCTTCCTTCCTTCTTTCTCTCTTAATCTTCCTTCCTTTCTTTTTTTCTTCCCCTTTTCATTTTTTTACCGCTCAGACAACATATTTTATGATCCGTAAACTTTTAATTAATGCATCGGGAACTTAAGAAACTATACAAATTCTGCAATCTCTGGAAAAAAAAAACACTTTTGATTTGACCTTGATTAGAGGTCACATATGCAGTTTCAGTGGTTTGATGGCCTACAGGTTATCCCACCTGACTATGAGGTTTGTGGTTTGATCCCGATGTGACATTACACTTTCCGCCTCCATTCTGCTAGACGTTGTGCTGTAGTCTGGATGCTAGTGTTTCAGAAGAGACTTTAAAACCGAATACCTTTTTTCTAACGTTTATTTACGCTGGTTAAAGAACCAACGGCATCAAGGTAGTTTCACTGATTATATATGCAAAAAAACCCCACAAACAAACCCCCAAAACAGACCTTATTTCTCATAGTGGAAAATAAGGGGGGAAAAGGGAGCCCTAGCGACAGATTTTTCTGTGGAAGAGCGGCTCAAAGTTCACGCACAGGAAATCATGTTGTGACAGTAGCGGTTCAAAGGAGAGCATGGCATAGCGAGGCACAACACAGCACAGCACAGCACAGTGCAGCACAGCATAGCGCAGCACAGCATAGCACAGTGCAGTACAGCACAGCACAGCACAACACAGCGCAGCACAGCATAGCACAGTGCAG
>CM054134.1:27814039-27816539 GCA_028751875.1 Rapana venosa | reverse complement strand
CAGCAGGATTGACTGAATTAGGGCTTTGTAGAGCTTTAGTTTGATTGGGAAACTGATCTCTTTACTTTTCCATATGGTGGTGAGTTTTGTCATGGAAGATGTTGCCATGGCTATTCTGACTTTGATTTCTGTCGTCGATCGCCCGTCCTTTGTGAGTGTAGCGCCGAGGTATTTAAAAGCATCTCCCTCCTCCAGTTGTTGGCCGTTCATGTAAATTTTAGCGGTGGCATTGCTCGTGCTGTTCACAAGTACTTTACTTTTCTCCGAGCTCACCTCCATCCCATATGCTCCAGCTCTGTTCTCAAGTTGGTCGTAAGATCTTGCAGCTCTGTGTTACTTCCGCCCATGAGGTCAATGTCATCGGCAAACCGTAAGTTGTTGAGGGGTCTGCCGCCAATGGAGATGGTAGAGTGGAAGTCATGGAGGGTCTCTCTCATGATGTTTTCCAAGAACAGATTGAACAGGACTGGAGATAACAGGCATCCTTGTCGGACCCCAACTGTGGTTTTGAAGTAGTCTCCGACCTGATTGTTCAGAAGGACTGCACTGCTTGCAGTGTTGTATAGTGCTTGGATGGATTGCACTAGTCCTTCTTCAATGCCAAACATTCTGAGGACCTGCCACAGGCCTTCGTGCCATACTCTGTCAAAAGCCTTCTTGAAGTCGATGAAGTTGTGGAACAGGTCTCTCTGATGTTGGAGATGTTTTTTCCATCATGATGTGGCAGTTAAAAATCTGTTCGATTGTGCTCCTGCCTGCCCTGAACCCAGCTTGTTCCTCTGCAAGGTGTTCTTCTGCCTCCTTCTTGAGTCGATTCAAAATAACTTTGAGCATGATCTTGCTGGCGTGGCTGATGAGGCTGATTGTTCTATAGTTTTGGCATTGGCGTAAATTCCCCTTCTTGGGCAGGGGTATGATGAGTGATTGTGTCCATTCTGTTGGCCACTGTTTTGTCTCCCAAATCTTCTGACAGATAGCTGTAACATATGTGATGACTGTTTCGCCACCATGCTTGAGCAGCTCTGCTGGTATATTGTCTGCTCCTGGGGACTTTCCTACTGGTAAGCTGCGGATGGCTTCTTCCACTTCTTCCCTCAGTATAGGTAATGGCGAGGGTGCTCTTGATGTTGCTGCTTTCTCTTCTATTATGCTCTTGTCAGGTTGTATTGGGTAGTTGTACAGTTCTTGACAATATTCAGACCAACTGTTCAATGCAGCTGAGCTTTCTGTGAGGAGGTTTCCGGAGCTGTCTTCAATGACTGATGATTTGGTTTGAAGTGGTTTTGTGAGTTTCTTCAGGGTGTCGTATGCCTTTTTACTGTTGCCCACTTTCATGTTTTTTTCGATCTCATCACATTGCAAGATTAAAAAGAAAGTCGTTTGATGTCGAAGTGTGGCCACGTCCTATTATCATAGCTATGTGCTTCCTTCTTCTTCTCTGCAGCATTCTTCTTCTTCTTCTTCTTGTTCTTCTTCTTGTTCTTGTTCTCCTTCTTCTTCTTCTTCTTCTTCTTCTTCTTCTTCTTCTTCTTCTTCTTCTTCTTCTTTCTTCTTCTTCTTCTTCTTCTTCTTCTTCTTCTTCTTTGCAGTCTTCTTCTTCTTTGCAGTCTTCTTCTTCTTGTTCTTCTTGTTCTTCTTGTTCTTCTTGTTCTTCTTGTTCTTGTTCTTCTTCTTCTTCTTCTTCTCATTTGCAGTCTTCGTTTTCTTCTTCTCTCTTCTTCTTCTTCTTTCTTCTTCTTCTTCTTCTTCTTCTTCTTCTTCTTCTTCTTTCTTCTTCTTCTTCATTTGCAGTCTTCGTTTTCTTCTTCTTCTTCTTCTTTTCTTCTTCTTCTTCTTTCTTCTTCTTCTTTTCTTCTTCTTTCTTTCTTCTTCTTCTTCTTCTTCTTCTTCTTCTCATTTGCAGTCTTCGTTTTCTTCTCCTTCTTCTTCTTCTTCTTCTTCTCTCTTCTTTCTTTCTTCTTCTTCTTCTTCTTCTTCTTTCTTCTTCTTCTTCTTCTTCTTCTTCTCAATTCTTCTTCTTCTTCTTCTTCTTCTTCTTTCTTCTTCTTCTTCGTTCTTCTTCTTTCTTCTTCTTCTTCTTTTCTTCTTCTTCTTCTTCTTCTTTCTTCTTTCTTCTCATTTGCAGTCTTCGTTTCTCTCTTCTTCTTCTTCTTCTTCTTCTTCTTCTTCTTCTTCTCATTTGCAGTCTTCGTTTTCTTTCTTCTTCTTCTTCTTCTTCTTTCTTCTTCATCTTCTTCTTCTTCTTCTCTTCCTTCTTCTTCTTCTTCTTCTTCTTCTCATTTGCAGTCTTCGTTTTCTTCTTCTTCTTTCTTCTTCTTCTTTCTTCTTCTTCTTCTTCTTCTTCTTCTTCTTCTTCTTTTTTGCAGTCTTCTTCTTCTTCTTCTTCTTCTTCTTCTTCTTCTTCTTCTTCTTCTTCTTCTTCTTCTTCTTCTTCTTCTCAGTCTTCTTTTTCTTCTTCTTCTTCTTCTTCTTTTCTTCTTCTTCTTCTTCTTCTTCTTCT
>CM054134.1:27794039-27804039 GCA_028751875.1 Rapana venosa | reverse complement strand
TGGTCTCACAGTGATTCTTAGGTGTGACAGATGATACAGAATGCATATTCTGTGCGATTATTCAAGGTGTTAATCTAAGAAATGCCCACCACCAACAACAGTTAAAGTTTTCTTAATTGTCCTCTTTAGTATGTTCATTAAATAATCTTAGTGAAATGTGGTTAGATCAGAAGGTTTTATCACCAAGAGCTGCAGTAATTGTATAATTGATTAGCACAACAGTTTATCAATGTAATCAAAATGGCATAATTTTGTTTGTCTGGGGTCTTCAGTCTAGATTCTATCCTTAAGTACTTTGATTACTTTCATTACTGCAAGAGAAACAAAAAACAGGCCAAGTGCAGCCGATCCAGACACAAAATACTCGAGAAATCCAATGATTTCCACGTCGCGAACGTATATATTTGGTTATTTTATGATTATCATCACTATCACACAATCCCTTCCTGGCCTAGCAGGTAGCGAAGTGAACTCCAACTCTATAGTTTCCCGTCTAGACCCCTATACCTGTCTTCTCTTGATGAAGGTACAGTGGTTTCAAGACAAGATGCCAGACACCGTAAGACACTTATAATTATGTCGCTGCTTTCCCTTTGATGAGTTCTATAGCGTGCTGCATGCCAGCTGTTCATTATGAACAGTACCCGCTGTGTCACGGCTGCTCGTCAGTAGAGTTTGATGAGTCTGACTTGTCCATCAGTCTAGCTTTCCCATTTTTAGGGTCAGGGAAGGTAAAGCAGCGAGGGAGAGGAGATGGGTGCCGCCCTCAAAATGCTGGCCCCTAGAGAAGTGAGGTCTCTGACGCCTCGCTCCCCTACGACCTTACAGGTTATGGGACACCTTTACTTTACTTTTACTATCTTTTCGTGTACACAAGCCATAGTGATCCTCCTGCGTGAAGTGTGGTTGAGAGGTAGGATGGGGTGGGGGTGGGGGTGGGGGGGGGGGTGAGCGAACAGTGATGAGCAGCACACCACAGAAAGCAGCGTTCGTCTGAAGCAGAGGAGAGGTCTGGCTAAGCCGCTGTTTGCCAATAAATGCCAACTTACCTGATAGTAAACATGTAAGTACGGAAGATGTATAGGGAAGTAAATGGAGTTTACTACTTACTACCCAGGACAAAAGAAAGAGGAAAGGAGAAGTATTAGAGAGAGAGAGAGAGAGAGAGAGAGGAGAGAGAGAGAGAGAGAGAGAGAGAGAGAGAGAGAGAGAGAGAGAGAGAGAGAGAGGCGAAAAGAGAGAGGAGAGAGAGAGAGAGAGAGTAGAGAGAGAGAGAAGAGAGAGAGAGGGAGAGGGAAGGAGAGAGAATGTGTGTGCATGCGTGCGTGTGTGTGTTTGTGTGTGTGTGAGTGTGTCACATACACTCTCTCTTGTGGGTGGGTGTTGTGTTGTGTGTGTGTGTGTGTGGTGTAGAGAGAGAGAGAGAGAGAGAGAGAGAGAGAGAGAGAGAGAGAGAGAGAGAGAGAGAGAGAGAGAGAGAGAGAAAAGAGAGAAGAGAGAGAGAGAGAGAGAGAGAGAAGAGAGAGAGAGAGAGAGAGAGAGATCCTCCTTAAACTTTGCCCCGGCAAAATACTTGATCAGTTACTTATGGGAACAAAGTGCAAAAGCCTACAGTCATTAGAATGCTGTTGTGCTTTGAGATAGTATGTTGAGCTTGTCTTCAGTTCAAAACATAACAACCTGTACTCTCGAGGAGCAAAGATCCTCTGAAGTTGAAGTAGGACTACTGACCTAGTATATGGAGGTCTTTTAAAGCAGTCATACGCGGGGAGTTATCAGCCAGTGTGTGATAGGTGAATCAGAGTGCATATTCAGGGTTACACACAAGGTGTAAAGCTGTGGAACGCCTAGCAACAACAACAACAACGACAACGACAACAACGACAACAAGAGGAATAACAACAACAGTTAAAAAAAAGTCACTACTACTTTTTCTTTATCTCTCTTCATGTTTCCACTACGGTCGTTAAGAGCTCTCAACAAACTGTGGTTAATTCATACCAGGTTTTCTTATGACATTTGTATGAGCTGCAATACTTTTATTTTTTAACGAAAGGGAGAATCAATTCCAAACGAGGACAGTTGTGTGTGTGTGTGGCTTCCAACCAATATTGTTTACTGTCAATCACTTTAACTACTGCGAGACAGTTAAAAAAGAAAGGCAGAGTATAGCAGCATCATAAAACAAACTATTTCGCAATTTCCACGATAATCCAATCTTAAAACGCATGGAAGGTGTTGGGTTTGTTTTTATTGTTATTTTTACAACATCCGTTCTTGTTGGACAGTAAAAGACAATCACAAACTCTATCCTTTCCTGTCTAGACCTATAATTATCATCCGTTATCTCCTGATGAAGCTTTCGCCACTGTGGTTAAAAGTGACGGTGCCAGACATTGAAGAACAATTAGAAGTCCTTTGCCTTCCCTTTAAGAGACCTTTTGCGTGCTGCAGGCCGATAGCATCTTTCTGAACAGTGCCCATTATGTCAGAGCTGCTCTTTGAAAGAGTTGGATGAGTCTGTCCCCCTTGTGCTCTTTTCGAGTACATAAGTCACACTGGGTCCTTCCTGGTGAGGTATGGGCAAGATCAGGGACACCGTTAATAGCATTGACTCCTTGATCACAGAATCGTAACATTCGTCTAAAGGAAAGGGACTGATTTGAAGCCATTGTTTCTTGCGATACCAGTTGCTTTAAGAGATGATGAAATAAAGATGTACACGGAATCTAGAGTGGTGGATTTTTTTTTCCGGCTTAGCGAGGGAAAACAGTAAATTAGGACAGGTGGTGGGAAGTACAGAGAGAGGGGAAAGGAAGAGAGAGAGAGAGAGAGAGAGAGAGAGAGAGAGAGAGAGAGAGAGAGAGAGAGAGAGAGAGAGAGAGAGAGAGAGAGAGAGAGAGAAGACAGAGAGAGGAGAGAGACAGAGAGAGACAGAGAGAGACAGAAACAGAGAAAGAGAAAAACAGACAGACAGACAGAGACAGAGAGTTAAAGGCACAAACATGCAGGCAAATAGACAAAGTAGGCTGACTGTTGGGTTGATAGACAAACAAACGAATACACAGACAGACAGACAGACAGACAGACAGACAGACATCAAGCAAAAGCAAAAAGACAGAAAAGACCGATAATCAACTCAGAGCACGTCTCATCACTCTCTCAACCTCTAGGAGATGTTTCAGAAAAACCACACACTCAGTGTCGTTCAATTCAACGTGAAAAAAGCCAACCTCTCTTCTCTTCTCTCACCCCCAAGTTTGTTACCCAGACAATAATAGCCGTACTTCAGATATCGCATTTTGACGCTACATGCGAGGCAGCTTCAGTTTCACTATCTTCAGAAAGTGTCACTCTGTCAGAACATTCAGTACACTACGTCTTGTAGGTCACAAGAAAAGAAGAATAACGCTAGTGGTAATAATAATAATAATAATAATAATAATAATAATAATAATAATAATAATAATAATAATAATGTATGGAATTTATATAGCGCTGAATCTTGTATAGCAACAAATCAAAGCGCTCAGATTTTTTTTTATCGAGGATAATGGAATAAGCAGTTATGTGCCTTTTTACATCTAGTCCCCTTGTGTATGCGGTTTTGTAGATTTTGTCATCTGTTCCCACCGGCACACAATGGCCTACTCTTTCGAAAAGAGGAACAGGATTTAACGTGTGCGCAAGATGTTCTGCATGCGTTCGCACACGGGGCCTCGGTTTATTATCTCATCCGAAGGACTTTGACATTCAGTTCGATTTTTTTGTGGTCAAACTGGGAAGAAAGGGCGAGGCTGGGAATCGAACCCAGAACCACACGGCTTACTTGTTGGCAAGCAAACGTCTTAACCATCCTGCCACCTTCCTTCTTAATACATGTCAAAGCCACGTGTAAAACATACATAACCGTGATGCGTCTAGGTCTTAGCTTGCAGAAGAAACTCTTGCTCAAAAGTAAACAACATTGTGTCAAATGCTGCAGCTGAGTGAGATTCATCACGCATGGCGCATACATGACAGCTGCAACAAGCTAAGAGAGAAGAAACATGTATCAGTCTCCCTCAGCAGGCTGTTTTGGTTTTTTTGGTTGGTGTGTGTGTGTGTGTGTGTGTGTGTGTGTGTGTGTGTGTGTGTGTGTGTGTGTGTGTGTGTGTGTGTGTGTGTGTGTGTGTGTGTAGCCAGGGTGACCTTTTTTACGCTGTGAGAGATGGATAACTTTCTATGTTTAGCCTGCCTTGCTGGTGTAAATATAGACTAGCATTTTCAGGGTCACGGATTTTTGTGCTGGATTATTTTTTTTTGATAAAATAAAAGATTGTTTTGTTGTTGTTGTTGTTGATAATAATAATGATGTTGTTGTTGTTGTTGCTGTTTGTTGGTTGTTGTTTTTTAATGTGTGCAGGTGAGACACATCAATCGGTATGGGATTATTTACTGTCAGGGAGGATTGTCTGTTATGTATTAAGGGTTCATGTTCTGAGATTGTATAGCAGCATTCTAGTGCGAATGTATTGTATTGTATTGTATTGTAAATGTCTTGCGTTATTCTATAACGCATCTTATTGTATCACTTTGTAGTGTATTGTATCACATTGTAGTGTATTGTATCACATTGTATATGATCCCCGAAGTCGGAATGCAGCTACCTTAATGGTGGGTAAAAACGGTCGCATACACAAACTCTGGCCATTGGTGGACCGCGTACTCGGAGCTCTAGCTGACAAAACCAGGAGAATCATTGTCCACCACTTATTGCAAAGTACTGTTAACCCTGTGTTAAAACTCCATTTTTCTGTTGTCACTGGAAGTCTACTTCAAAACGCTTAAAAATGTAGCTACAGAAAACCATAGGGGATTTCTTCTTCAGTAATTATACAGGTGTATCAATGTCCCCCAGTTCACCCAGCTGTCAATGGGTACCTGCCCTCTTTAGGGTCAGGGAAGTTAAAGCAGCGAGGGAGAGGAGATGGGTGCCGCCCTAAATATGCTGGCCCCTTGAGAAGTTGAGGTCTCTGACGCCTCACTCCCCTACGACCACATAGGTTATGGGACACCTTTACCTGTTTTACCTTTTATCAAAGTTTGTAGAAGGTGTGTGCGTGTGTGTGTGTGTGTGTGTGTGTGTGTGTGTGTGTGTGTGTGTGTGTGTGTGTGTGTGTGTGTGTGTGTGTGTGTGTGTGTGTGTGTGTGTGTGTGTGTGTGAGAGAGCGAGTATAAACTTGAACTTAACAAACTTACATAAGGCAGTCTTATATAAAGTAGCTGGGTAAACCAGATGCTTCTTTTCAGCAGACCTACTTCACGATGTTTTGAGGGCACAAGACCTGAGGTACATGAATCACTGTACAATGACACTAGTGACTCTGCAGACAAGACAGGACGCTTTGTCACGGCAACAATTCAGACAACAGTACTCGGACCAGTGAAACCTTGCACACACTTAAGAGACCTACAGCGTATTAAATTTAGCTTCAGTGTTGCTATTTCACAGTCAGGGTTTTAGAGTGCAAGGGGAGATTCTGGGGAGAAAGAAAAACCTTTGTGTCTTCTGCCTTTTTCGTGAAATTCTTTCACAAAGACACAGCAGGTTCAAGCTTTGACAAAAAATCAATTGATTATAGTTGGAGGACTTTGATGTGGAAGTCTTCAATGCGATGTCTGTATATCTCAGAGCAAACTGAACAAATAAGGGGGATGTAGTGTACTATCATTAGACAAAGAATAAAAAGGGGGAGAAACAAAACTTGCACAACAGTTTCTAATTGTTGTTGCGTGCACGAGATACAACGTACATCCTGAAATTCTTATATCTACGAATATTTCAAGTACTTCCGCAAGTTGGTTTTTTTTCTAGCTGAGATAGAACAAAAAAAAGAAAAGAAACAACAAAACTACTTAGTACTGTTGTGTAGAAGAGGATGGCTTACAAGGAAAAACAATGTTAAAAAGTGACAGTAACAAAAAGTACTTTAGTGAGAAAAAAATAATATGGGATGATGGGAAGTGTTTAAATGTGTAAAGGGATATGTGCATTAATATAACCATTTACTGTATGATACTGATAGACAGTAACATTGTCATGTCTATCGTGTATAAAAACTCATCGGAAAATCAAGCTAACTCTCTGTCTCTCTGTCTCAGATAGCACACATGGGCATATGCTAAAGCATGTCAGTGTGTGTATGCAAGCGTGCATAATTATGGCTCTGTGTGTGTGTGTGTGTGTGTGTGTGTGTGTGTGTGTGTAGCCAGGGTGACCTTTTTACGCTGTGAGAGATGGATAACTTTCTATGTTTAGCCTGCCTTGCTGGTGTAAATATAGACTAGCATTTTCAGGGTCACGGATTTTTGTGCTGGATTATTTTTTTTTGATAAAATAAAAGATTGTTTTGTTGTTGTTGTTGTTGATAATAATGATGTTGTTGTTGTTGTTGCTGTTTGTTGGTTGTTGTTTTTTAATGTGTGCAGGTGAGACACATCAATCGGTATGGGATTATTTACTGTCAGGGAGGATTGTCTGTTATGTATTAAGGGTTCATGTTCTGAGATTGTATAGCAGCATTCTAGTGCGAATGTATTGTATTGTATTGTATTGTATTGTAAATGTCTTGCGTTATTCTATAACGCATCTTATTGTATCACTTTGTAGTGTATTGTATCACATTGTAGTGTATTGTATCACATTGTATATGATCCCCGAAGTCGGAATGCAGCTACCTTAATGGTGGATAAAAACGGTCGCATACACAAACTCTGGCCATTGGTGGACCGCGTACTCGGAGCTCTAGCTGACAAAACCAGGAGAATCATTGTCCACCACTTATTGCAAAGTACTGTTAACCCTGTGTTAAAACTCCATTTTTCTGTTGTCACTGGAAGTCTACTTCAAAACGCTTAAAAATGTAGCTACAGAAAACCATAGGGGATTTCTTCTTCAGTAATTATACAGGTGTATCAATGTCCCCCAGTTCACCCAGCTGTCAATGGGTACCTGCCCTCTTTAGGGTCAGGGAAGTTAAAGCAGCGAGGGAGAGGAGATGGGTGCCGCCCTAAATATGCTGGCCCCTTGAGAAGTTGAGGTCTCTGACGCCTCACTCCCCTACGACCACATAGGTTATGGGACACCTTTATCTGTTTTACCTTTTATCAAAGTTTGTAGAAGGTGTGTGTGCGTGTGTGTGTGTGTGTGTGTGTGTGTGTGTGTGTGTGTGTGTGTGTGTGTGTGTGTGTGTGTGTGTGTGTGTGTGTGTGTGTGTGTGTGTGTGTGTGTGTGTGTGTGGTGAGAGAGCGAGTATAAACTTGAACTTAACAAACTTACATAAGGCAGTCTTATATAAAGTAGCTGGGTAAACCAGATGCTTCTTTTCAGCAGACCTACTTCACGATGTTTTGAGGGCACAAGACCTGAGGTACATGAATCACTGTACAATGACACTAGTGACTCTGCAGACAAGACAGGACGCTTTGTCACGGCAACAATTCAGACAACAGTACTCGGACCAGTGAAACCTTGCACACACTTAAGAGACCTACAGCGTATTAAATTTAGCTTCAGTGTTGCTATTTCACAGTCAGGGTTTTAGAGTGCAAGGGGAGATTCTGGGGAGAAAGAAAAACCTTTGTGTCTTCTGCCTTTTTCGTGAAATTCTTTCACAAAGACACAGCAGGTTCAAGCTTTGACAAAAAATCAATTGATTATAGTTGGAGGACTTTGATGTGGAAGTCTTCAATGCGATGTCTGTATATCTCAGAGCAAACTGAACAAATAAGGGGGATGTAGTGTACTATCATTAGACAAAGAATAAAAAGGGGGAGAAACAAAACTTGCACAACAGTTTCTAATTGTTGTTGCGTGCACGAGATACAACGTACATCCTGAAATTCTTATATCTACGAATATTTCAAGTACTTCCGCAAGTTGGTTTTTTTTCTAGCTGAGATAGAACAAAAAAAAGAAAAGAAACAACAAAACTACTTAGTACTGTTGTGTAGAAGAGGATGGCTTACAAGGAAAAACAATGTTAAAAAGTGACAGTAACAAAAAGTACTTTAGTGAGAAAAAAATAATATGGGATGATGGGAAGTGTTTAAATGTGTAAAGGGATATGTGCATTAATATAACCATTTACTGTATGATACTGATAGACAGTAACATTGTCATGTCTATCGTGTATAAAAACTCATCGGAAAATCAAGCTAACTCTCTGTCTCTCTGTCTCAGATAGCACACATTGGCATATGCTAAAGCATGTCAGTGTGTGTATGCAAGCGTGCATAATTATGGCTCTGTGTGTGTGTGTGTGTGTGTGTGTGTGTGTGTGTGTGTGTGTGTGTGTGTGTGTGTGTGTGTGTGTGTGTGTGTGTGTGTGTAGCCAGGGTGACCTTTTTTACGCTGTGAGAGATGGATAACTTTCTATGTTTAGCCTGCCTTGCTGGTGTAAATATAGACTAGCATTTTCAGGGTCACGGATTTTTGTGCTGGATTATTTTTTTTTGATAAAATAAAAGATTGTTTTGTTGTTGTTGTTGTTGATAATAATGATGTTGTTGTTGTTGTTGCTGTTTGTTGGTTGTTTTTTTTTAATGTGTGCAGGTGAGACACATCAATCGGTATGGGATTATTTACTGTCAGGGAGGATTGTCTGTTATGTATTAAGGGTTCATGTTCTGAGATTGTATAGCAGCATTCTAGTGCGAATGTATTGTATTGTATTGTATTGTAAATGTCTTGCGTTATTCTATAACGCATCTTATTGTATCACTTTGTAGTGTATTGTATCACATTGTAGTGTATTGTATCACATTGTATATGATCCCCGAAGTCGGAATGCAGCTACCTTAATGGTGGGTAAAAACGGTCGCATACACAAACTCTGGCCATTGGTGGACCGCGTACTCGGAGCTCTAGCTGACAAAACCAGGAGAATCATTGTCCACCACTTATTGCAAAGTACTGTTAACCCTGTGTTAAAACTCCATTTTTCTGTTGTCACTGGAAGTCTACTTCAAAACGCTTAAAAATGTAGCTACAGAAAACCATAGGGGATTTCTTCTTCAGTAATTATACAGGTGTATCAATGTCCCCCAGTTCACCCAGCTGTCAATGGGTACCTGCCCTCTTTAGGGTCAGGGAAGTTAAAGCAGCGAGGGAGAGGAGATGGGTGCCGCCCTAAATATGCTGGCCCCTTGAGAAGTTGAGGTCTCTGACGCCTCACTCCCCTACGACCACATAGGTTATGGGACACCTTTACCTGTTTTACCTTTTATCAAAGTTTGTAGAAGGTGTGTGTGCGTGTGTGTCTGTGTGTGTGTGTGTGTGTGTGTGTGAGCGAGTATAAACTTGAACTCAACAAACTTACATAAGGCAGTCTTATATAAAGTAGCTGGGTAAACCAGATGCTTCTTTTCAGCAGACCTACTTCACGATGTTTTGAGGGCACAAGACCTGGGGTACATGAATCACTGCACAATGACACTAGTAACTCTGCAGAGAAGACAGGACGCTTTGTCACGGCAACAATTCAGACAACAGTACTCGGACCAGTGAAACCTTGCACACACTTAAGAGACGTACAGCGTATTAAATTTAGCTTCAGTGTTGCTATTTCACAGTAAGGGTTTTAGAGTGCAAGGGGAGATTCTGGGGAGAAAGAAAAACCTTTGTGTCTTCTGCCTTTTTCGTGAAATTCTTTCACAAAGACACAGCAGGTTCAAGCTTTGACAAAAAAATCAATTGATTATAGTTGGAGGACTTTGATGTGGAAGTCTTCAATGCGATGTCTGTATATCTCAGAGCAAACTGAACAAATAAGGGGGATGTAGTGTACTATCATTAGACAAAGAATAAAAAGGGGGAAGAAACAAAACTTGCACAACAGTTTCTAATTGTTGTTGCGTGCACGAGATACAACGTACATCCTGAAATTCTTATATCTACGAATATTTCAAGTACTTCCGCAAGTTGGTTTTTTTTCTAGCTGAGATAGAACCAAAAAAA
>CM054134.1:27784039-27786539 GCA_028751875.1 Rapana venosa | reverse complement strand
CAGAGAGGCAGACAGAGACAGACTGAGAGAGACATAGAGAGACAGACAGAGGCAGACAGACAGAGATCAACAGAGAGAGTGACAGAGAGAAAGAAGAGAGAGAGAGAAGAGAAAGAGAGAAGAAAGAGAGAGAGAGAAAAGTGACAGACAAAGAGAGAGAGAGAGAGAGAGAGAGAGAGAGGAGAGAGAGAGAGACAGACAGACAGACAGACAGATGAGACACAGACACAGAGGACAGCAGAAAGAAGAGAAACGAGAGGAGGACAGACTGTGAGACATAGAGAGACAGACAGAGACCAACAGAGAGAGAGAGAGACAGAGACAGAAGACAGAGAGAAGAGAGAGAGGAAGAGAAAGAGAGGAGAAAGAGAGAGAAAGAGAGAGAGAGCAGTGACAGACAAAGAGAGAGAGAGAGATAGACAGGACAGAATAGAGATAGAAAGAGAGAGGCAGAGAGAGAAACAAGAAGAGAGAGAGAGAGAGAGAGAGAGAGAGAGAGAGAGAGAGAGAGAGAGAGAGAGAGAGAGAAGAGAGAGGGAGAGAGACAGACAGCGAAAAGACAGAGAGACAGAGAAGGGAGATGAATACAGAAGAAAACATATGAAGAGAGAGAGAGACGGACAGACAGACAGACAGAGACAGAGACAGACAGATAGACAGAAAGAGAAAGAAACAAACAGATGGACAGACAGAGACCAAAAACTAAACAGAAACCAGCACTACAGCCAACAGAAACAGAGACACACTACAGTCCAGAAAAGCCAAGTTGTACACAAGGGGTCAGGTCAGGTCAGGTCAGGTCAGGTCAGGGGGAGGGGTGACCACACTCAATACAAGTTTCCCTTTCCCTGAAGTTTACAACTGAGGGAGAAACACCCATACCCCCAACATGGCTAATTTCCACGGGAATTCCAGGCCTTGTAGGGACAGTGATGGACACAGCTGAGAGCCTGGAGGGGGGGGGGGGGGAGGAGAGGGGAGGGGAGGGGGTATTCACTTTGAATCCCTGGTTCGTTTTCTACTGCCTTGGGTACAGAAGGAGTAGTCTCATTGAAATGACAAGAGTTTCTTTAAGAATGTTCCTACTGTTATTATACACTTTGGAAAAAGAGAGAGAGAGAGAGAAGAGAGAGAGAGAAGGAAGAGAGAGAGAGAGAAGAGACAGAAGGAAGAAAAGAGAGAGACAGAAAGAGGAACAGAGAGGAGAAAAGACAGACTGAGAGAGCATAGAGAGACAGACAGAGGGACAGACAGAGAAACAGAGAGAGGAAGAGAGAGAGGAGAGAGGAAAGAGAGAGAGAGAGAGATGAGAGAGAGAGAGAGAGAGAGAGGAGAGAAGAAGAGAGAGAGAGACAGACAGAGAGATAGAGAGAGAGGAGAGAAGAAAAGAGAGAGAGAGGAGAGAGAGAGAGAGAGAGAGGAGAGAAGAGAGAGAGAGAGAGAGAGAGAGAGAGAGAGAGAGAGAGAGACAGCGAAGAAAGGAGAGAGCAGACAGATAGAGATAGAAAGAGAGAGAGAGAGAGAAACAGAAGAGAGAGAGAGGAAGAGAGAGAGGAGAGAGAGAGAGAGAGAGAAGAGAGAGAGAGAAGAGGAAAAAGAGAAGAGAAAGACAAAGTCAGAGAGAAGAGAGGGAGATGAACAAGGAAAAAGAAGGAGAGAGGGCAGAGGAGAGAGAGAGAGAGGGAGAGGAGAGAGAGGAAGAAGAGAGAGAAGAGAGAGAGACAGAAGGAGAGAGGAAGACAGACACAGAGACAGAGAAGACCAGACAGAGGAAGAAAGACAGATGTAACAGACACAAGGGGTCGGAGGCAGGAGGGGAGGGGGATGATATGAAGGATACAGTTTCCCTTTCCTGGAGTTACAACTGAGGAGAACATACCCCAAGCTTATTTCCAGGAATTAGCCTGTAGGGACAGTATGTGGACAACAGCTAGAGGCAAGGGAGAGAGAGGAGGAGGAGAGGGGAGAGGGGTACAACTGAATCCCGCCTTTTTCGCTGCCTGGGTACAGAAGAGTAATCAGATGACAGAGCTTCAAGAAGTCCTATGGTTATTTACACGTCAGAAGAGAGTGACAGAGAGAGAGAAAAGAGAGAGAGAGAGAGAGAAGAAGACAGACAGAAGAAGAGAGCAGACAGAGAAACAAAAGACAGACAAGACAGAAGAGAGAAAGAGGCAGACAGAGACAGAGAGAGAGAATGAAGAGGAGAGGCAGAGAAGAGAAAGAGAGAGAGAGAGAGAGAGAGAGGAGAGAGAGAGAGAGAGAGAGAGAGAGGAGAGAGAGAGAAGAGAGAGAGAGAGAGAAAAGAGAGAGAGAGAGAAGAGAGAGAGAAGACAGAGAAGAGAGAGAAAGACGAAGAAAGAGAGGAGAGTGAAAGAGAAGGAGAGGAGAGAGAGAGACAGATGAATAAAGAGAGCAGAGAGAGAAACAGCAGAGAAGAGAGAGAGAGAGAGAGAGAGAGAGGAGAGAGAGAGAAGAAAGAAGAGAGAGACCAAAACAG
>CM054134.1:27741539-27781539 GCA_028751875.1 Rapana venosa | reverse complement strand
AACAGAGAGAGAGAGAGAGACAGAGACAGAGACAGAGAGAAGAGAGAGAGAGAAGAGAAAGAGAGAGAAAGAGAGAGAGAGCAGTGACAGACAAAGAGATAGAGAGAGATAGACAGACAGATAGAGATAGAAAGAGAGAGGCAGAGAGAGAAACAGCAAGAGAGAGAGAGAGAGACAATGACAATGACAATGACAAATTCTTTTATTTCGAGGATAATGAATAAGCACACATGTGCTTTTTTACATCCAGTCCCCGCCCGTTAGGGATACATCTTAATAATAATAACCCAATACTTATACAGTCTCGCAATAAAAACAAGGGAAATAACCCTTTTCAAAACAGCTCCCCCCCAACAACCCTCCCCCCCCCCCCAAAAGCAAGCAATTAAAAGAAAATCCTAAGAATACCCCACCCCTACCCCCACCCCCCAAAAAACCCTAACCAAAACAAACAAACAAACAAAAGAGAAGGAAAAACCAAACCAACAAAAGATGATAAAAAAAGAGAAAACAGACAAACAACAACAGCAAGAACAAGAGCAACAACAAAGCCAAGAAAAATAACACAACCAAACTTAATAAGTCATAAAGATAAACATCTACACATTGTCAAATGGTACACATACTTGTTACACATAATTATAAGATATTGAAATAGGGCACTCATTAAAACTTAAGTACAGAGGCAAGTCCAATAAAGTATTGAAAATATAAAAATATGAATCCTTCATCAGAGAGAGAGAGAGAGAGAGAGAGAGAGAGAGAGAGAGAGAGAGAGAGAGGGAGAGAGACAGACAGCGATAAAGACAGAGAGACAGAGAAGGGAGATGAATACAGAAGGAAACGTATGGAGAGAGAGAGACAGAGATAGAGACAGAGAGACAAAGACACAGAGACAGACAGACAGAGACAGAAAACGAAACAAACAGATATACAGACAGAGACCAAAAACTAAAAAGAAACCACCACTACAGCCAACAGAAACAGAGACACACTACAGTCCAGAAAAGCCAAGTTGTACACAAGGGGTCAGGTCAGGTCAGGTCAGGTCAGGTCAGGTCAGGTGAGGTCAGGTCAGGGGGAGGGGTGACCACACTCAATACAAGTTTCCCTTTCCCTGAAGTTTACAACTGAGGGAGAAACACCCATACCCCCAACATGGCTAATTTCCCACGGGAATTCCAGGGCCTTGTAGGGACAGTGATGTGACACAGCTGAGAGCCTGGAAGGGGGAGGAGGGGGGAGGAGGGGGAGGGGGAGGGGGGTATTTCACTTTGAATCCCTGGCTTTGCTTCCTGCTGCCTTCGGGTACAGAAGGAGTAGTCCTCATGGAAATGATCAGGGTTTCTTCAAGAATGTTCCTACTGTTGTTACGCTTTTGTGACAGAGAGAGAGAGAGAGAGAGAGAGAGAGAGAGAGAGAGAGAGAGGAGAGAGAGAAGAGAGAGAGAGAGAAGAAGAGATTGAGAGAGTGAGAGATATTAACAGACAGGCAGAATGAAGGATACAATCTGAAATCTGACTTCTCCCATAACTCCTTGAGTAGTCTTTGGGCCTCAGCACTTAATTTTCCAGTCACTGTGACACGGGCAAGATGAACGTACTGAAGCTAATTCTTCTTCAAATCACTTTTTTTACATGCTGTATATGTCAGGACTGTAATCCAACTGTCCACATCTGGCCTACCCTCCTCCTAAAACTGTACTCTGACTTGTCAACATTTGCAAAAGATGTCATGTGCTCATCTACACTCAGGGCCTTGGCTTATATAGACAGCCCTCTGGGGCAGGATAGCCTAGTGGTTAGAATGTGGAGCTTGCGATCTGATGGCACGGGTTCGAGCCATCTCGAGACACATTGCACCCGTTCGAGGGGATTTTGCCCCTAGAGTTAATTAACATCAGCACTGACTGCACTTTTCCGCAATACCTTCGGTTGAGACTATAGACCGAGGTTCCGTGTACAAACACACACATAACACGCACACTCCTTAAAACCGGTTTCATGGTTTGAAAGAGTAGGCCTTTGCGTGCCTGTAGGAACGGATGACAAAATTAAGAATGAACCCGCATTGCACACTAATGCCCTGTTTAGACTCACTATACTTTACCTTTTCCTTCCGCTTTTACTCTGTGGCGTCGCGGGGAGATATAACGTGTTTAGACATCATCCACAAACCCGATGGTGATTACTTGATGGTAGGAAAACGGTTGCATTGTGAACCTCGGAGCAATAACTGAGGAACGTAAAAGTGTCATCTGCATAACAAAACACACAAATGACGGAGAAATACGATCAGGACTAATGTAGCCCCCTGGGGTAAGTGCTTCCAACATATAGCTCAGATCAGCAGACACTCTCCCCTCGCGGGAACGCCAGATCCCTGTCATTTGTTTCATTTCTATTTCATTTATACCCTTTAAGCCACGAGATTTCTCTGCGTGAAATAAAATTATTTGGGCTGCTCGCCCCGGGGAGAGCGCGTCGCCACAAGAGCAGCGCCACCCTTTTTTTTGTTTGTCTGCAACTGTATTTGTTTCCCTATCAGAGTGGCTTTTTTTCTAAGAATTTTTCCCGGGACAAGTCTCTTGTTGCCGTGGGTTCTTTTACGTGCGCTGAATAATTTTGTGTAACACACCGGACCTCGGTTTATCGTCTCATCCGAAAGACTAGCGCCCAGACCACCACTCATAGTCTAATGGATGGGGTAAAAGTTTCAGGCCCAAACGGGATTCGAACCACCGCACACTTCCGACCCGGATTTTTCGCTTTCTAGACAGGCGCGTTACCTCTAGACCACCAATCCACCGATGTCAGTATAGTCTCCACACGTTCTGGACATTCTTTGCTAGAAATTTCTTCTTTTCTATCCCTCTCTTTGTTCCAGCCTTGTTCCTGTTCTTCCTGTCACCCCCTTCTTGTCTATGATCCACCTTCTTGGTCCATTCTCCTGCCTTTTTCTCCAGAAAGACTTGAAAAAAAATAACAATTCTCTCTTATGCCGAAGTCTGATGCGCTGGGTCTGACTTGTCAGGCGCTTAACGGCAGTGTGACACATTTTCGCTCATATAACGGACAACAATAGTTGCTTTCTGAGCGTTTCAGGAAGAAGAAGAAGCAGCCACTCAAACTCGCGCTCTCAGTTTACTCAGATCACCAGCCTCGACAATGATGGCTATTCCTCACTACATCGCATGGTCTAGGCCAAATGCTTTGTCAGTCATTGTTGCTAACTTAGTGTTTACACCTCCATTAAAATGTTATCAACCCCCGAAGTTGAAATACGGCTACCTTCATGGTGGGCAAAAAATGGTTGCATACGCCAAATTTCACGCCATTGGTAAACCTTGGAGCTCTAGCCGAGGAACAAAAAGAAAGTTAGGTTAAGATTGTCGTCAGCCATAATAAGCTCTTGGTATGATCACCCGCTTTGAAGGAACAAACAATAATCTCCTTTGAAGTTCGAGTAGGGCTAGCTGCCTATATGGCGAGGAGCTTGACAAGAGTCCTACACCAGAGACAAGTTCTAGAGGTGCCTCAGTGATTGGCAGGTGTGGTGAGTGAAACGTAGGGAATACCATGGGTGACCTACAGGGCGTTAAGCTGGGGAATGCTCATCAGCAACAACAATAAGAACAACAGCAACAACATCAGCAAAAAAACCCAGCAACAGCATAAGCAAAAAAACCCAGCAACAACAGCAGTAACAGTAACAGCAACAGCAACAACATGAATATACATCTATGCTGGTCAGGTAACAGATTAACCTGAGCTTAGATCCAGATCCACATCCGAACATGTCTCTCGTGCATTCCCTCTAAGCTATGTATGGCTTACTTTGGAAAGTTTTGCGGCATAAATCTGGGAAAAGGAGACCGGAGGCACTATACCAACAGAGAGAGAGAGAGCGGGGCTAAACAAGGTGTCAAGCAGTTCTTTGAAGCAAACGTTGCTTTCGATCTGCTGTGGGGCTGATATTGATTCCTTCCCTTAGGAAATCTAACTTGCTGGCACGAACATTACTACTGCACGCTGTTTTTCTAATTTCCCTATCCTTCCTGCCCCTGCCCTAGTCTATCTTTTGTTTGAAATTTATTGCGTTGTACCGTATGTATGTTGTAGTTGTAGCGTGCTGTAGCTGTGTTGGGATGTAGATCGCTAGTTTTTATACCGTGTTGCATAATATTGGGTTATACCTTCTTTTTAAAAAACAAATAAACCTAGTTTGTACTGTATTGTACTGTAGCTCTGCTTGTATCCTATCTTGTTGTACTTTTTTCATTTTTTTCCTCGTATCGCTTTCCTTTGAGCTGTACTTTACTGTACTGAAGGAGAGTGAAGGAAGCTGGTTGTCAACCCCTTCAGTAGTGCCCAAACGGTATACAAGACTACAGGAAAGGAGAAAGTGGAGATAATCGTACACTCTACTGCATTGCATTATCTTGCCGCAATTGGTCTAAATAGCCCATCAATGGGTCATCATCATCATCATCATCATCATCATCATCATCATCATCATCATCATCATCAGTCCCGTGACCTTGGCGGTCGTGGAGGAGACACGAAAGACGATGCCGTGGTAAGCCTCCTCCATCCATCTCGGTCCTCGGCTCTGCGCAGTAGTGCCGAGTCATTCATCCTGGTCCATTCTCTGATGTTGTCCATCCATGACTTGTTCTGTCTTCCCCTCTTTCTGCCACCTTCGAGTGTTCCCTGCAGTACTGCTTTTTGCAGAGTGTTGTGGCGGGTGACGTGGCCGAACCATGTCAGCTTTTTCTTCTTGACGATGGTGAGAAGGGGTTCCTGTGGACCTGCCAGCCATGTTATTTGGCTCTTGACAAATTCATTGGTCTTTCGTTCTCTCCAGGATATGCCCAGCAGTTTTCTATGGCATTTTGTTTCAAATGACTGGATTCGCTTTGCTGTTTCAGCAGTCAATGTTCAGGTTTCACTTCCGTACAGCAGGATAGTCTGGATCAGGGTCAATGGGTCAGGCTAGCTCAATTTATGGCATCTGGAAATGAACAAACTGTTGGAAATTTTTGCAGTTTTTCTGTACAGATCTTTGAAGAAAATAACAGATGATAAGCCCGTGTAAATTCTTTGGTTGGTGTTAATTATTATTTAATTGAATAACTCATGTTTTCGTCGAGGAATGGACAGTGAATGGCTGTATACTAGCACTTGCGTATATTTTTACCCCTTCAGAAAGGACTGTGACCTATTTGAATAAATCATCTGAAGTCGGTATTGTCTTGCTTTATTGAATAGTCGGTGTATTCATTGTCTCAATAGATTCGTCTGTGGGGAAAACCAGGCTGGGTTTTTTTTTCTACGCAGAGTGCATACGTCTCAGTATAATGCGATCATTCCTTTTCTTTCTCTTGTTCTGATTGCCTGTATGTATGTAGTATGTATGTATGTATGTATGTATGTATGTTTGTTTGTCCGTCGTGTCCGACGATGACCTCCAAAATAGCAGAGGAGGCAGCTGCTGTTTTGGAAACTGGGCAAAAATTTGATTATAGTGGAGATGCCTTGCCCACAGTACATCCCCACTCTCTCGGCCAAGTGGGCATAAGGACAGTCAGCGTTGGAGATGTTCTCCAAAGGCCAACCAGCCCCCAGGGCTGCAGCACATAAGGACTGTGCGAGTCACGCCTCCTAGTCAGATTGCCTGTACTACTATCATTAATGCGCTATCAGCTTACTATAATGGGATTTTGCGACACTATTTCGTCTCGACATTATTGTGTTATGTATATCTCTTTTGTTGGGGAAGGGAGTGGGGTGAGGGGGGGGGGTGGAGATCATTGACGTGAAATAGATTACTGTGACATAAAATAAAGAATTTGGTTTATTGTCTTAGCAAAATGCTAGCACCTACACTACAACCGCTCAAAGTCTGTTGAAAGAAAGATAGATGTCCGACTTTGGATTGTAAGCAAACAATAAATTCAATTGTCTTCTCCTTCAAGCTGCTATAAAACGCTGTCCCTGTCTGTCTGTCTCTCTCTGTGTCTGTCTCCCTGATTGTCTGTCTGTCTGTCTGTCTGTCTGTCTGTCTCTCTCTCTCTATCTCTCCGACTCCTTCTCTCTCTCAGTCTCTATATCTCTCTGTCTATTTGTCTGTCTCTGGGTATATAACTTCTCTCTCTCTCTCTCTCTCTCTCTCTTCTCTCTCTCTCTCTCTCTCTCTCCTCTCCCTCTCTGTCTCTCCCCCACCCCTCCTTTCCCTCCTTCTCTCTCTCTCTTTCTTCTCTCTCTTTCTTTCTCCCCCTCTCTCTGTTCTCTCTCTCTTCGCTCTCTCTTTTCTCCCCTATCTCTCTCTTTCTCTCTTTCTTTCTTTCTTTATCTCTCTCTCTCTCCCCCAACACCCCCATCTCTCTCTCTGAAATGATGCAAAGCTTGCTATGAAAAGGAAGCAGTACACAAAAACAGAAAAATTGAAACACTTGTTCTAGCAGTTACGACAACATCAACAACAACATCATAATCAACTGCAATCACAACACCCTAAAGAAAGGTTAGAAAAAAAAACAACCCCAATAACAAAAGAAAGCCAACAACTGCTAAAACACCACTTAGAAAAATATGCAAACCCGCATGCATGGATTAACATATGCATGCATATTTAATATTATCGAAAAAAAATTTTTTAAAAAGAAGAAAAATATGTGTGCGTGTACGCACGCGTGTATAGGTGCGTGTATTTCCGTGCGTACATGCGTGTGCTTCCGCGCGCGTGCGTGTGCTTACGCACGCGTGCGTGTGTGCGTGCGTGCGTGCATGCGCGCGTGTGTGCGTGCGTGCGCGCTCATGTTGTCTATTGGACCATTTTCAGGTTAATTTCTTGATGACCAGCAGATGCACTGCAATGTCTGATTTGACAGCCTATGAAGACGTGTGCATCCATGTAAGAGTAATCTGAGGAAATGAGAAACAAAGATGTCAGCGACGGCAGAAAATCCCAAATGAGAAGACGAATGAAAAGGTGTGCTCACAAAGAGAGTTCTGATGGGGGGGGGGGGTGAGAGAGAGAGAGAGAGAGAGGAGAGAGAGAGAGAGAGTGAGAGAGAGAGAAGAGGAGAGAAAGAGAGAGAGAGAGAGAGGAGAGAGAGAGAGAGAGAGAGAGTGAGAGAGAGAGAGAGAGAGAGAGAGAGAGAGAGAGAGAAGAGAGAGAGAGGAGAGAGAAAGAGTGAGAAGAAGAAGAAGAAGAAGAAGAAAGAAGAAAGAAGAAGATGAAGAAGAGAAGAAGAAGAAGAAGAGAAGAAGAAGAAGAAGAAGAAGAAAAAGAAGAAGACGAGAAGAAAAAGAAGAAAGAAGAAGAAGAAGAAGAAGAAGAAAAGAGAGAGAGAGAGAGAGAGGAGGAGAGAGAGAGGAGATGAGAGAGAGAGGAGAGAGAGAGAGAGAGATGAGAAGAAGAAGAAGAAGAGAGAAGAAGAAGAGAAGAAGAAGAAGAGAAGAAGAGAAGAAGAAGAAGAAGAAGAAGAAGAAGAAGAAGAAGAAGAAGAAGAGAGAAGAAGAAGAAGAAAGAAGAAGGAAGAAGAAAAAGAAGAAAAAAAGAAGAAGAAGAAAAAGAAAGAAAAAGAAGAAAAGAGAGAGAGAAGAGAGAGAGAGAAGAGAGAGAGAGAGAGAGGAGAGGAGAGAGAGAGTGAGAGAGAGTGAGAGAAGGAAGAGAGAGATGAAGAAGAAGAAGAAGAAGAAGAAGAAGAAGAAGTAAGAAGAAGAAGAAGAAGAAAGAAGAAGAAAGAAGAAGAAGAAGAAGAAAGAAGAAGAAGAAGAAGAAGAAGAAGAAGAAGAAAAAGAAGAAGACGAAGAAGAAGACGAAGAAGAAGAGAAGAAGAAGAAGAAGAAGGAAGAAGAAGAAGAAGAGAAGAGAAGAAGAAGAGAGAAGAGAGGAGAGAGAGTAGAGAGAGGAATGAGAAGAAGAAGAAGGAGAAGAAGAAGGAAGAAGAAGAAAGAAGAAGAAGAAGTGAAGAAGAAGAAGGAAGAGAAGAAGAAGAGAGAAGAGAAGAGAAGAAGAAGAAGAAGAAAGAAGAGAGAAAGAAAAGAAGAAGAAGAAGAAAGAAGAAGAGAAAAGAAGAAGAAGAAGAAGAAGAAGAAGAGAGAAGAGAAGAAGAAGAGAAAGAAGAGAAGGAAGAAGAAGAAGAAGAGAAGAAGAAAGAAGAAGAGAGAAGGAAGAAGAAGAAGAAGAGAGAGAAGAAGAAGAAGAAGAAGAAGAAGAGAAGAAGAAGAAGAGAAGAAGAGAGAAGAAGAAGAAGAAGAAGAAGAGAGAGATGAGAGAGAGAGAGAGAGAGAGAGAGAGGAGAGAGAGAGAGAGAGAGAGAGAGAGAGTGAAGAAGAGAAGAAGAAGAAGAGAAGAAGAAGAGAAAAAAAGAAAAAGAAAAAGAAGAAGAAGAAGAAGAAGAAGAAGAAAGAAGAAGAAGAGAGAAGACAGAAGAAGAAGGGAAAAAGAAGAGAAGAAGAAAAGAAAGACAAGAAGAGAAGACAAGAAAGAAGAAAAAGAAGAAGAGAGAAGAGAGAGAGAGAGGAGAGAGAGAGAGGGCAGAGACGACAGAAGAGAGAGAGAGAGAGAGAGAGAGACAGAGAGAGAGGAGACAGAGAGAGACAGAGAGAGAGACAGATAGAGAGACAGAGAGAGAGAAAGAAACTCACAAGGGCTAAGCAAAGATCGAAAGCTAATCATGTTCAACCAAAAAAAAGTCTGCATCCCTAATCACTCAATTTCCTTAAAGATGTTTAAGCAGTAAAAATTAAAAAAACTGCAAAAAAAACCAACAACAACCATACCCCACTCCCGAAAATAATCCATCTTCTAAAATCCGTTGTAAAAGATTATCCCTTAAAAATCCTTAGAAACAACATCTGTGCTTTCTCCCACCTTCGTCTCCTAAAGCCGTATATACATTAATAACAATCGAACCTCTGCAGAAAACTAACACTAATAAATTTCTTAATCAACACTTAAACTTTCAAACAAATTCATTCTACAAAAATACAGAGCTACTATTCTCCTAAAAAAATAATCTCACTAATCATAGCGTCTGTCTTCACACACACACACACACACACGCACACGCACGCACACACACACACACACACACACACACTGAACACAATATCACAGGTATAATGAGAGGCAGGGGGGGGGGAAGGAAAGTACATAGGCACTCAGGCAAAATGGAGCATCGGTTTCTGCTGAGGATGACTGGTCAAGCGGACTCTGTCTATGATAAAAGCGGGGCACAGCGTTCACGCCCGCAGTTCCCAAGTGTGCCTCAGTCCTGGCTATAGGACTCATTCCAGTTTTTTCTCCCACCTTCACGCACCAACAGTGTGATCTACTTTTTGAGAGACAAACGCACAGGCGCGTGCTCGCGTGTGTGTCCGCGCGCACACATACGCTATCTCTCATACGCATACACATACACAAACTCACCACACACACACACTCGTTTTCTTCAACACACGTGTGTGTGTGTGTGTGTGTGTGTGTTGTGTGGTGTGTGTGTGTGTGTGGTGCATACACTCCTCACAAACAACCAAACAAAACACACACACAAACACACACAAAACACAAACACACACACAAATACTCCTACTTATTCAATGTCTTGAGTTTGTTTGACTTTGGCCACCAACACAACACACCACACAACACACACACAAACACACTACACACGTACAACACAACTTCGGCCCACACACTATATCACTGAGTGACAGACGTAAATGGAAGTTCAACTAATACACAACACACTTTGACAAACACACACACAACACCACAACACACAACACAACACACACACACACAACACACACACAAACGCAACACACACACTCGCGCGCACACACACACACACACACTACACACACACAAACACTCACACACACACACACACACCACACACACACACACACACACACTTGAACCAACCATCTGTGCCTGTCACTACACAGTCAGCAGACAGACGGTCATGCACACAGACAACCAAACAGACAGACAAACATCAAACAGTGAAGAAAAACCTTCCAGAGAGACACACACACACACAAGGGGAGAAAAAAACAACAACTTCTAAAGTACGTAGAGAATTAGGCAGAAGAAATACAGGGCTTTGCTGCTGCTGTTTTTGCTGCTGTTGCTGCTGCTGCTGCTGCTGCTGCTGCTGCTGCTGCTGCTACTGCTGCTGCTGCTGCTGCTGCTGCTGGACTCATGCCCTGTCAGCAGCCCGAAGGCCAGTTCTCCTTTTCCGAGTGCCTCTGACCAGTGGCCAGCACTGAACCAAGCTTTGCCACCTTTACACCTCAACAGTCCATCCTGCCCTCAAAGGAATATTCGCCCGTCTGGAAAAGCGCTCACGCATACAAGCACGCATGTTAAGTACTCAATAACGCACGCACGCACGTACGTACGTACGTACGTACGTACATACATACATACATACATACAAACATACATACATGCATGCATGCATGCATACATACATACATACATACATACATACATACATACATACATACATACATACATACATACATACATGGACACATACGAACATGTGCGCGTGTGCACACGCACACATGCATACATGCATACATTTCATCTACGCGCACGTGTCTGAGTTCTTATGTGTGTGTGTGTATGTGCCTGCGTGTGTGTGTGTGTGTGTGTGTGTGTGTGTGTGTGTGTGTGTGTGCGCGCGCGGCGTCCCGTCTGTCTCTCTGTCTGTCATTTTATCTTCATCAGTGTCCATACATATCTGTTTTGTTGAGGATGGTTGTGTAATTCAAAACAGAGTTTGACACAGACAAAAGTAGGCTACTCTAACTCTCTCAGGGTTTTGTGTATGAATTACATTTTGCGTTGTTGCCTTTAAGATGTTGATTCTGAACAAGATTTCTCAAGACACCTGTGTCAGGAATTTAATCATGAGAAAACTTTAAACAAAAAAAGTATCTTTGAAAGAAAATCCAATGACCTGGACGGCAAATGTACAAGAAAAGCAACAAAGGGTAGAATGAACAAAGGCGGAGAAAGTGAAATGAAAAAGGGAAGAAAATGAACACAGGAAAGGGGACCCGACGAAGCAGCAGAAAGATCGAAGAAACAAAAGCAGAAGCACAAAGAAACCAAGCAAAAATCAATTTCAAAAGAATGTTTGCTTTTTATACAACTGCCACAAAAAACAAAAACAAAACCACCCTCCAAAAACCCAAATAAAAAGACAGAAATGGAACGAGAGACAGAGACAAGGATAGACTACAGAACAGGGCTAGCAAGACACAGAGAGAAAGAGAGAGAGAGAGAGGAGAGAGAGGAGAGAGAGAGAGGAGAGAGAGAAGAGAGAGAGAGAGAGAGAGAGAGGAGGGAGGGAGGGAGAGAGAGAGAGAAAGAGACAGACAGACAGACAGACACACAGAGACAGAGAGACAGAGAGACAGAGAGAGACAGAGAGAGGCACAGAGATAGAGACAGAGAGAAATACAGAGAGAGAGAGGGGCAGACAGAGAGAGACAGAGACAGAGAGACATTGAGAGACAGAGAGACAGGGAGGAGAGAGAAATAGAGAGAGAGACAAACACACAGACACCTCTCCCAGAGAGAGAGAGAGACAGAGATAGAGAGAAAGAGCAGGCAGAGAGAGAGAGAGGAGAGCAGACAGAGAGACAGAGAGAGAGACTGAGAGAGACAGACATACAGACAGAGACAGACAGACATAAAGAGACAGAGACAGAGACAACGACAGCGACAGACAGGCAGACAGACAGACAGAAACAGAGACAGACAGACAGACAGACAGATAGATCGTTAGATAGACAGAGACAGACAATTGGACATACAAAAAAAACCCCAGAAACAAAAATAAAGAATGGCACAACACAGATAAAAACACAAACGAAGACACAGGCACAGAGAAACTGACACACAGAGGAATCACGGACAAATGACGCTTCATATCAGCAACGTGACACCTTCACAGCATCACACAAACAGCTCAAAGCTAAAGAAAAATGGGCACTGCAAATAACTTAAAACAACGACAACAAAAAACACTACATCCAAAAACAGTTTCTGCACAATACAAACATGTGCTTGCAGAAATCCAAACATAAATTGGAAAAAACATTCATCATCTAGAAAAAAGCAACAATAAAAAACAAACACCCAAACAAACCCAAAACATCACCGCATATCACCCCCCCCCCTACACACACACACACACGCACACACACACACACTCACAAACCACACCACACCACACCACACCACGCTACACCGCACCGAACCGAACCACAACACAACACAACACACCACACACTCACACCACCACCACCACCACCACTACACAACACCCCCCACCCACCCCCACCCCCACCCCACCCCACCCTCACCCCACCCCACCCACACAACACACACACACACAACACACACACATACACAACACACACACAACACACACACACACAGATCAACAAGCACTCACCCTTTTCCGAGGATCCACATACTGCCCATTGCTGACGTCCATACCGGGCACGCTGTCCTGATGGTTGAAGGCAGGTCTGCCCGAGGTGCCCATCTGCCCGTGAGGCGGGGTGTCCTTGAGCCAGACGACGATGACGATGCGGATGTAGGTGTAGGTCAGCACGGCCAGCGGCACGAAGTACTGCAGCACCATGATGGTCATGCTGTAGGTGAACAGCTGCTGCTCCTCGGGCCACATCTCGTAGCAGCGGATCTCCGACACGTTGGGGTCCTTGGTGGGGAACTCCTCCAGCTGCGAGACCACGGCCGTAGGGAGAGGCGTGCCGAAGGACATGAACCAGGTGAGGACGATGATGAAGTAGCACTGGCGGACGGACAGGCGTCTGTGGAAGGGGTACATGATGGCCACGTACCTCTCCAAGCTCATGGCGATCAAGGTGTAGGCGTTCTGGAAGACCACCACGGCCTGGAAGTAGGGGCCGAAAGAGCACATCCAGGCGGGGAAGGGCCAGGAGTCCACCAGCACCGCCGTGATGAAGGTGGTGGGGATGCACACCAGCGCCATGGAGGCGTCCGAGGTGGCCAGGGAGGCGATGAAGTAGTTGGTGACGTTGCGCATCTGGCGCTGGGACAGCACCAGGTAGATGACCGAGCCGTTGCCCAGGAGCGCCACCACGATGACCAGGATGTACAGGATGGTGCTGACGTTCTTGAAGGCCGGCAGCAGGTCCATCTGCAAGGGGAGGAAGCTGGAGCCGTTGTCGGGCGTGGCCTCTGTGGTGAGGTTGTATTTGGACACCGCCTCGCCGCTGCTGTCTTGGAAAGTGACGTTGACCACCAACGTTTCCATCGTTTCCATGGTTTCCTCTTTTATCTTTTTTTTGGTCGAGTGTTGTTATATCCACGCTTTCAGGTTTCTCTTGGTTTCCTTTTTGTTGTTGTCTGTGTGCTTTAGTGTTCTCTCACGCTTTGATTCTCCTTCATTTTTATCCTTACAGTTAACACTCTATCCCAAGGAAGAACTTGCGAATGCCTTTGTTT
Organism: Rapana venosa; assembly: GCA_028751875.1. Classification (NCBI taxonomy): domain Eukaryota; kingdom Metazoa; phylum Mollusca; class Gastropoda; order Neogastropoda; family Muricidae; genus Rapana; species Rapana venosa. Next base: position 27,768,009 of record CM054134.1, on the reverse strand, counting down.
GCAGATCTTAGAAATTTATTATCTCTTTGCTAGATGATGGTTGATTCTCAACATGGTCCAGCATTCTTCTATAAAAAGTTTATTTAGTCACGATTTCGCTAAAATTGTGTGCATCAAATCAATGTGTATACTCACAAAAATAGTTTGAACTGGTAGTTTTTAGAACAAGGTCATTGTTTTATATCCTAATTTTTACACACGCCACAAAATCGTAATCACAGTAATGTCTGATAATGATAAACAGAATCTCGCTATATTTTTTTAGACAAATATAAGAATAGAGACAGTACTTGTTACACTTAAGATTATACTTTGATCACGCACAAAAGCACAGATTACCATGCAAATATTTTCTAGGAGTCAACGTCCCCGTTCAGCGCCTGTGGTATCAGATCACAGATGCCGTTGATTTGACACAGTTGAGTCAGGTCATTACTTTTCTCCTTGAGCATCATTACAGAAGATGCCGTATCTCACGCAGGATAACAGCTAAGCAGTGGTTGACTCCACGCTCGTACGTGTAACACCACCAATGCCGACACTTCTTTGGTCAAGAAGGTATATGAACTCCCATCTGAAACAGTACGGTTACACCCATTAAAACAACAGCCGTGATAGTGGCATGATTAGTCGTAGCATCAGCGTCAGCGGCAGTATTAGTAACCATAGTACCAGTACTGCACGCACATACATAAAGAGCTTGGGAAAGAGAGAGAGATAGAGAGGGAGAGGAGAGGAGAGGAGAGGAGGAGAAGGAGAGAGAGAGAGAGAGAGAGAGGAAGAGAGAGAGGAGACAGACAGACAGACAGACAGACAGACAGACAGAGACAGATACAGAAGACAGAGACAAGATAGACAGACAAAGAGAGACACACAGAGAGAAAGAGTCAGTCAGTCAGTGAGACAGACAGCAAAGAGACAGACAGACAAGCAGAAAAGATAATTATAGACAGAAAAAAACCATGCCAGAGAAAAGCAAATACAGGCAGACAGACAGATACAAATAATAACAAGAAAGAAGAAAAAACAACAACAGCTACTAATGATATCAGTACCAATTATCCATAATCCGATTTCCACTGAGATAGAAAATGACGCCGACAGGCCCTGTCCAATCTCGCAATGAAGCCACAGTTTCATCAACCACGATCCCCCTTTCGCGTGATAATATACAATCCATCCTCTAATCCACCACAGTCTCAGTCAAACTCTGGCTGTCAGCTTTAATCCAATTTTCTCTTTTATGTCTAGTTCGAATATAGCTCAACATTAATTCGAAGATTAAAGACAGCAACTTCAAGATATTCGACGTGTCACTTTTCCTCTGATCTTCCCCACAGAGTACTGACTACCCCTGGCTGATTTCAGGGCTGCCAGGAAACGAAGAGCAAAATGTCCACGTTCTGTTAACAATATTATCAGGAAGAAACACTGAGAAGGTGACATCTTAAGGTCGATAATGTGCAATCATTGATATAGGGCAATATTGATTTTTTAAAAAAGGAAGAAGAAAAGAGATTACCCTTCCCCCCGTGGGGATGCCAGGGGCCTGTCAATATAAATAGCATCCCCACAGTCTGGAAATTCTGTGCTAGAAATTTTCTCTTTTCTATCATTCTCTTTTGTTTCTGCGTTGTTATACTTTTCTTTCTTCCACTCCCTTCTTGTCTATTTTCTGCCTTCTTGGTCCATTCTCCTTCCTGCCTTTATTTTAGAAAGGTTTCATAGATAGCAATTCTCTCTTATGCCAAAGTCGGATGCGCTAGGCCTGACTTGTCACGAGCTTAACGGCAGCGTGACGCATTTTCGCTCATATAACAGACGACAATAGTTTTCTGAGCGTTCGGCGAAGAAGAAGGAGATTACCCAGGTTTTTTGGTTCCATTAACAAGAAAAAAATGAAGAAATGATTTTTTTTAAAATCGGGTCAAAAGTAAAAAAGAGAGAAAACAATACAACCCACAGAGCACATTCGCACTGATTTTATCTTTTTTCCCCTTCTTAATCAGTTATAATGGAGGACTGACACATAAGCAACGTTTATCATGGCTTCATTATTTTGGAAGGCTTGTTTGCTGGATTAGCTCGTTGTGGGTCTATCTTTTGCCTGTTTTGTTTTTTAGCAAACATCGGCAGCATAGTTTTGCTTGGTTTAACTACCAGATAAGGGTTTGCTTGTTAATCTGTTTGTTTCTGTATTTATTTATTTATATGTGTATGCGTCCATTTGCTTTTTGGTATGATTCTCTCTTTTCTGTATTTATTTATTTATATGTGTATGCGTCCATTTGCTTTTTGGTATGATTCTCTCTCGAAAAAAACAAACCATCTTGCGCACACGTTAAATCCTGTTCCGCTGTCCGTAAGAGTAGGTCATTGCGTGCCGATGGGAACAGATGAGAGAATTTACAAATCCGCATACACACGGGGACTAGATGTAAAAAAGCAGATAAGAGCTTATTCCATTATCCTCGATATAAAAGAATAAAATAAAATGAAAATTTATATATATATATATAATCTGCCTGCACACTGGTGTCGTGTTTAGACATCATCCCTGAAGTTGAAATGCGGCTACCTTCGTGATGAACAAAACCGGTCCCACACGCAAAACTCTCATTCTTGACGAACCCCGGAACGCTTGCCGAAGACTGAACCTCCACCCGACCCCACCCAACCCCACCCCACCCCACCCTCAATAACAAAATTTAAGTCGGACATTGCATTTCAGTTCAACATCTAGTAGGTCATACACTTTTCTGAGACCCAGGCATTGGCATACAGCAGGCATAAATAGGGAGAGAGCTGGTGTTGTTGCCTGTGCAATCCCCTGATGTCCACTTCCATTATAGGGATTCGAAGTGAGGTGTAGTGGTGTGGTGTGGTTTAGTGTAATCTAGTGTAGTGTAGTGTAGTGTAGTGTAGTGTAGTGGTGTGGTGTGGTGTGGTGTAGTGTAGTGTAGTGGTGTGGTGTGGTGTGGTGTGGTGTGGTGTAGTGTAGTGTAGGGTGTGGTGTGGTGTGGTGTGGTGTGGTGTAGTGGTGTGGTGTGGTGTGTGTAGTGTAGTGTAGTGTAGTGTAGTGGTGTGGTGTGGTATGGTGTGATGTGGTGTGGTGTGGTGTGGTGTAGTGTAGTGTAGTGTAGTGTTGTGGTGTGGTGTGGTGTGGTGTAGTGTTGCGTAGTGTAGTGTAGTGGTGTGGTGTGATGTGGTGTGGTGTGGTGTAGTGTAGTGTAGTAGTGTAGTGTAGTGTAGTGTAATGTAGTGTAGTGTAGTGTATAATGCAGTGTAGTGAGTGTAGTGTAATGTAGTGTAGTGTAGTGTAGTGTAATGGAGTGTAGTGTAGTGTAGTGTAGTGTAATGTAGTGTAGTGTAGTGTAGTGTAATGTAGTGTAGTGTAGTGTAGTGTGGTGTAGTGTCGTGTCGTGTCGTGTCGTGCAGTGCAGTGCAGTGCAGTGTAGTGTAGTGTAGTGTAGTGTAGTGTAGTGTCGAGTAGTGGAGTGTAGTGTCGAGTAGTGTAGTGTAGTAAAGTGTCGAGTAGTGTAGTGTAGTGTTGTTTAGTGTAGTGTAGTGTCGTGTAGTGTCGTGTAGTGCAGTGCAGTGCAGTGCATTTTAGTGTAGAGCAGTGCAGTTTAATAAAGTGTAGTGTAGTGTATTCTTTTTATTTATTTATTCTTTTATTCTTCTTTTAGTTTGAGGATGATGGAATAAGCACTCATGTGCGAACTCATTTTGTAATCCGTTCCATCAGCACACAATGGCCTACTCTTCCGAAAAGCAGAACGGGTTTTAACGTGTGCACAAGATGTTCAGCGTGCGTTTACACACGGGAACTCAGTTTATAGTCCCATCCGAAGGACTTTTGGGGGGAGTGGAGTCGGCACTGATGTTAACTCCAGATGAAAAGTCCTCTTGAACGGGAATCGAACCCGGGTCAGCAGATCACGAGCTCATCAGGCTAACCACCAGGCTATCCCGTCCCCCGTGTAGTGAGGTGTAGTGTCGTTTCGTGTTGTGTCGTGTAGTGTCGTGCAACGCTGTGCAGTATAAAATAGTGTAGTGTAGTGTAGAGAAATGTAGGTTAGTGTAGTGTAGTGTACTATAGTGTAGTGTACTATAGTGTAGTGGTGTGAAGTAGAGTGGAATGGAGTGGAGTGGAGTGTTCCGTCATAGTTTTGAAGTGTTTCAAGCATTATTGTTGGAGAAGCTAGGCGAGAGCAGACATCCTTGGTGTACTCCTATTGGGGATCGGAACCATTCACTTAAGTAGACTGCGCTGATTGCTATGTCCTTAGATACACTGTATGCTTCTGATCAGGTTGGCATTGATGCTATACATCCTCATGGGAGCCCACAGAGCTGTATGCAGCACTCATTAGAAAGCCTTCCTAAAGTCCACAAAGATGTCAGGGTTGGAGAGAGGACAACGGGGCAATATACCTATTCTCACCATCCTCTCCGAACAATAGCTCAAACTCCAGAGGGGCGGATGTACTTTCAGTCGAACATATGTTTCTTTCATTGTTCGTTCTGTGGAAGCTATTCTCTCGAGGGTTTTTTCTCCATACAACAAAAAGATACAGTAGAACAAAAGTTTGTCTAGATGCACTAGAGAACATAGATTTTAGACTCGATCGTTTACATCTACTTTGAGATTCAGTCGCTAAGATGTACATGAGAGCTCATCTGGGTCAACAGAGTTGGGGGTGGGGGTGGGGGTTAACACTGAAAAAAGAAAGAACAGCTCAAAAGTTCTAACATTCCAGGATATGCGAAGTCATAAACTGCTGGCAATAGTCATAGTGATGACATTATCATATCTGGACAAGAGTGATGGAGAGAGAGAGAGAGAGAGAGAGAGGAGAGAGAGAGAGAGAGAGATGAGAGAGAGAGGAGAGAGAGAGAGAGAGAGACTCAGAACTCAGAACTCAGAAATTTAATGTATCTCAGCCTTAGGCCATAATACATGGTTGGCGTAGAAGAAATTGACAATGCCACAGAGTGGGCAAAAAACCGGATAACATACACAATACCAAGCTCACTTTCAAAAATACATATGTATCAAACACAATTCACTATTTTGATCTAAGTGTACCTTCCTTATGTCTGGATAAAATCAATATACATATAGCTTTTCAAAATCATAACAAAACGATAACCGTATCTCCGTTTGTGATGTAAATATCCTAATACAACAAACTTTTTCTCTTATTGATGGCATGGAATATATATCTAGACAGGCAGGGATTTTTGCTACTGTTTTCTGCTTTAAGTAGATCATGCAAAGGTGTATCAACACAATCGCTTAAAAATTTAATTCTTAAATCATTATGCACAAAACATTCATAAAGGAAATGCTTTTCATCTTCAACTTTGGGTTTACAAAATGGACATTGTTTCTAGAGTGGGAGAGAAAGTTGACCAAAGACAAACTTGTTAAACGATAGCCAGCTTTTGTTTCTCGGAACAACATAAATGCCAACAACTAAATCACAGTCAGTCACGTACTCATTGGATTTTTTATTCACCTTTTCCCACGGACCCTTGGAAGTAATCTTCTTCGCAACTATTGGTTCACAAGTCTCCTCCCTTCTCATCCGTTCAGTCCACAGCCTCTGAAGGCTGCGATCTCACGGACATTCATGCGTGCAATGATTCTTGCAATTCAAAACGCAGCATCTATTCGGCATTTTTTACAGCAAGCTGGGTGGGTGGGTTTTTTTCCGGACTGATGTCTACCTAAGCCTGTGACGTGTCAGCTTCCTAATACCCCTGGCAACGGCGCCATCTGCCGGCTTGACAGGGTAGACGATTTCCGGTAGGCTATATATAGCATCCAATCGATGACCTAGCTGGACAAGTGCAAGAGCTGGGTGACTTGGTCAATCCCCTTGATGAGGACTTTTTGCCGTAATATGCAGATCAGTGCAGAGAAGACCCAGCTGATGGTAAAACAGTCCAAGCAGCATCACCACTGACATTAATATCATAGACAACTAGACAATTCAGCCCGCCCATAGCTTTAGACGCCTGGGCGCTGTAGCATCCAATACAGGATCAAACTCGAAATTCTCTCCAGGATAGCGCAAATCCCAGCTGCAATGACCAAACTAAAAATCATCAGAAATAAACACAGAATATCGCCACCGGCCCCAAGATCAGACCGATGCGTTTCCTGGTCTTATTCATTCTTTTGTGAGCATACGAAACGTGGTGGACGGTAGCAGACGACATTGACAGGATACAGACAATGGAGATGAGATGCTTTCGCAAACGCTTGATATCTCGCATAGAGATCACATAATCAACGAGAAAGTGAAGACCAGAATGGAAAACGCCTAAGGGCCGTATGAAGAGCTCCTGATTTCCGTGAAAAGACGCAAACTGAAGTGGGACGTGCACGTCACCAGGCATCTGGACTGGCCGAGACTGTCCTACAGGGAGCAGCACAAGGAGGGAGACGAAGAGGCAGACAGAGAAAACGATGGGAAGACAACATCACAGAGTGGACTGGCCCTTAGTGGAACACATTGCTTGGAAGGTCAACCACCTGTTAGTTTTATATAAAAAAGACGATAGCCCGTGATCAATTTTGTTGCATGTCTGCTTGCTGCTGAACTTGCTTCTGCTCTCCAGTTGATTTAGTAATAGTCTGGATCTAGTTTTGAAATAAAGAAATACTGTAACTTTTGAGTGCGGTATGCATCAAGCATGCACAAAACTAACAACAAACATAATTGTGCCTGTGGAAGCCAACGCCACGCCACGCTTGCCCCGCCATTCCGCCCACGTCACCTACCACGCCATACATACCGTACCAATACCATGGCCATACTATGCCATACATGCCAAAACCATACCATACCATGACCACACCATGCCATACCATACCATACCATGCCATACCATACCACACATGCCATACCATACCATGCCATACATACAACATACACATACCATACACACCATGCCATGCCTACCAACCATACCATGCCATACCTTCCAACCATGCCATACCATACCGCACTACATACCATACCACCATACCATACAACCGTACCATACACACATACCTACCATACTATACCACACCATACCACACTTCACCATACCATACCATACCATACTATACCACAACCAACCACACTCACCATACCATACCATACATAACCCATATCATACCACACCATACCACACTAAACCATACCATACCATACCATACGCACTACACCATACCATACCACACCATACCATACCATACTATACCAACCATACCACATTCACCATACCATACCATACCATACCATACGCACTACACCATACCATACCACACCATACCATACCACACTATACCACATTATACCACACTTCACCATACCATACCATACCATACCATACCGTACCATACCACACCATACTACATTACACCATAGCATAGCATAGCATAGCATAGCATACCATACCACACTTCACCAAACCATTAGTGGATCGGTTGTCTAGAGGTAACGCGCCTGTCTAGAAAGCGAAAAGTCCGGGTCGGAAGTGTGCGGTGGTTCGAATCCCGTTTGAACCCGAAACTTTTGCCCCATCCATTTGACCATGAGTGGTGGCCTGGGCGCTAGTCTTTCGGATGAGACGATACATTGAGGTCCCGTGTGTTACACATAATTATTTAGCGCACGTAAAAGAACCCACGGCAACAAGAGAGTTGTCCCTGGTAAAATTCTGTTGAAAGAAGCCACTTTGATAGGGAAGCGGATACAGTTGCAGACAGGAAAAAAACCAAAAATTGATTGCGCTGCTCTGTGGCGACGCGCTCTCCCCGGGGAGAACAGCCCGAATTTCACGCAAATAAATCTGCCGTGACTTAAAGTGGTATAAATATATAAATAAAGAAAAATAAATAAATAAAATAATTAAATAAATACCATACCATACCGTACCGTACGACACCATACCACACTACACACGTGCCACACCATAATTATCATCCAGACATACGCACAATACAAGATAATATACAACATCATACGTACTGTATTTTCATGGTACAACACTACAACAAACACCGGATTCTCTTCGAATCTGACCATCATCCAGGCACCATCCTGTCGACACGCATTCTACGTGGAAAGGACATTACAGAAATGATTACTCTGTAGTGCAGGAATTCCGTTCTTCTTCGTTTTCAACTATTGTTGTCTGTCATATGAGCAAAGATCCGTCACGTTGCCGTTAGGCGCCTGACAAGTCAGGCCCAGCGCATCTGACTTCGACATATCTTTTTAAAGTCGTTCTGGGAAAAAGGCAGTAGAATGGAACAAGAAGACGGAATATAGACAAGAAGGGGGCGACAGGAAGAAAAAGAACAAAGCAGAAACAAAGAGAGTGATAGAAAAGAGGAATCGTTTTGGACAGAATGTTTCCAGAATGTGAGGATGCTATCTGTACTGACAGGTTCCCGGCATCCCCACGGGGTAACAGATTCCGCTGATGGGGGGCCTCACGTCGCCCTAACATTGAACTTGTGAAGTGCCAGGAATATGTGTACGGAATGGGGAGAGGTATGGACGAAATGCTGTTAAGGAGACTTCGACGCTGAGTCAGCACACACACACATACATACACACACACTGACACACACACTGACACACACATACTTACACACACACTGACACACACACACACACACACAACACAACACACACACACACACACACACACAACACACACACACCTGGCACGGATTACAAATGACAAAACACACATTTTCAGTCACACACAAGCATCTGCTTTTCTTCTTTTCTCCCTGCCCCCCCCCCCCCACACACACACACACAACACAACACACACAACACAACACAACACACACATACACCCTCACCCTCCCCCCCCCCCCACACACACACACAAGCACACACACACACACACAGCACACACACAGAGAAAAGATGAATCCCTCAGAAACATTTGCCAGAAACGCTTTTCCAAAGAGAAGAGCCCTCTCACTCCGTTACGCCTTGCTCGTGTGGTGAAGGCTTTCTCTGTGAACTGTCACTACACCGTTACTTCTCTACTTGACAAGTCTCTTCGCTTCGCTGGCAAGGAAAGGGAACACTCTAAATACATCCAAAATTAAAGGTACCCAGAGCAACTCCTCCTGCAGTGACAATGACAGAAGACGTTTGAAGGAAAAACATGAATAAAGAACAAATAAACAGTAAACGATAAACACACACATACACACACACACAATACACAGACACACAGACACAGACATAGACACAGACAAACACACAGACACAGACACACAGACACAGACACAGACACACACACACACACACACACACACACACACACACACACACACACACACACACACACACACACAAGAAAGTCCTTCGGATGAGACTATAAACCGAGGTCCCGTGTGCGAACGCACCGCAGAACATCCTGCGCACACGTTAAATCCTGTTCCGCTTTTCGTAAGAGCAGGCCATTGTGTGCCGGTGGAAACAGATGACAGAATTAACAAAACCGCATACACACGGGGACTGGATGTAAAAAAGCACATAAGTGCTTATTCCATTAGCCTCGATATAAAAGAATAAAATAAAATAAATAAATAAAACATAAAACACATACACACAGACACAGACACACAGATACACACACTCACAGAGAAGAGAGAGAGAGAGAGAGAGAGAGAGAGAGAGAGAGAGAGAGAGAGAGAGAGAGAGAGAGAGAGAGAGAGAGAGAGAGAGAGAGAGAAATTAAAGAAAGAAATAAAAATCGAACAGAGATAACGAACATGGAGTTAAAGTACATGAGCAAACTATTGACTTTATCGATGAATTTATTTAAAAGAGACTGAATACATGAACCAACCCCCCCCCCCCCCCAAATAAAGAAATAAGAAAATATATGAAAAGATTACCTAACTTCATTGATGAATACCTAGATCAATCAATAAGGAAAAAATAAAGATACTTTGATGAAACGAATACAGAAGGAAACACAATAAAGAAACACATGCAATAAAGATAAGAAACGAGAAAGAAAAGATAAGCTCGAAGGAAGGAAGACAAGACAAAAAAGAATAGAAGGAAAGAATAAAAGAAAGAAGGAAAAGAAAGAAAGGATAAAACAAAACATTACTTGCTAAGTTCGTAATCATAAAGAGAGGAAAATACAAAGAAAGAAAGAAATATCCTTACTCACCAGAATCGTGATTATAAATTAGGAATAAACAACAAGAAATGAACAAAACAAGGAAAAAAAAGAAAGAAAGGAAGAAAGAGAGAAGGAAAGAAAGAAAGAAAGAAAGAAAGGAAGGAAGGTTAGGAAGGAAGGAAGGAAGGAAGAAGGTAAAGAAAAGAAAAGAGAAGAAAAGAAAGAAAAGAAATAAAGAAAGAAAAAACAAACGAAAGAAAGAAAAAACACATAAAGACGATATTACCATTACGCAGTTCGTATTCAAATAGAAAGAAATGAATATTTTCATAGCTGCTCAGCTAACACTTTCCTAGCAATGCCTAGTTTATTGATTCAGCCTCTCGCTACGCATTTACTTTTCATTGCATAGAAATTTTGGATATTCCTTTATTTCCTCCCATGAATCAGTATATTGGAGCAATACACTGCTTCTCTCTCTCTCTCTCTCTCTCTCTCTCTCCTCTCTCTCTCTCTCATCTCTCTCTTATGTGAGCTCACACACACACACATGCATACACACACACCGCGCGCGCGCGCACACACACACACACACACCAAACACACACGCACTTACACACATGCACAAGCTCTCTCTCTCACACACACACATACACAAACACACACATGCACACACGCACGCACGCACACACACACACACAGCTCCCCCCCCCCCCACTCACACATGACAACATTTCATTTTCATTTATTTCATTTCATTTCATTTCATTTATACCACTTTAAGTCACGGTAGATTTCTCTGCGTGAAATTCGGGCTGCTCTGTTCGGGGAGAGCGCGTCGCCACAAGAGCAGCGCCACCTTTTTTTTTTGTCTGCAACTGTATTTGTTTCCCTATCAGAGTGGCCTTTTTCTAAGAATTTTGCCAGGGACAACTCTCTTGTTGCCATGGGTTCTACACAGCATACACAGAATGATAGATAAAGGAGGTAGAGGGGCTGCGACGACTACATACATTTACAAGAAACATGGAACAGTAAAATGTTGTAAAATAAAAAGGAGGGGGGGGGGGGGGGGATGGGTTGACATAGAAGATGACATCGTGAGGGCAATATATGGTGCATGCATACATTTCAACAGCTTCTTTCCAAATATAACACTTAGGCCCCTATAAATCAAGGATTATATTATTAGTTTTCTCCTTCTGGCCTAGATTTATATATATATATATATATATATATATATATAAAATATATATATATATATATATATTATATTAAAATATATATATATATATTCCCCCTTCTCCATGTTTTTTGGGGGGTTGGGGTTGGGGTGGGGATAGGATAGGAGGGGTGGAGGAGGGCTTTTGCCTTTATTTTGTCACATCGTCTTTATGTTGTTGCTTACGCTTGATGAGACAAAAAAGAAAATGTAATTGTAAAATCAGAGAAAAGAGTTTCTACATTGACAAGAGAGAGAGAGAGAGAAGAGAGAGAGAGAGAGAGAGAGGAGAGAGAGAGAGAGAGAGAGAGAGAGAGAGAGAGAGTGTGTGTTTGTGTGTGTGTGTGTGAGTGTGAGTGGTGTGTGTGTGTGTGTGAGTGTTTGTGTGTGTGAGTGTTTGTGTGTGTGAGTGTTGTGTGTGTGTGAGAGAGAGTGTTTGCACGCGTGCGTGTGTGTGTGTGTGTGTGCGCTGCGTGCGTGCGTGCGTTGCGTGTGTGTGTGTGTGTGTGTGTGTGTGTGTGCGTGCGTGCGTGCGTGTGTGTGTGTGTGTGTGTGTGTGTGTGTGTGCGCGCGTTTATTGAGATGTTAAAGTGTTTGTATTGTGCTGTGCTGTTTGTGTGAGCACACGTGCACAAGAAAAAAATGTGTGTGAGTAGCGTACATGTGCGTACTTCTCTCTCTCTCTCTCTCTCTCTCTCTCTCTCTCTCTCCTCTCTCTCCTCTCTCTTCTCTCTCTCTGTCTCGCGTCTGTCTGTCTCTATGTCTTTCCACTCAGCTATGGCTATAGTTTGATTTTTTTTTAATATACATTTAATCATAACCACAAAAAAATGACAAGTAAGAGGGCAAATACCTATGAAACAACAACTAATGACAAATCGAGCTATCATGTTCTCTCCCGCAGAAAATTCATTATAAGATGAAGATATCAAGCTTTTAAGGTTTTAGAAAAACAACAACAACATTTTTCGAAAAATATATGACTTCAAATCAAAACAATTACAAGAAAGGCTTTTCTGGAAGACGATGTAACCTGTTATGTTCTTTACACCTTTTTTTTCTCCAGAGGTCGCTTGAAAAATTATTTTATCTTTTGTGATAAATGTTGTTTGCTTCACAAAACTGACCGTGTTGTTGAACAGGATTTGTTTGTTGTGTGTGTGCGTGCGTGTGTGTGTGTATGTGTGTGCGTGTGTGTATGTGTATGTGTGTGTGCGTGCGTGCGTGTGTGTGCGTGCGTACGTGTGTGTGTGTGTGTGTGTGTGTGTGTGTGTGTGTGTGTGTGTGTGTGTGTGAGTTTGTGTGTGGTGGTGGGGGGGGGGGGGGGGGAGGCGCTAGCGAAATATTCTTCCTCCTCAACCTCTTCTGCTTTTCTTTTCTTTTCTGCCTGACTGTATCTGACTTTGTCTTTGTCTGTCTGTCTGTCTGTCTGTCTGTCGTTGTCTGTCTAACTGTGCATCTGTCTGTCTGTCTGTCTCTCTCACTGAGAGGTTACTTTTTATTTCTTTTTTTTCATCTTGTCTTTTATCACATTTATCCTTACTTCACACTTGCCCTACCTAATAAAAAGGAAATTCCGTTGTTGTTTTCTCCTTGTTGTCTGTATCAACTTTTTTTTTTTTTTTTTTTTTTGGGGGGGGTTTGTTGTAAATAGATTTGTAAAGCGTCTTTCTTTTTAAGTGTTTACAGTGTCAGAGACAAATGCTTGTCATTACCCTAACGCCTTAGCATCTAGAAGTGTTGCAGTAAGACGGTCAAGTTAAACAGATAGTTTCAAGTCTGTGTAAAGCAAAGACAAGAACAATAACCAAAAGGTCAATATGATTATGATTATTCTCGTCATCATCGTCGTCGTCGTCATCATTATCACCACCAGCACTACATGAATGAAAGAATGAATTGATGGATGGATGGATGGATGGATGGATGGATGAATGGATGGATGGATGGATGAATGAATGAATTAATAGTTTTTATTTTTCAATACAAGTTAGCATTCATATACTTTTTTTCACCCCGCCCTTACCCTGATTAGGGACTATATCAAAGTTTAAAAGTGAGTAAATTGCGTCTGTGTATATTTCTCCTGCGTGTGTATTCATACCGCATAGAACTTTTTTTGCCCTCTCTTCATCCCACTATCTTTTTAAGGGAAAAAGAGAGACAATGACAATGACAATGATAAAGGAGAGAGAGAGAGAGAGAGAGAGAGAGAGAGAGAGAGAGAGGAGAGAGAGAGAGAGAGAGAGAGAGAGAGAGAAGAGAGAGAGGAGAGAAGATGAGAAGAGAGAGAGAGAAGAGAGAGAGAGAGAGAGGAGAACAGACAGACAGACAGACAGAGACACACAGGAAGACAGACAGACAGGCGGACAGACAGACAGACAGGGTAGGTGTTTGCACAAAATGATATGTAGGGCAGGAGAAAGAAGAGTAGCGTTATAGTATGTGCATACACAACATGTGTTCAGTGCGTACAAATGAAATCCATATTCTTCATTATTTGTGATATTATTCTGCATCATTTCTAACTGTAAAAATACGTCTTAAAGACAACGATCTGGGCACAACAATCAGACTTCTCATCTTTAAGCGTAACAACCTCTAAAGTTGTTCCTGGTTCCTGAAGAGGCAGGTACCACAGCAAGCAGAGTACTATTCCATAGACATGAACTCCCCCTCCCTCCCCCTCTCTACCCTCTTCAGCCAGGATGTGCTCTCAGCATATGCTTACTAAGCTGCATCACCTAATGCACTGGCGAGAAGTGACCACAAACTCCATCATCACCATCATTAGGTAGATAATGATCCCTCACGCAACGTGACACTGTATTGTCTGCAAAGTTGCGAAAACTCAAAAGGCGGAATGAAAACACATCATGTCTGCAAAGTTGTGCAAACTCAAAAAGACAGAATCAATTCCCATTTGTGCAAATCTACTGGCTATTGGAGGAAGAACGACTTGCACAGGCATGATGTGACGTAGGCATACACAAGTCTCTCATGTCGTTAGCTAGAGAAATCGGTCAACCCAATAATGTGCCAGAACTTGTGTGGGACACACGTCACCGTAGATCATTCATATCAGAGTTCGTTTATCATGTGATATCCCTTCACATTGTTCAGTCCAAAACAAAAAAAGTGGGACAGAGTTGAGTTATAGTAAGCACTTGTATTGCATGTACTTTAGTGAACTTTTAACCAAAAATAGTGTTACTTCTTTACGCATGTAATAGAATGCCTTCTGTCTTCAACTTTTTAAAATACTATATCTTGCAAAAAACGACAATGCTACTCATTTTTATAGACATGTTTTGAGTTCCCTTCTCATTTGTTTACATAGAAATGTCAACACCCTACATCCAGCATCCTTCATCTCTTTAGCTTTCCACTCAGAAAATATCTATCCAACAACATCACCTACTCTGGCAAGAAATGTCCCGAAACTCCATCATCATCATCATCATCGCTTGGATACTTAATGACTCCTGCAATGCAAGATTTCAACATCTGCAAATCTCCACAAGCTCAAGAGTGAAAACACAAAGTTGTACAAGCTGCGGAAGCGAGAGGTCTGGCACAGATGCTCTGTGACAGAGGCATACGGAGTCTCTCAGATTATGCCATCAGGCGGATGACTCGGTCAGGCAGAAGACGCCATTGAAAGGAGTATTGGATACCCCTCCCCGTAAATCATGTGCCTTCTGGATCATTTGTCCCCTGACACAGTTTATACAGTGTTCAATCAAAAGACAGAGAAACTTGGGAGAAGGACTTGATGGGGAAGGTGGGGTGGGAGGATGGGTGGGTATGTGGGGTGGGTGGGGGGTGTTTATGGTTGAGATCCCCAGAGCGGTAGTGCTGTCAGAGGATCAGAATAATAGCTGTGATAGATGGCTTTAGACTCTGTCACCGGGATGTTGCTGCTGCTACTTTAAAGTGCTGCGTAGTAGGCGGTTGATAACCTGTCTGTCTGTCTGTCTGTCTGTCTATCTATCTGTCAGTCTATCTGTTTATCTGTCTAGCAGTCTAGCTGTCTGTCTGTCTGTCTGTCTGTCTACCTATATATCACCCAGTGCACTGGTGAAAAAGCATATAGAAGCTCCGTCATCATCATCATCATCATCATCATCATCATCATCACCCTGATCTTGATCCTTATCACAATCACTACACACCACCACCCACACCACCACCACCACCACCACCCCACCACCACCACCACCACCACCACCACCACCATCATCATCATCATCATCGTCGTCATCGTCGTCATCCTCCTTTTCCTCCTCCTCCCCATCTTCATCAACATCAGCAAAAACAATAAGAACATCATCATCGTCGTCGTCATCATCATCATCGTCGTCGTCGTCGTCGTCATCGACGTCATCATTACCATCGCCGTCGTTGTAATCATCATCACCATCATCACCATCATCACTATCATCACCTCCACCACCATCACCATCATCACCACCACCACCACCATCATCATCATCACCACCACCATCATCATCATCATCATCACCACCACCACCATCACCACCATCTTCATCATTTCGATAATCTGTACAACACGAAACCAAACAATATTCTCAAAACTCCTCAAGCTTAAAAGACAGAGTGAAAACAAAGCTGTACAAACTGGGCGGGGGAGGAGGGGTGGGGTTGGAGAGCAGAGGTCTAAGCACAGACGTTATCTGACAGCGGTATACTACGTCTGTCGTGTCAACAGCCAGACAAACTGGTCAACTCCAAACACCCCCCCCCCCCCCCCCCAGTGAAATAGCACCAGACGTACGCCAGTGTAAGTCGTCTTCTTTATGGATCGTTTCTCTCTTGGCCCAGATTATTCAGTGGTCAGTCCAAAGAAAAGGACACTTGGAAGAATTGCCTGCCTGGGTATCTTAATGGTCGAGATGGCCAGAGCTGGGTGATTGTCTGAAAAACAATGGCATGATTGTACTTGTGGTGGATGGATTCAGACTCTTTTTTCATCAGAAAGCTGGCTGAGAATAATAATATGAATAATGATAATGTATGGAATTTATATAGCGCTGAATCTTGTAAAGCTACAAATCAAAGCGCTGAGATGACTTAAAAATTTTTTTTTATGCGTGTGTATGCGGTTTTGTAAATTTTGTCATCTGTTCCCACCGGCACACAATGGCCTACTCTTTCGAACAGCGGAACAGGGTTTAACGTGTGCGCAAGATGTTCTGCATGCGTTCGCACACGGGGCCTCGGTTTATAGTCTCATCCGAAAGACTCAGATTCATGTTATATAGTAAGTAGCTGTTACTCTCTTTGTGTCTGTGTATCTCTATACTTACATGTCTCTATGTCTGCATGTCTGTGTATCTGCCTGTCTTTGTTTCCACCAGTCTATCTATTTGTCTATTTTCTCTGTCTATGTGTGTCTTTCTTTTTATCTTTCTCTCTTTTCTTACCCATCCATCCCTCCCTCCCTCCATCCCTCCCTCCATCTATCCATCTGTCTATTTATCATCTACTATCTATCTATCTATCTGTCTGTCTGTCTGCCTGTCTGTCTGTCTGTCTCACTCTATCTAGCTCTCTCTATCTATCTATCCATCCAACCATCCATCCATCCATCCATCTATCTATCTATCGATAATCTATCTATCTATCAACCATCTTCTATCTGTTTGTCTGTCTGTCTGTCTGCCTATCTGTCTGTCTGTCTGTCTATGTATCTATCTATCTATCGATCTATCTCTGTCTGTCTCTCTGCCTGTCTGTCGGTCTATCTCTTTCCACCTGTCTCTGTCTTTCTGCCTGTTCATCTACGTTTAAATGTCATTCAAAAGAATAAAATTAACGATGATTTCAGCCATGAAAAACAAACGAGTATTCTATCCATCTATAGTAGTCAAGAAGTTTCAGCTTAGCTATGAGTTGTTCCCATGTAGGTGTGATCACTTCATAACACGCTATACCACAGCGACCAAGATGACCATCACTTAACTAACTCAGCAGATACTTAACTAACTGCATCCCTCGACGCCCTAGTAAGAAATAACCGCAATCTCCATCTTCTCTTCTCCATCATTTCGTTAGACATCGATCATTTACCCCCCAAAGCGAAACACAACGTCTACCGATACT
Organism: Rapana venosa; assembly: GCA_028751875.1. Taxonomy (NCBI): domain Eukaryota; kingdom Metazoa; phylum Mollusca; class Gastropoda; order Neogastropoda; family Muricidae; genus Rapana; species Rapana venosa. The sequence goes on along the minus strand of CM054134.1, from coordinate 27,750,491 downwards.
CCACAAGCTCTTAAGAGTGACAACACATTTGTTCAACTTGTAGAAAGGCAGAGTTCTAGCACAGACCTTCTCTGACAGGAGACATAAGTCTCTCGTGACAACAGCCAGACGACTCGCTCAATTCCAAATGCCAGTGAAATATTATTTTTTCCTACAATCCACCGTAAATCATTTCCCTTCGTGGACCATTTCTCTCTTGACGCTGATGATACAGTGTTCAATCAAAGGAAAAAAGAAATGTGGAAGAATTGCCTGAAGGGAGTGGGGGAGGGAAGGGGGGAGGGGTGTTGTTAATGGTGGAAATCACCCAGAACTGTGCTGCTGTCTGAACATCGAAAAACACTTGTAATGGATGGGGTTTGGGCTGAGACAAAAGATTAAAGAGGGAAAAGAGAGATAGTTGTAGATCTCTCTCTCTCTATCTGTCTATCTCTATGTCTGTTTGTCTGTCTGCCTATCTATTTATCTGTCTCTCTTTCTATTTATTTGTCTATCTATCTTTCTATCTATCTATCTATTTATCTATCTATCTATCTATCTATCTATCTGTCTGTCTGTCTGTCTGTCTATCTATCTATCTATCTATCTATCTATCTATCTATCTATCTATCAACCTATCTATCTCTCTATACTTGTAATGGATGGAGTTTGGGTTGAGACAGATTAAAGAGGGGAAAAAGAGAGATAGTTGTAGATCTCTCTCTCTGTCTGTATGTCTGCCTATCTATCTATCTATCTATCTATCTATCTATCTATCTATCTATCTATCTATCTATCTATCTATCTATCTATCTATCTGTCTGTCTATCTGTCTGTCTGTCTGTATATCTATCTATCCATCTATCTATCTATCTACACTTGTAATGGAAGGGGTTTGGGCTGAGACAACAGATTAAAGAGGGGGAAAAGAGAGATAGTTGTAGATCTCTCTCTACCTCTATCTCGCTCGCTATCTATCTATCTCTCTATCTCTCTATCTCTCTCTCTATCTATCTATCTATCTATCTATCTATCTATCTATCTATCTGTCTATCTATTATCTATCTATCTATCTATCTATCTATCTATCTGTATGTCTATCTATCTATCTATCTATCTATTTGTCTATCTATCTTTCTATCTAATAATAATAATAATATATGGAATTTATATAGCGCTGAATCTTGTAAAAACAAACAAATCGAAGCGCTTGCACTCAAATCATTTACACGCATGCACTTCTCCTTAAACATAATGAACAACATATTTCAAATCCATGCGCGCGCACGCACGTACGCACGCACGCACGCGCACACACACACACACACACACACACTCACACACACACACTAGCAAACACTGTTAAAAATTAGGACAGATATGAGGGGAATGTCTCAGGTAGAAAATAAGTGTGTTTTGAGGCTGGATTTGAAGATATCAAATGAAGGCTTTTGGCGAAGTGAAAGAGGGAGGTCATTCCAGGTGGATGGACCAGAAATAGAGAAAGAGCGTTTATCTAACTACACTTGTAATGGATGGGGTTTGGGTTGAGACAACAGATTAAAGAGGGGAAAAAGAGAGACAGTTGTAGATCTCTCTCTCTCTCTCTCTGTCTATTTGTCTGCCTATCCATGTATCTATCTATCTATCTATCTATCTATCTATCTATCTATCTATCTATCTATCTATCTATCTATCTGTCTGTCTGTCTGCCTGTCTATCTATCTGTCTGTCTATCTAGTCTATCTGTATATCTGCCAGTGTCCTATTATTATGAAGCGTTCTATCTAATTCTCTGCTTGTCAATGGATGGGGTCTGATGTTCACATATCTAAGAGGTGGAAGACTAGTTTAGATCTCTCTTCTCTCTATCATCTTCTATTTTTCTATCTTCTGTCTTCTGCCTATCTATTATCTATCTATCTATCTATCTATCTATCTTCTATCTTCTACTATCTATCTGTCTTCATTGTCTCTGTTCTATCTATCTTCTTATTCTGCCTGTCTTCTCTTTTCTATCTATCTATCTATCGATCAATCTCCATCTTACCTTTTATCTGTCTATCTATCATCAACTATCATATCTGTGCTGTCTGTATGTCATATATGCTGTACGTGTCATACACTGTCTACAATATCGATCGATCGATGTCTGATATCGATCTTATCTTTTCTACCTCGTTTAATAATACCTGCAACTGTGTATGTCTTAATTCTTTTTGTCCATCTTTCATTTTCTTCTGTTTTTTTAATCAAATCGTCAATCTTATTTGCCTCATTGTAATTGAGATGAGAGGATGTATAAGTAGATTTAGCCAGAGAGTGCCCGATAACCCGCCAACACGCGTGTGTCCTTGTGGTTAAAAAAATGACTTTGTTTTGGAGTTCTGAGAAGTCAGTGCAGTTTGTGCTTGTAGCTGTTGTATGCTGAAGTTGTGTTGTGTGTTATGGATAGTGTTTGCCTACTGTGTAGTGGTTGATGCGTGCGGGTATGCCTGTGTGTGTGTGCGGCGCGCGCGTGTGTTGCTGTTGCCTGTGTGACGGGTGTGGTGTGTCTTCGTATGGTCGATCCGGCTCGAATTCGGTGCTGTCAGCCTTGAACGGTTACCGTTAACCTCAATCAGCCACTCCGCTAAGTTGCAAGCGTTAGTTAACATTAGGTTATCCCGCCCCCAGTAATGTTAAGAATGAATGAGTTTTCAGGTGTCAGACTAAACTGATCCAGCCATTGAAGCGGTGCCCAGGGGAAATGCCGGCAGATGCATCCCTCATCACTTTAGTTAGCCAAACTTATGCCCAGGTGGACAAGGGAGGTAAACCCTCTCATGGGAGATGCCACGAATGAAAAATTTTTGGATAGAAAAAGTCTTAATCATCGTTGCCAGCACTATAGAAATGTCAACGAAATGTACATCAAGTCTTATATCTATTTTATCAGAGGAAACTCCAGGGGAGGTTTCTGAACACATCAGTCTCTCTTTTCTCGCTAAAAAGGTTTTTCTTCGATCAAACAATTTTCCTTTAAAGAGAGTACTTGGCTTTCAACGATTTCTTTTCTCACATCAAAGACGATCTGTCACGCCTACCTATTACGAAATAATCTTTAGTTGGTTTGGTACACAAAGGTCAAAGGTTAATCGAGAAGATATACTCATTTTTTGTAGCCGGTGTGCTGTAAAACAAGACATGATTAATAATGGTGATAAAAAAATATCTGTAGAGAAAATGGTTGAACAATAGCTTCAATTTGGATATGAACTACACGTTATTAAATTTGTTCGGCCCATTGTTTCACCATTTTGTTCAAGGACAAAGATAGGTGGATACAAACAGTCATCAAACCAATGTTCAAATATAAAATATATTCTATCATTATAAATATATGACTGGCTGTTGATTTTCTTTTCTCGAGCGTAATGATAAATGATAAAGTAAACAGGATAAAGAATGAATCTTGCTTTTGGAATTAAGGAAAAAAAAAGTACAATGTAGGCTGGTAAACACGCAGAGAGTAGAGGCATGGGGGTGGGGGAAGGGAGGGTGTCATATCTCCTAAGAAATGTCATCCTTCACTTGCAGATAATGGTTTCCAGAGCGATGAGACATTTGTGCTTGTTCTTCAGAGAGAAAGGTGGTTCAAATAAAATCTTATCAATGGAAGAGTAGACCTCTGCATGTACTCTTCAGAAATCGCGGATTTGTACCATGCATGTTTTGTTTCCTAGTCGACACAGCCGTCTCGTTTTCCATGAAATAGCAAGACAAAGTCCTTCGGATGAGACTATAGACCGAGGCCCCGTGTTCGAACGCATGCAGAACATCTTGCGCACACGTTAAAGCCTGTTCCGCTGTTCGAAAGAGAAGCCCATTGTGTGCGGGTGGAAACAGATGACAAAATTGACAAAACGGCATACACACGAGGATTGGATGTAAAAAAAAGCACATGAGTGCTTATTCCATTGTCCTCGGTATAAAAGAATAAATAAAAATAAATAATAAAAGCCTCAAGGTCATGAAATAAATTTGACATTAGGCTTCACCTTTTGCATGTTCCCCCCCCCCTCCCTCCACACTTATATTTATAGGGATTTGAACCCCTTTATATCGTCCATTTTGAGCATTTTACATGGATTGTTCTCTTCTCGTTTTCCATGAAATAGCAAGACACACACTCTCTCTCACTCTCCCACCTCTCTCTCTCTCTCTCCTCCTCTCTCCTCTCTCTCTCTCTCTCTCTCTCTCTCTCTCTCTCTCTCTCTCTCTCTCTCCTCCCCTCCCTCATTTCCTCCATCTCTTTTCTTCCTCCCTCTCTCTTCTCCCCCGCTATCTCTCTTTTATTGATCTGGACATACGACACTTTGATTACGGATGCTAACTTTTCGGTAATGTGTCAAAACAAGCTAAGCGGCTCCTGGGAATAGCCTTAAGGCGCAACACGGCCCCCCCCCAAAAAAAAAAATATTTAGGTTGCCCAGAAGTGCTGGTCAGCAGGAATGGCTGGCACCTTAGAAATCTGAGACCTCAGGCCCTGGTACTGAGGGAGTGTTGTGGACATTCCATCACGGAGTGCTTACTTTCCCTCCCTCCCAGCCTCCTTTTCTGTAGACACTGCAGTCCATCAAGCGACGCAAGCAACACGTACAGCTCCGTTGTCTGTTCGCTGGGCAAGGAGTGAGCTGAGGAATCCTTTTAGCATCTTCACTTTCTGGTTGCTTGTGATAGAAGTGTTAAAGTTTCTGTTGAAATAAAAGCAAGCAAGCGCGCGCGCGCGCACACACACACACACACACAGATATATATATATATATATATATATATATATATATATATATATATATATATATATATATATATATATAATATATTGTATATGTGCGGAAAATTGATATGTGTCTTTGTTCATGTGTATAGGGGAGGAGGGGGGGGGGAGAGGGAGTCGATACTACAAAAGCACAAGCAAACCAAAGCTAAAACCACTCTTAAAACTTGGGGATGTGATTTCATCACTCTTTCCAGCCTGTTTATTTTCCCTCCCTTGCTTTGAAATCTTTACATTCAACATTTCAATAAACAATGAAACGAGTCAAACTGATGACAATGAAACCAGTCAGATTTAGGATAATGAAACCAGTCAGATTTATGATAATGAATCCAGTCAGATTGACAATAATGAAACCAGTCAGATTGACGATAATGAAGCCAGTCAGATTGCTAATAAAAACCAGTCAGATCGATGACAATGAAACCAGTCAGATTGATAATGATAAAACCAGTCAGATTGATAATGATGAAACCAGTCAGATTGATAATAATGAAACCAGTCAAATTGCTAATAATGAAACAAGTCAAATCGATAATACTGCAACCAGTCAAATCGATGATACTGAAACCAGTCAGATTGACAATAATGAGACCAGTCAGATTGCTAATACAGAAACAAGTCAAATCGATAATACTGAAACCAGTCAAATCGATGATACTGAAACCAGTCAGATTGATGATAATGAAACCAGGTCAGACTGATGATGAAGGAACCAGTCAGAATGAAACCAGTCAGATGCAATGTAATAAGTAATGACATTAGACAGATCGATGACACCTCGCAGCGATCAGAGAGAGAGAGAGAGAGAGAGAGAGAGAGAGAGAGAGAGAGAGAGAGAGAGAGAGAGAGAGAGAGAGAGAGAGAGAGAGAGAGAGAGAGAGAGAGAGAGAGAGAGAGAGAGAGAGAGAAGCGCTTGATTGGTGTTCACACTCACTGATGGAGCAGTTCCATTCTGTCACTTTCTCCAAATTGTTCTCCATTATTCTCCGTCTTCAGACACACACACCCACTCCTGTCACACACACACACACGCACACACACACACACGCACACACACACACACACAAAGAGAGGGGAGAGAGAGATGCACAGAGAGAGAGAGAAAGAGAGAGATATGCAGAGACAGAGAGAGCGACAGAGAGAGAAGAGATCGAGAGAAAGCGAGACAGACAGACAGACAGAACTCGAACTCGAACTCGAATATTTTAATGAGTGTAATTGGATAAGCCAGAGGCTTCTTTACACCATGCCCTCATGGGAAAAGAATGAAACACACACAAATAAATCAATAAAGTGATAAACAAGTTAATGTGGGATACAATGAAATGAATCATTCAAATAGCCATTCAGAGAAAGAGAGGGAGAGAGAGAGAGAGAGAGAGAGAGAGAGAGAGAGAGAGAGAGAGAGAGAGAGAGAGAGAGAGAGAGAGGAGAGAGAGACAGAGACAGACAGAGACAGAGAGACAGGAAAGACAGACACAGAGACAGACAGACAGACAGACAGACACAGACAGACAGACAGAGAGACAGAGAAAGACAGAGAGAGAGAGAAGTTCCACACACTCTTTCCACAGGGGAAAAAACTCAGAAGGGCTATCAGCACCTTCCGTTATTAGATTCTGGTATTGACTCAACCAGCCACATCAGTCGGACCATTTTCTGCATAGTCTCTCGGGATTCCTGGAACGAGCTAAGAAACAGTCTATGACTTCTCTCTCCCTCTCTCTCTCTCTCTCCTCTCTCTCTCTCTCTCTCTCCTCTCTCTCTCTCTCTCTCTCTCTCTCTCTCCTCTCTCTCTCTCTCTTCTCTCCTCTCTCTCCTCCCTTTCTCTCTCTCTCTCTCTCTCTCTCTCTCTCTCCTCTCTCTCTCTATCTCTCTCTCTCTCTCTCGCGTCATGTCACAAGTCCTCTCCCCCTCCCCCCCCCCTCCTCCTCCCCCCCCCCCCCCCCCACCCCCACCACCGATCTTGAATCAACCGATTATTCCTTTTCTCTCTGTGTGTTTAGTTTCCATTAGCAGACGTTTGTTTGTAGAGCTGTACTGCAAAGTGTCTTTCAAGCGAGGACAGACACTACACGTAGAACAGAATGCTACCTTTGCTTCCTTCGTTTACCGTAAAGAATCTCTCAGGTTTTCTTTTCTCTTTCTTTTTTTCTTCCTTATCTTTCTAGATTTTTCATGTTCAAACTTCTCGGGTGGTCTAGAGGTAACGACGCGCTTCCATAGAAAGCGGAAAAGTCCGGGTCGGAAGAGTGGGGTGGTTCGATTCCTGTTTGGGCAAAAAAACCCCACCCTGTTCCCCCCCATCCATTAAACTATGATAGGTGGTCTGGGTGCTAGTCTTTCGGATAAGACGATAAACCGAGGTTCCGAGTGTTATGTAAAATTATTTAGCGCACGTAAAAGAACTCACGGCAACAAGAGAGTTGTCACTGGCAAAATTCTGTATAAAAAAGCCACTCTGATAGGGAAACACATACAGTTGCAGACAGGAAAAGAAAAAAACAAAATAATGGGTGGCGCTGCTCTTGTGGCGACGCGCTCTTCCCGGGGAGAGCAGCCCGAATTTCACGCAGAGAAATTTGCCGTGACTTAAGGTGGTATGAATAAGCAAATAAAAAACATTTGTAATGTGGCTGTTTAATGGCAATAAACATGTTGATCCGGAACAGCTGAACTGGTAGAACGACAAACTCCCGCGTACGTGTCTGAATACCCGTTTACATTTCTGGTTCAGCCAGATAATTTTTTTCCCAGAATTTACACTCCACTTGCCATTATACTTGTAATGTAAACTACGGGATCAACTTTCAGTAAATAATCAATGTAAACTATGGGACCAGATTTCAGTAAGTAATCGATATAAACTATGGGACTAAGTTTCAGTAAGTAATCGATATAAACTATGGGACCATGTTTCAGTAAGTAATCGATATAAACTACGGGACCAAGTTTCGGTAAGTAATCGATATAAACTATGGACCAAGTTTCAGCAAATAATCAATATAAACTATGGACCAAGTTTCAATAAAAAATCAATATAAACTATGGACTACGTTTCAGTAAGTAATCAATATAAACTATGGGACCAAGCTTTGCTAAATAATCAATGTAAACTTAACTATATGGAATCAAGTTTCGGCTATGTTATCAGTATAACCTATGATAATTATCATTTGTCGGTATAATCACCAATACACACTATGTTACACCTTTTCAGCATTATGATCAAGATAAAAGTTGCTACAATTTTTCAGTCTATTATAATGAAAACTACATGGCCCCTATCCAGAATAATGTATTATCAATGTAAATCATGGTGCCGGTTTTTCCCCACATTATCAAAGTACAATACGTTTCATTCCAGGCTTTGACCTGATGGATGTGCCACTATGACATGTCTGTCTATCAGCTGGTTGACTAAAGCTCCTTATTTATAAGTCTCTTTTGTCTCAAGGTCGCAGAGCTAAGCCTTTTGCGTCTGATGGCTTGAGCATGGGCACTGTTTATTTCATTGCCACAGACAGACACAGAAAGACAGAGACCGACAGACAGGGACAGAGAGAGACAGACCGACAGACATTCAGAGAAGAATCTGATTGTTTCAACAGTAACACCCGTCGATACATATAATTCAACCACAATGTAATAATTAACAGTTCAAAGCAATGCAATACAATGCAATTTAATACAATACAATGTAACACAATACAATGCAATACAGTGCTATGAAATGCAATACAATACAAAACATACAATACATTTCAAAGCGATTACAAAATATAACAACGGAGTGTAATGCAAAGCAATGCAATACAAAACATGCTTTTCAAATCAATGCGTTACAATACAATACAATGCAATGCAGTGCAATACAATACAAAATATACTTAAGCATTCAATTCAGTACAATACAATACAAAACAAACAACCACAATGGAATACATACTTTACTATTCAAAGCAATATAGTACGATGCAATACAGTGCAATACGATTCCATGCAATGCAATACAATACACACTTTACAATTCAAAGCAATAAATGCAAAAACATTCTTTGCTAGTTAAAGCAATACATTACAATACAAAACATAATTTACAATTCAAAGCAATAAAATGCAAAAACATACTTTACTATTCAAAGCAATAC
>CM054134.1:27721539-27724039 GCA_028751875.1 Rapana venosa | reverse complement strand
AACTGAATATTCCAGATTTCTCAGACCAAGCGCTTTTTACACCATGGTGTTTCTGTTTTTCGAATTTTCTTGTTTCTTTTATTTCTCTCTCTGGAGCCGAGGTGTCTTTAATAACAAAATGTAGGCCTCGGGCCCACTCGCACAAAACCCACGACGTCAAATATTTGAGTTCTTTGGCGAGGTGGGAGTGTCCTTGCTTCCAGAATAAAGCAGAAACGGAACTTTAAACATTTCTGTAGAAAGTGTCTCTGAGTCGCCAAAGGCAAGATTGCTAATGAGAATTGATGGAGAGAGGCGGTTTTTTTAAAATTTTAAACTGGGTGCTGAAATTCCTTCTGTATGTGTTTGAATGTGTGTGTGTGTGTGTTGTGTGTGTGTGTGTGTGTGTGTGTGTGTGTGTGTGTGTGTGTGTGTGTGTGTGTGTGTGTGTGTGTGTGTGTGTGTGTGTTTGAATGTGTGTGTGTGTATCTCTACCTTTTGTCTCTTTCTCTCCGTCTCTGCGTCTCTCTGCCTCTCTGTCTCTGTCTCTCTCTATGTGTATGTGTCTGTCTATCTCAACCTCTATCTGTACTTATTTGCTTATAAGTTTCTATCTGCCTGTATCTGTCTATATGTCTGTCTTTCTGTTTTTCTGTCTCTTAGTCTCTGTGTGTTCGCACGCGCGCGCGCTGTGTGTGTGTGTGTGTTTGTGTGTGTGTGTGTGTGTGTGTGGTCGTGTGTGTGTGTATGTGTGTGTGCGTGCGTGTGTGTGTGTGTGTGTTGTGTGTGTGTGTGTGTGTGTGTGTGTGTGGCGCGCGCGCCTGTCGTGAGCGCACGTGTTAACGTGTATGTGCGTAACTTGGTGTGAACGTGTATATAAGTGCGCGTACGCACGCACGCGCGCGCTCGTGTGTGTATGTGTATGTGTGTGTGTGCGCACACACACATAAAATGAAATAGAAACAGAACTTTTAGAAAACAGTCAGACGTAACAGGAGCTGTAAAGAAGACAAGGGCTGAAGGAGGTGAGGAGAGAGAGCACGAAAACAAAACATATTCGAAAAGAAATGTAATATATTTGAGCATAAAATCTTTAAAAAGGCAAAGCAATGCAGACAGCCAATATTGCCAAATGCTAAAAGGAAACGCATTTATCAAAAACAAACAGAACTCGAAGAGCAATGGACAAAAAAACAAAACAAAACAAAAAAAAACAAGAGAGAGAGAGAGGAGAAGAGAAGAGAGAGAGAGAGAGAGAGAGAGAGAGAGAGAGAGGAAGAGAGAGAAGAGAGAGAGAGAGAGAGAGCGAGAGAGAGAGAGAGAGAGAGAGAGAGAGAGAAGAGAGAATGAAGAAAGTAAGAAAGAAAGGTGATGATTGTAATGGTAGTGATAGTGGTGGTGGTACACCCATTTTTTTCTGGTGTGTGTGTGTATGTGTGCGTTCGTGCGTGCGTGCATACGTGCGTGCGTGTGTGTATGGATTAATGAATAATGAAAGGTAGGGTGGATGGGTGGATTGATGGATCGAAGGATATAGGTGGACGGACGGTCGGATTAGTGGGGGGAGGGAGGACGGACGGAGAGAGGGATGGATGGATGGATAGCTAGCTAGACGGATGGATGGATGGATGGAAGGATTAACTGACTGAGTGACGGACGGACAGATTGATGGCTAGGCTGGATGGATGGGAGGATGGATGGATAGGCAGACGGACGGAAAGATAGACCTATCGATCGACCTAAGCAGTAAAACCCTGTTCACAAGATGGCTTTATAGTAAATCAACATGTGATTCTGATTCTACCTTACCGTCTTATTTCCCCCAAACGGACAAAGGCTATAAGTAGAAACAAATAAATATGAAGAATTTCTTACCGCTTATAGTCCTACAGTTTTGAATACCGTAGCGGTCTGTATAAGTCCTGGTTTGTTTGTTATTTTGGTTGGTTAGTTTTTCTTTACTCTAAACACACATCAACAATTCTGCATCAGCAGCAGTACAGGCAGCCACACTACAACATTTTTTCTTTAAACAGAAAATCAACATTACCTTGTTTAACCTATTTTTTCTTAGCTCCCGCTTTTAAATAAGCCCCGAAGTCGGAATGCGGCTACCTTATTTGGAGGCAAAAACGGTCGTATATTCAAAATCTTAGCATCGTTGGAACCTCGGAGCTGTAGCCGAGGAAGGAAAAACATCCAAACCCATTCTACTCAAATATATTTATCCTTGTGGATCAGATATCCAGCATGATGGGAGCAGGGGAGGGGGGAGACAATTTGAAAGACTAGGATGAATGAGAGCGCTTTGATTTGTTGGGGTTTTTTTTTTTGCAAGATATAGCGCTGTATAAATTCCATGTATTATTATTATTAATTCAGCTGAACAATCATGAAATAATAACAACATCCAACAACAACAACAATTATTGCCGTGTTTAGCACAGGAGGAGCATCGTCAGTAAAAGCTCTGTCCTGAAAAAGCTTCTCTTTATAAATCTCATGTAATGGTGATGATAAT
>CM054134.1:27709039-27714039 GCA_028751875.1 Rapana venosa | reverse complement strand
ACTCTTTTTGCCTCTGCTTCTCTCCCACTGCCTGCTTTCCTGTCTGCGTTTCAGTCTGTCTGCCTGCCTGCCTGCCTGCCTGTCATTCTGTCTGCTTGTCAGTCTGTCTGCCTGCCTGGTCTGCCTGTCAGTCTGTCTGCCTGCATCCCTGCCTGTCTGTCTGTCTGTCTGCCTGATTGTCTGTCTTTCTTTCTTTCTGCCTGCCTGCCTGTCTGTCTGTCTGACTGTCGGCCTGACTGTTTTTCTTTCTTTCTTTCTTTTTCTGTCTGTCTGTCTGTCTGTCTGCCTCTCTTCTCTCTCTTTCTCTCTCTCTTTCTCTCTCTCTTTCTCCCCCCCCCCCTCTCTCTCTCTCTCTCTCTTTTTCGGTGCCAGTACAAAACATTACCTGCGGAATTCAGTTTGAGTGTCGATAAGTGGTGTGAATTGTGAACCAAATTATGGATGGGAGAATAATTGAACAGTTGAGGCAACGTTTTTGACAGGGTAGATAAATGAAGAGTGTGAATAAGAGAAGATGAAGAAGGAAAAAAAGAGTAATGGAGATAAGACAGAGAGAGAGAGACAGAGAGAGAGACAGAGAGACAGAGAGACAGACAGACAGACACAGAAAGACAGACATACAGACAGGGGTACAGACAGGCAGACACATAGACAGGCAGACAGACAGACAGACAGACAAGACGGCTAACAAAATAGGCAGACACGCAGATAAAGACCACCCCACCCATCCCCCCCCACCCCCCAAGGAAAGTTTAAAAGGAACAAACACACATTAAAACCTTGAGAAAAGTTGAACACTTGCAGGGGATGCGGGTCAATGTGCTATCATTTTCTTTTAGGCTACACGATGACGTGACTCTTTTAGCGTGTCCCTCATGATACTGTGGAACTTACCCACGAAACTGTACAAGCCACCTTTCAAACGAGCCTGTAGTGGCTCCATTATTCTGTTACTTCCTTCTGTTTAGAAGTCTAATAGATCTACATCCTCGAAAACCTTGCCCCGTAATGAGAAACGAGGGATCATTACGAACAGAACGAGGTGTTGTTTTCCCTTGGAAAGTGAAGCTCTGTTACGTTAACTTTATAATTATGATATACGTGTCTTTTCATGATAGACGAAAGATGTATTCTTCGGTTTATCTTCGTGTCCCTGTGTTTCTGTGTGTCTGTCTGTGTGTTTGTCTGCTTGACTGTCTGTCTGTCTGTCTGTCTCTCTCTCTCTCTCTCTCTCTCTCTCTCTCTCTCTCTCCATCACACACACACACACACACACACACACACCACACACACACACATACACACACACACCTAGATAGAAGAGAGAGAGAGAGAGAGAGAGAGAGAGAGAGAGAGAGAGAGAGAGAGAGAGAGTGTGTGTGTGTGTGTACGTACGTGTGTGTGTGTTTATTTTTTATTTATTCATTTTATTCTTTTATATCGAGGATAATGGAATAAACACTAATGTGCTTTTTTTTTTAATCTAGTCCCCGTGTGTATGCAGTGTTGTAAATTCTGTCATCTGTTCCCACCGGCACACAATGGCCTACTCTTACCAAAAAATGAACAGTATTTAACGTGTGCACAAGATGTTCTGCGTGCGTTCGCACACGGGGCCTCGGTTTATAGTCTCGTGTGTGTGTGTGTGTGTGTGTTGTGCGTGCGTGCGCGCGGTGAGTAGAGAGAGAGAGAGAGAGGAGGAGGAGGAGAGAGAAGAGAGAGAGAGAGAGAGAGAGAGAGAGAGAGTGAGTGAGTGAGTGAGTGATATTTGAATTTGAGGAGCCAAGGCGCAGCTGACGTCACATCACTGACAAGAAGCCCTAGGCACAGCCTCTCTCTCTCTCTCTTACTGGCACTGAGATAAGCCACGCACACCTACTTAGTCCTCCTGCACCCCACCCCATCCCTGTGATCGGATGCTGAGGGTTTAAATTAAGGAGGGAGAAATACCGCTAACAGAAACTCCAGAGGTGTTCAGGCTTTTACGAGAGTAAAATGACAATCCTGTGGTCTGCAAACATTTCACCACATAAAGACCACCCCCCATCCCCCCCCCCCCCAAGGAAAGTTTAAAAGGAACAAACTAACAACATGAAAAATACATATATTCTGAAAATTTGTATTTCCAAAGGAATACATAAATGGAAAAAAAACACAACAACTTTGGGCCAATATATGTGTAACTAGTCTTTGTATCAGTATTTTGTTGTGAGTGAGAAAGGGAGAGATAGAAATGGGGGGGGGGGGGGGGGGGAGCAAAGAATAAAAAAGAGATATGATAACAAGGGGAGAACAAAAAGACCGACAGGCAGATGGCCAGGTAACATAGTGGCAGACAGACAGACAGACAGACGGACGAACAGATGGAGGTTTAATATATTTTTCAAAGAATTGAACTTCTCAAATTACGGACGATTCTTCAAAATGTCATGTATATCAATTGCACAAACTTTATTTGCTTGTCAACATATTTTTTACCACTTACGTAAATCTGATGGACTGTTTCATAAACATACAGCATACACACAGGTGTCTAGAAACAGATATTATAATTTTTTTTAAGTGACAGTCTTTTAAAAAAAAATTGCCTACAGAATCTTAAAATATCATCAATATTCCATGCATATAAAAGCCACAATTTTTACCGGGTTGTCAAACGCATTTTCGCTGTTTATGAAACTGTCACAAAGTGCTCGTTGTTCTTCTACCTCTTTCTCAGCATGTTATTCGAAACTTCCTTTTTTTTTATTGTAATGTGCAGTGTATAGCGACGACGTCACAATTTCTGTGTTGCAGTTTTTCTTTCGTTTTTTTCAAATTTTTGGGGTCTACAAGGAATAGAGCTGCTCTTTTGTGTATAGGGCACTCCTGTGCCACACCATGTAATGTAATTATTTTGTAACTCTTTTTTGCTGAACATATGCACATCTCTCTCTCTCTCTCTCTCTCTCTCTCTCTCTCTCTCTCTCTCTCTCTCTCTCTCTCTCTCTTTAGTGGCCCTTTTTAAAAAATAAATTAATAACTTAACGCTGTCACCTTGCTCCTTATTATAGCTTCTTGCAGGTGCTGTTTTAAAAAGGCATTGGTTGTTTTTTTTGCGTTCCGCGACAAGAGTTCTAAGGTTCACCAATGGTGAGATTTTTTTGCCTGCGTTTGCAAGCGTTTTTGACCACCATTACTTAAAGATAGCCGCATTCTTATTTCAGGGACATAATTAGACTATAAATCCAGGAATCACGTGTGGATATATGCGTAACTTCTTTTGCACACATCAACAGTCCTTTTTCACTTTCGTAAGAGTGTTCATCTTCAGCATGGATGATGCCAACATGCTACAGAGGGAAAGGGTTCCGCCAGGGTTTACAAAGTGACCGTGACATGCTGCATGAAAGAGTTAGTGTAGTGCCCTGTGGCTTTGTATGTAGGGAGTTATGTGAGAGAGAGGGAGGGAGGAAGGGACAGAGAAAGAGAGACAGCGTGACAGAGAGACAGATAGACAGACAGACAGACAGACGGAAAGAGAGACAGAGAGAGAGAGAGGAACAGAAACAGAGCGAGTCGATGTCAAAGAGACACAGAGAGAGAGGGGGGGAGAGGGAGAGAAGGGGAGAGAGAGAGGGGGGAGAGAGAGAGGGGGGGAGAGAGAGAGAGAGGAGAGAGAGGAGAGAGAGAGAGAGAGAGAGAGAGAGAGAGAGAGAGAGAGGAGAGAGAGAGAGAGAGAGAGAGAGAGAGAGAGAGAGAGAAGGAGACACACGACATGAGAGAGTGAGAGAGAGGCAAAGGGAGAGAAAGAAACAGTGAGACACAATGAGGCACAGAGAGAGACACACACAGACAGAGAGACAGACTGAGACAAACAAACAGACAGACAGGCAGGCAGGCAAACAAGTAGACAGGCAGACAGGCAGACAAGGTAGACAGACAGACAGACAGACAAAGAGACAGAAAGATGCTGAGAGATAGACAGACGGGCAGAGCAACAGAGGTAAAGAGAAGATAAGCACTGGCACAGCCAACCTGATCTCAGTATATCATCGTCTAATCCAGCTAGGCTAAGTCATACCCAGACCAGACCTCAAGACCCCGTAAAAGCCAGGCAAGACAGACAATCCAGCTTCCCCGTGGGTGGATGGAAGCCGGGGGTCCTGTCAGAATAAATAGCAATCCCACTTGATAGACATTCTGGGCTAGGAATTCCCTCTTGTCTATCTCTCTCTTCGTTTCTGCCTTGTTCCTATTTCTTCCAGTCACCTTTTTTTTCTTGTCTTTTTTTCGGCCTTCATGGTCCATTCTCTGCCTTCCTCCCCCCCCCTCCCCCCCTCCCCCGAAAGACTTAAAAGATAACAATTCTCTCCCACGCCCAAGTCGGATGCGCTGGGCCGGACTTATCAGGCGCTTAACGGCAGCTTAACACATTTTCGCTCATATAACAGACAACAGTAGTTACTGTCTGAGGGTTCGACGACGACGACGACGACAACGACGACGACGACGACGACGACGAAGAAGAGAAGAAGAAGAAGAAGAAGAAGGAGGAGGAGGAGGAGGAGGAGGAGGAGGAGGAGGAGGAGGAGGAGGAGGAGAAGAAGAAGAACAACAACAAGACAATCCAACATCATAGCAGATTCCAATCCCAGACTGTTTATGCTCCCTACACGGATGCATTTATCTTTAGCTTCAGGCCTCCAGAATAACTTCTGCTAGTCTATCATCATCTTGGTCCTCTTTCACAGACTTCTGACATTCCGGCAGACCACAGGGTGCTAGTTTTCTTCCCGCGAACAGGAGAAGCATGACTGACTGGTCTGTCCACTTAAAAAAGTATTATATTTATTTTGTTATATTTTTTAACCACTTTTAAGTCACGGCAGATTTCTCTGCGTGAAATTTGGGAAGCTCTCCTCGAGGAGTGTGCGTCGCCACAAAATCAGCGCCACTCTTTTTTTTTTTTCTTTTCCTGTCTGTAACTGTCCCCGAGGAGTGCGCGTCGCCACAAAAGC
>CM054134.1:27689039-27704039 GCA_028751875.1 Rapana venosa | reverse complement strand
ATCCCCACAGGTGTGTGTGTGTGGGGGGGGGGGGGGGGGGGGGTACTTAAAATATGCACGAAACAAATACCATTTATTATTATTTATTTTTTTACATGATACATTATTATTATTATTATTTATTATTATTTATTATATATTATTATATCATTGATAAGAAATTGGAAGACATGGGCCAAGGAAGAAGAAGAAAGGAAGGAAGAAAAAGAAGAAGAGAAAAGAGAAAGAAGGAGGCGGGAGCGGAGGAAGGAGTTTCTCAACTCAAACACTCAAGCAGAACTTTATATATTTTATTTTCCATCGATTTTTTTTTACTCTTGAAAATTTCGATTCTCCACTGACCAAATAGGTTAGTATAGTAGACCAGGATCTCAGCAGACGATGCTGTAAGGTAAATTAATGTAAACATCTTTTTCAGCGAATCTGTGGCGGGGGTGTCTTATTTTTGGAACAAATTCCCCCAGCTAAATCTATATAGATAACGCGCGAGTCTGGCGCGACTCGACAGGCCTCATTGGGTTTGGTTGCTGTGTTTGGTGAAAAGTTGAGCGGAGTTTGAAACTTGATTCTCCGTGAGTCTGTCTTCTCTTTGTGGTCTTCCTTTCTTTATCTCTGTTTCCCGTCTGTCTCTTCTGTCTGTCTTTTGTCTGTCTGTTTCTGTGTCTGTCTGTCTGTCTCTGTCTGTCTCTCGCTGTCTGCCTCTCTCTCTCTCTCTGTCTCTCTCTCTGTCCCTGTCTGTATGTATCTGTCTCTGTCTCTCTGTCTGTCTGTCTGCCTCTCTCTCTCTCTATCTCTGTCTCTGTTCCTGTCCCTGTCTGTATCTATCTGTCTCTGTCTCTGTCTACTGTCTGTCTGCCCCCCTCTCTCTTTCTCTCTCTCTCTCTCTCTCTCTCTCTCTCTCTCTCTCTCTCTCTCTCTCTCTCTCGTCTCTCTTCTTCTCTTCTCTCTCTTCGTCTCGTCTCTGTCCCTGTCCCTGTCTGTATCTATCTGTCTCTGTCTGTCTCTGTCTTCTGTCTCTCTGTCTGTCTCTCTCTCACACCCTTTCTCTCTGTGTATCTGTCTGCCTCTGTATTTGTCTGTCTCTCTCTCTTTCTGTCTCTGTTTCTCTCCTGTCTTCCTTCTCTCTCTCTGCTCTCCCTTTCTCTCTGTCTCTCTCTGTTCTCTCTGTCTGCTCTCTGTTCTCTCCCTGTTCTTCTGTCTCTCCGCTCTCTCTCTCTCTCTCTCTCTCTCTCTCTCTCTCTCTCTCTCTCTCTCTCTCTCTCCTCTGTCCTTTCTCAGCATTTTCTAACCACACACACATTGGAGAGAGAGGGAACAATTTCCATCCAGTTCAACACTATAACAAGAAAGCAACGGCAACAGACAGTTCTATTCTCAGGCGATGCCAGCATCTCTAGGTATCCACTGAGTGGCTGGGATAGGTCTGACTCCAGAAATAAGAGACTTTGGGGGATATTGGGGGGGGGGGGAGGAGGAGGAGGAGGAGGGGAGTGGTGTTTTTATTTTTGTTAACGAAAGTCGTTGTCTAACCGTCCTAAGTCTGTTTCTACTTCTTTGGCTGATTGTCTGTGTTTGTCTGTGAGCGTGTGTCTGTGTGCTTGTCTGTCTTTCTGTCTGTCTGTCTGTCTGTCTGTCCGACTGCGTCTTCATTAGTCTATGTTTGTGTTCTGTCTGTCTGTCTGTCTGTCTGTCTGTATGTATGTCTGTCTGTCTTTCTGTCTGTCTGTCTCTCTCTCTCTCTCTCTGTTATACTGGAACTTAATGAAATCATATAAAACAGAATAACAATAAGAAACAACAGGTTTTTTAAAGTCGTCCTGTCATGATCTCCCTTTGTTTTGGTGTGTGTGTTGATTTTATTTGATTTGATTTTATCTTATCTTTGCTTTTTTTTTTATCGAGGATAATGGAATAAGCACTTACGTGCTTTTTTTTTTTTTACATCCAGTCATCATGTGTATGTGGTTTTATAAATTCTGTCATTTGTTCCCACCGTACACAATGGCCTACTCTTACGAAAAACGGAACAGGATTTAACGTGTGCGCAACATGTTCTGCGTACGTTTGCACATGGGACCTCGGCTAATAGTCTCATCCGAAAGACTTTTGGGGAGAGTGGAGTCTGCACTGATGTTAACTCCAGGAGAAAATATCCCCCTTGAACGGGAATCAAACCCGGGTCGTCAGATTGCGAGCGCAATGTTCTAACCACGAGGCTATCTCGTCCATCCGGTGTGTGTGTGTGTGTGTGTGTGTGGTGTGTGGTGTGTGCGCGCGCGCGCGCGCGCGTGTGTGTGTGTTGCGTGTGTGCGTGTGTGTGCATGAGTTTGTGTGTGTGCGTGCGTGCGTGTGTGTATGTGTGTGTGTGTGTGTGTGATAAATAATCAAGTTTGTTATTATTTAAGTATTATGTGTGCACGCGGATTCTGTTTTTTATAATTTGTCATTCTGTCCTACCGCACGACATGGCTTGCTCTTGCGAAAGGTGGAACGGATTTCAACGTGTGCGCAAGATGTTTTGCGAGCGTCCGCATACGTGTACGGAATCTCGGTTTAAAGTCCCATTCGAAGAACTTTTGGAGAATTGGAGTTTTTACTGATGGGGGAAAATCCCCTTGAACGTGCACGACATACACGAGCTCAACACTCTAACCACTAGGCTATCTATACCCCTTTTTCTCCCCTCCTCCCCCCCCCCCCCCCCTTATTTAGCCAACATATTTAAGACGGTGTAGTTTTTCAGCTGCAGATCTAAGGGGGAGCGAGAGGGTTGACTGATGTGAAGGACAGCAGAGAAATAATGTGGAGAAGATCCCGCCATATTAAAATAGATCCATCATTATCGGGGGAAATGATTTG
The DNA here is from genome assembly GCA_028751875.1 of Rapana venosa. Taxonomy (NCBI): domain Eukaryota; kingdom Metazoa; phylum Mollusca; class Gastropoda; order Neogastropoda; family Muricidae; genus Rapana; species Rapana venosa. Next base: position 27,701,180 of record CM054134.1, on the reverse strand, counting down.
TAGCTTCCTTCCTTTAGGTTTAAATCAAAACAGAAATACACAGGCAGACAATCAGATGATGTGAGCTTGCTTCAGCGCAGTCGGCTGTCTATGATAGATGGTAAATTCAGGAAATAATCAACTTTTCGATGAAGCAGTTAAAATCAAAACTTCCCAATAAAATTTTGGAAGGAGGGCCGGCGATTTCGCGGTTAAGATTGATGCACCCATTTTTTTTAGAAGTGGAGGAGTAGGTGGTTTAAATCATGTTCTAAAGACATTATTTTCTTCCTTTTCTCTAAAGCTATCGCGATCTGTATACTACTCTTTCAAATAAGACGATGCCTTACAGTCAAGCCTGGCAGACGACTTAAACAGATAAGTAAAGGGAAAGGTGTCCCATAACCTATGCGGTCGTTGGAGAGCGAGATGTCAGAGACCTCAGCTTCTTCAGGGGCCAGCACATTGAGGGCAGCGCCCATCTCTTCTCCCTCGCTGCTTTACCTTCCCTTACCCTAAAGAGAGCAGGTACCCATTTACAGCTGGGTGAACTGGGGGACTGCGCTGAAGCCAAGTCGCGCAAGCGATCACCCACCTGCTTGACAGCGACGGGATAACTCAGTGGTCAGAGCACTCGCTTTCCGAATACACAAGAAAGGTTAAGAAGACGACTTCAGCGCAGGTAAAAGAACCAACAGGAACCATTGAACTGCATTGTATTGTATTGTGTTGTATTATATAGTATACAACTTTGAGTCGTGGCAGATTTCTCTGCGTGAAATTCGGGCTGCTCTTCCGGGGGAGAGAACGTCCCCACAAGAGCAGCGCCACCCATTTTTCTGTTCTTTTCCTGTTTTCAACTGTATTTTGTTTCCCTATCAGAATGACTTTTTTCTGCAGAATTTTGCCAGGGACAACTCTCTTGTTGCCGTGGATTCCTTTACGTGCGCTAAATAGTTATGTGTAACACACGGGACCTCTTTTATTCTCTCATTCGAAAGACTAGTACCCAGACCACCACTTATGGTCTAACGGATGGGGGAAGAGTTTCGGGCCCAAACACCTCGGACCCGAACTTGTTTGTTTCTATGCAGGTGGGTTACGTCTAGACCACTGATCCACGAATAGTCCCTAGCAAAACTGGGGTAGCCAAACTCCATTCTTATTCATGAGCAAAATCTACCCAAACACAGAGGGGGGAAATGAAAAAGAAGCAGGCCCTTATCATATAACATTCTTGTGATTATCTTCCTCGTTGGATAGTGTATCCATTCTTGCTAGAAGTACTAGTAGTAGTAGTAGTGGTAGTAGTGGTAGTAGTGGTAGTAGTAGTAGTAGCAGCAGCAGCAGCAGCAGTAGTAGTAGTAGTAGTAGTAGTAGTAGTAGTAGTAGTAGTAGTAGTAGTAGTAGTAGTAGTAGTAGTAGTAGTAGTAGGGAATAGGGAAACAAATACAGTTGCAGACAGGAAAAAGAAAAAAAAATGGGTGGCGCTTCTCTTGTGGCGACGCGCTCTCCCCGGGGAGAGCAGCCCGAATTTCACGGAGAGAAAATCTGCCGTGACTTAAAGTGGTATGAAATGAAATCTGAGCGCTTTGATTTGTTGCTTTACAAGATTCAGCGCTATATAAATTCCATACATTATTATTAGTAGTAGTAGTAGTAGGAGAAGGAGGAGGAGGAGGAGTAGGAGTAGTAGTAGTAGTAGTAGTAGTAGTAGTAGTAGTAGTAGTAGTACTACTACTAGTAGTAGTAGTAGTAGTAGCAGCAGCAGCAGCAGCAGCAGCAGCAGTAGTCGTAGCAGTAGTAGTAGTAGTAGTAGCAGTAGTAGCAGCAGCAGCTGGAGTAGTAGTAGTAGTAGTAGTAGCAGAAGTAGTAGTAGTAGTAGTAGTAGTAGTAGTAGTAGTAGTAGTAGTAGTAGTAGTAGTAGTAGTAGTAGTAGTAGTAGTAGTAGCAGCAGCAGCAGCAGCAGCAGCAGTAGTAGCAGTAGTAGTAGTAGTAGTAGTAGTAGTAGTAGTAGTAGTAGTAGCAGTAGCAGTAGTAGTAGTAAAACTGGCTATTTTGCCTCATTGCACCAGAAAAAAAAATGTTCAAGGGAACGGGACAACACCCAATGTTAAGCTCTTGGTTGTAGTTGGGTGTGGTGTGGTGTGTGGTGTGGTGGGGTGGGGTGGGGTGGGGTGAGAAGGGGTGGATGTGGTGTGGTGGGGTGTGGTGTGGTGTGGTGGGGTGGGGTGGGGTGAGAAGGGGTGGGATGTGGTGTGGTGGGGTGTGGTGTGATGGGTGGGGTTGGGGGGTGGGGTGGGGTGTGGGTGTGGTGGAGGGGTGGGATTGTGGATGGTGGAGTGGGTGGTGGGGTGGGTGTGGTGGGGTGGGGGGTGTGGTGGGTGGGTGTTGGTGGGGTGGGGTGTGGTGGGGTGGGGTGGGGTGTGGTGTGGGTGTGGGTGGGGTGGGTGGGTGGGGGGAGGGGTTGGGGGTTGGTGGGGTGTGGTGGGGTGGTGGGGTGGTGGGTGGGGTGGTGGTGGGTGTGGGTGGTGGGGTGGTGTGGTGGGGTGTGGGTGTGGTGTGGTGGGTGGGTGTGGTGGGGTGTGGTGGGGGTGGTGGTGGTGGTGTGGTGGGTGGGTGGGTGTGTGGTGTGGTGTGTGGTGTGGTGGGTGGGTGTGTGGTGGGAGTGTGGGGTGTGGTGTGGGTGGGGGGTGGGGTGTGGTGGTGTGGGTGGGTGGGGTGGTGGTGTGGTGTGGTGGGTGTGGGTGTGGTGTGTGTGGGGTGTGGGTGGGGTGTGGTGGGGTGTGGTGGGGTGTGGTGTGGTGTGGTGTGGTGGTGTGTGGGGTGGGTGGGTGTGGTGGGGTGTGGTGTGGTGTTGTGGTGTGTGGTGTGTGGGGTGTGGTGTTGTGGGTGTGGTGGGGTGTGGTGGGTGGGTGGTGTGGGTGGGGGTGTGGTGGGGTGGGGTGGGGTGTGGGTGCAGGCGACCGTACGGCTCAGCAGCGAAAGGAAACCAGGATACCTAAGATCAGTTGAAATGACGAGGAAGATGATCTAACCACTGAGCTCTTTAAGCTTTACTTTACCCGGGGTTTTCCTCCTGTAAGCTGGGTTTTGTTTTTTCTTTTCGGATTTTTTTCTCCCTTTTTTTTTTAAAGAGGGGGTGGGGGTGAGGGTAGGGGTGGGGGATGGGGTAGGGGGTGGGGTAGGGGGTGGGGTGAGAGGGAAAGGAGAAGGCTATTTTGATGTGTGTGCGTGTGCGTGTGCGTGTGTGTGTGGTGTGTGTGTGTGTGTGTGTGTGTGTGTGTGGGCGTGGGCGTGGGGGAGGGGGGATGATGATGATGGTGTGTGTGTTTGTGCGTACGTGTGTGTGTGTATGTGTGTGTGTGTGTGTGCACGCTATTTGTGTATATTTGCGTGTGTGCGTGTATGTTAGTTCTTCAGATTAACATTCTTCCTCCAAATAGAGATATCAGACAGATGTTTGTGTGTGTTTATGTGCGTATATGTGTGTGCGTGTGTGTATGCGTGTGTGCGTACGAGCGTGTATGCGTGCGTGCGTGCGCGTGTGCGTGTATGTGAGTGTGTGTGTGTATGTGTGCGCGCTCGCATGTGCGTTATGTGTTTTTTTTTCTTTTTTTCCTTTTCCTCGCCTCATGTCATTGTTTGTTTGTGATGAGCAACTGCAATAGCATCCTTTTCATCGTTAAGCTGACAAGGCAACCAATACACTTTTCACATCTTTCTCTATTTCTGGTCCATCGATCTGGAATGACCTCCCTCTCTCTCTCCGCCAAAAGCCTTCTTATGACACTTTTAAATCCAGTCTCAAGATATATCTATTTCAAACCTAAGATTTTCCTCTCCTGCTTCATCTCATAGCTTTTCCCTGCCTTCAACAGCCAAGATTCTATTGCCCTTCCAGGGTGTGTGACCTCTGTGTGTGTGTGTGTGTGTGTGTGTGTGTGTGTGTGTGTGTGTGTGTGTGTGTGTGTGTGTGTGTGTGCGTGGTTGCGTGTACATTTGGTCTTGATGGAACTATTAATTTTTACTGGTTGTATGACTGTAAGAATGAGTTGAGTGCAAGCGCTTTGATTTGTCTCTGCAAGATATAGCGCTATATAAATTCTATTATTATTATTATTATTATTATTATTATTATCTTCTGTGCAAACATCGAAACCGAAAGAAATACAACAAAATGATACAAAAAGAAATGAATCAATAGGACAAATGAAATCTCTCACGAGAAGAGTGGGGTTATCTTATACCGCGCACAGCTTCAGCAACTAATTCAAGGAAAGACGACTCCACGCTTACTGCCCATCGCAGGACAACGTTTATTAGGTGCAATGTGTAAATGAGAGACAATGCAGGAGAATTAAGGCCCCTAGTCTGTCTGTCTGTCTCTCTCTCACTGTTTCTGCCTGTCTGTCTGTCTTTGTCTGTCGTTGTCTCTCTCTTTGTTTCTCTTTCTGTCTGTCTGTCTGTCTGTCTCTGTCTCTCTCTTTCTCTCTGTCATACACACACGCCCTCACACGCACTCACACGCACTCTCTCTCTCCTCTCCTCTCTCTCTCTCTCTCTCTCTCTCACACACACACACACACACACACACACACACACACACACACACACACAGGTAAACACGTTTTGTGTCTGTGGGCTATAACTTTCTTGCCATTCAGCAGCTAAGGTTACCAACTTAAGGGGAATTATCATCAATATCTCTGTCTGTCTGTCTGTCTGTCTGTCTGTCTGTCTGTCCCCCTCTCTCTCTCTCTCTCTCTTTCTCTCTCTCTCTCTCTCTCTCTCTCTCTCTCTCTCTCTCTCTCTCTCTCTCTCTCCCTCCTCTCTTTCACACGCTCTCTCTCGCTCTCTCTCTCTCTCTCTCTCTCTCTCTCTCTCTCTCTCTCTCTCTCTCTCTCTCGCTCTCTCTCTCTCTCTCTCTCTCTCTCTCTCTCTCTCTCTCTCTCTCTCTCTCTCTCTCGTTGTGATAATGTCTCTATCCTTTTCACCAGATACAACTTGTGTTGGTGAAGATGGCATGGTGACAGAAGAAGAGAAAGTGAAGAAACATTAGCGAAGACGATGACTACGATTATTACAGCTGTTATTGTGGCTGTTGTTATTGCTGCTGCTGTTGCTGCTGCTATTGTTGCTGCTGCTGATGCCGATGATAATTAATGGCGGCATTGATGAATAAAATAGAAAACAAATACGACGACATGCATGGCAGAAAGAATGATGAAGACGACAAGAAAACAAGAACGCACACGACAACGACGATGGCCACTGTGTGGACGACAACGACGTTGAAAAAGAAGAAGAAGAAGAAGAAGAAGAAGAAGAAGAAGAAGAAGAAGAAGAAGAAGAAGAAGAAGAAGAAGAAGAAGAAGAAGAGAAGAAGAAGAATGCAAGAAAGAAGAAGAATGGAAAGAAAAATGCAAAAGAAAAGAAGAATGCAACGAAGAAGATTGCAAAGAAGCAGAAGACAAAAGAATGCAAAGAAGAAGAGGAATGCAAAGAAGAAGACAAATGCAAAGAAGGAGAGCTACTATTACTTCCATTACTAACTACTACTACTTACTACTATTACTAACTACTACTACTACTAAATATTATTACTAACTACTACTTCTAACTACTATTACTAACTACTACTACTACTACTACTACTACTACTACTACTACTACTACTACTACCACTAACTACTACAACCAGAGGAACAAATGTGTTAGACCGTGAACTATGTGCGTTAAGTCACAACTTTCTCTATGAGATAAGTACATAGTTTAGAAAGGAAGCAAACTAGCAAGGAGGATGTGAAGAAGGATTGGAGAAATACTGGCCAAGCCGAGTTGTTAGTTGGGTTTTGTTCTGCGATGTTCGTAAGTTAATGAACTAGTTCCTCACGCCCGTCTGCCTGTCTCTCTGTCTGCCTCCCTGCTTGTCTGTCTCTGTCTCTGTCTGTCTGTCTGTTCTCTGTCTCTGTCTATCTTTGTGTTGTTTGTGTGTGTGTTGTGTGTGTGTGTGTTGTGTGTTGTGCTGTTTTTGATTTGCTCTGTCTGTTCTGTGTGTGTTGGCTGTCTAATCTCAGCTTCTGTCTGTGTCTGTATCTATTTCATATGATCATGTCTCTGTCTTCCTCTCTGTCTGTCTCTCTGTCTCTGTTTGTCTCTCCCTCTCTGTCGGTATCTCTGTCTCTGTCTCTGTCTCTGTCTCTGTCTCACTGTCTCTGTCTCACTGTCTCTGTCTGTCTGTCCGTCCGTCCGTTTGTCTCTGTTTGTCTGTCTGTCTGTATCTCTGGATTTATATTCCACGGCATTACATAAAAAACTGTATAGAGTTACAACAAAAGTTTTAATGTTAAAGATATCATGTTGGCAAACTACATGGCCTCCCCCCCCTCCCCCCATCCTCACCTCTCTTTGTCCGTCTAGGTTTTCCTGTTACGGACAACAGAATAATGCTGTAAAAAACACAATAACATATACATGATATAAAAATCACAAATAAGTGAATCAGACTTCAGAGCATTAACGCACTCCTGTTTGTATTTGTTTGCATTTTGACATGAACTTTGTCCAATTATTTGAATGTAGGTTCTTTTTTACTCAAAAGTGATGTAATTACTGATGACGTGTTGGGAGCTCTCTCTCTGTCTGTCTGTCTGTCTGTCTGTCTGTCTGTCTGCTCTTCTCTCTCTCTCTCTCTCCTCTCTCTCTCTCTCTCTCTCTCTTCTCTGTCTTTCTCTCTCTCACTCTCTGTCTGTCTGTCTATCTGACTCGCTGTCTCTATGTGTGTCTATGTGTCTGTATTCTTTGTCTCTGTCTGTCTCTGTGTGTCTCTGTCTCTCTGTCTCTCATACATGCATATATATCTATCTATATCTATCTATCTATTTAGGGAGACGGGATAGCCTAGTGGTTAGAACATTGCGCTCGCAATCTGACGACCCGGGTTCGATTCCCGTTCAAGGGGATATTTTTCCCTGGAGTTAACATCAGTGCAGACTCCACTGTCCCCAAAAGTCCTTCGGACGAGACTATAAACCGAGGCCCCGTGTGCGAACGCACGCAGAACATCTTGCGCACACGTTAAATCCTGTTCCGCTTTTCGTAAGAATAGGCCATTGTGTGCCGGTGGGAACAGATGAAAAAATTCACAAAACTGCATACACACGGGGACTGGATGTAAAAAAGCACATGAGTGCTTACTCCATTATCCTCGATATAAAAGAATTTTTTTTTTTAATCTCTCTATATAAACAGACCCATTGGCTGAATACAGACATGATCTCCCTTGCATCCTTTTGACAGGAAAAAGGATCCCTAAAGAGCATAAGGCACAATGATTTGTTAGCCACTTATTTTCATAAACCTTTTTATTTACCACCAATATTTTCATATAGTTTCCTTATCTTTCTATTTTCATCTTTTGCTGGCAGCAGTGGTAGACCACAAGAATATCTATTTATTCTCAGGGCAGCAATAGACACTGCTGAATTATGGAGGGTGTCTTGCTGTTACATACCACAGAGGATGAGTGAGGATTCAAACACTGCTGGGACCTCTGAAGAGTGCTCAACCAGGATCCGAAAGTTGAGTCTGGTCAGGCCAAAGGTATGGTCCTTACTCAATTATTTCCCAAATGCTGCCTTCAAAGTTTTATATTGTATTGATTTCTATTAAATCTTGGACAAAAAACATTTTTATGATGGGAATGAAGTTGTAAGTGGTTACCTGCACTTGTTTTTCCTCACTATAATTTTTCAATTATATATTATCGATTACAATGCAGGGCCTTGTGTGTGTCTGTGTGCGAACGCGCGTGTGCATGTGTGTTTGTATGTGCGTTTGTGTGTGCGTGCGGGCGTTTGTGTGAATCAGGGTAATCCTCAGAAGAAGATATTGATTACCGGACTGGAACTGTAGAAGATAAAGAGTTCCTGCCTGTGCTTGTACAGTCTGGATGATACATCCAAACTGGGTCACAGGGACAAAGTTCAAATCTTATCCAAAACAGACATGGGGATGGATGGTGGTTGTGTGGTAGCGATTGTGGGCGTAGTAGTAGTAGTGTGTCTGTCGGTCTGTCTCTCTGCGTCTGACTGTCTGTCTTTGTCTGTCTCTCTCTCTGTCTCTCTCTCTGTCTCTCTCTCTGTCTCTCTCTGTAACAGCTTTCGTTGATAATCTTCGGCTCCCCAGCCCCACCCCTTAGCCCACCCACCACTTCTCTTCTTTTAAAGTTCTTTTTTCCCCCTTCTGATATTGACTATCATACAAACAGGTATGGCCTTGGTTACCCTTCAATCTCTGCCCCTTACACCTTTTGGTTGTTGTTTATTTCGTTTTTTTCAGGTAGGTATAAGTTGCCTAGCGGGGACGGGAGAGCTCATGGTCGGAGCACTCGTTTTCCCCAGCCAATGATATGCAGCGTCGAGCGTGGTTACCACTTGGATGGGTGACCGTTTGTGCGCCTTGGCTTCAGTACAGTTCCCCCAGTTCACCCAGCTGTAAATGGGTACCTGCCCTCTTTAGGGTCAGGGAAGGTAAAGCAGCGAGGGAGAGGAGATGGGCACCGCCCTCCATATGCTGGCCCCTAGAGAAGTGAGGTCTCTGACGCCTTACTACCCCAAGACCACATAGATTATGGGACACCTTTACCTTTATAAGTTGCCTGAAAGTATTACTCTCCTTGATAGAATGAAAGTGTTTTCTTTTATTCTTTTATTTTGGAGAATAATGGAATAAGCACTCGTGTGGGTTTTTTTACATCCAGTCCCCCGTGTGCATGCAGTTTTATCAAATTTGTTATCCATTTCCACTGGCACACAATGGTCTTCTTTTTCCGAGAAGTAGCACAGGTTTTAACGTAAACGCAAGATGTTCTGCGTGCGTTTGCACACGGAGCCTTGGTTTATAGTTTCATCCGAAGAACTGTTGAGGGGAGTGGAGTAGGCATTGATGTTAACTCCAGGGGGGGGGAGGGGGGGGGGGGGAAGATCCGCTTGAACGAGATTCGATCCTGGGCCGTCAGATCGCGAGCGTAATGCGCAACGCTCTATCCGCCAGGCTCACCCATACCCCCAGGTTCAATTCAATTCAATTCAATTCTTTTCTTGTCCTCTGTTTAAAGGAAATATGTTTTGCAGTGATTAAAACATATCTAAGAAGTAATAGAATACAAACATATATAGAAATGAATGCACGTGATAAAACACGTCTTAAACACACACATGGCTCGAGTCATACCAAAGCTTGTACTTTTACTTTCCGTTCGCTAAACTGTGAGTGTTGGTCTGAGTGCTAGTCTTCGGAATGAAAACAGCCCACAGATCAACACTTTTATAACACACAAACAACAAGACAATTGTCTCAGGTAAACCAAAAAAAAACCCCAAACGTGTAAAGTTAATTCATTAATAAACAAGAATGCGCGAATTATCCAAAAACGAACACCCCCTGTTCCTCCTGAAAAAAGAAAAGACAAACAAAACAAAGCAAACCAAGGATGCATTCTTGTGTTTCCACGTTTACTCATTATTTTATTTATTTTATTTGTTTATTTTATTTTGCTCTTTTATATCGAGGATAATGGAATAAGCACTTACCTGCTTTTTTACATCCAGTCCCCGTGTGTATGCGGTTTTGTAAATTGTCATCTGTTCCCACCGGCACACAATGGCCTACTCTTACGAAAAGCGGAACAGGATTTAACGTGTGCGCAAGATGTTCTGCGTGCGTTCGCACAGGGGGCCTCGGTTTATAGTCTCACACGAAGGACTTTTGGGGAGAGTAGGGTCTGCACTGATGTTAACTTCGGGGGAAAATATCCCCTTGAACGGGAATCGAACCCAGGTCGTCAGATTGTGAGCGCAATGTTCTAACCACTAGGCTATCCCGTCCATCCAGTTGTGTGTGTGTGTGTGTGTGTGTGTGTGTGTGGTGTGTGTGTGTGTGTGTGTGTGTGTGGTGTGCGTGCGTGCATGTGTGTGCATGCACGTGCATGACTGTTTATGTATGCCTATGAGAGATTGTATGTTGGGAGGTAGGTGAGCTTACATGCGTGCGTGCGTGGTGCATGTGTGTATGTCAGTGTGTGTCTGAATACGCGCGCATGTGTCTGTGTGTGTGCGCGCGCATGTGTGTAGTAATGAAGAATAAGGCACCAGCTGTCCTTGCAGAGTACACAGCAATGGATTGATTTAAGATTTCATTCGATCAGTTTAGTACGTGTATAAGGTAAAAAGTTGGTCCCATGACCTGGTTAATCGGTGTACTGCAGAATCAAACATTCCAGACCCATAATTATCAGGATTCCAGTAAACGCTCATAGAAACCGCAGCTTTCACTTTTGATGTTTGTCATATTGCACTAACGTGTCAAACGCAAGTATTCTATCTTTTTAGCATTTATTTTGATTATTAAATTATATCATGTGTGTGTGCGTGTCTAAGTGTGGGCGTGTGTCTGTGTGTTTGTGTCTGTGTGTGTGCGAGCGTACGTGCGTGTATGTTTGTGTGCATACATATCGTCATTTGATTACTCGTTTGTTTGTCAGTCTTACTAGACCTTTATTTAGTAAACCATTTTGTAATTCTTGTTGTCTTTAAAAAAAAAGTCAATACACGATACAGAGAGGGAGAGAGAGAGAGAGAGAGAGAGAGAGAGAGAGACGAGACGAGAGAGAGAGAAGAGAGAGAGAAGAGAGAGAGAGAGAGAGAGAGAGAGAGAGAGAGAGAGGAGAGAGAGAGAGAGAGAGAGAGAGAGAAGAGAGACAGACAGCAGAGAGAGAGACAGACACAGAGAGAGAGGAGACAGACAGACAGACAGACAGACAGACGGAGTGAGAGAGTGATCGTATGCGTATATTTGTTTATGTGCGCGTGTACACGTGCATGCACATGTGTTCGTACGTATGTGTGACTGCTCGTGTACACGTTCTTATTCATGCCTGCCCGGTTCGTAAGTCGGATATGCATAAACAATCCTGCATATTATGAACTGCTGAACAAACACACATGAAAACAAGAATAACGACAAATATACAAAGGATACAAATATCTCACTCACCTTCATCAAATCACGAAACCTATTCCCAAGGCAGCGGTAAATTCATAGTCAACCACTCGTCGATTTATCGTCATGAACAAAAAAACAAGAGTCAAAAACACAAAAAAACCCTAATTCAAACGAAAACACCGCCAACCATCCAAAGAATCGTCACACACACAAGTTGAACACACCAAGTCACCAGTACTCTCTCATCTCTTGGGCTGGTGTTGTCACAGAGTATCGTCGGTTTAAGAAAAAGAAAAAGAAAAACAGAAAGAAAATCACAGCAAAAAACAACCCCCAGAACAGTCGCAGAAGACAGAGAGAAAAGAACAGGCGGCACATTCTTAGGAGGTCTAATAAAACTGTCCCTGCTTTTCCTCTCTCATAACTTGACGCTGTTGTCGACAGATGCCCCTGAACGTAAAACTGTTAGAAGATTTTTTTTTCCTCCTTCTCCTCCTCCTTCTCCTCTTTCCTCCTCCTTCCTCCTCCCCTCACCTCACCCTCACCTCCCTTGCTTAGTTGTCAACCAAGGACAACGCGGTCACTGGCGACTTATTAACCAAGGTGAGGCGACACTTGTGCGAACAACTTGCTACCTGCCGCAATGCAATGCTGTTTGTGGCTGCAGGCTCTGCTTTCTGTACCTTTTTCAAACTGAATTTGACAAGAAGAAAAACAAATGATCCCCCACCCCCACCCCCCACCCCCAAAAAAACCACCACCAACCAACCAACAAAAAAATGTGAAAGTTAATAGCTGGAATTACAATATTGGATTGTCCTTAAGCTTAAGAAAAGAAAGTGGGTGGGTTTGGGTGGGTGTTTTTTTTTTTATAAAAGAGAGAACAAACTTAAGCGTCGTAAAAGCTAAGAAAACTAAAAACTAAAAACAACACGAAAACTTAACACTCACTTTGGAGATAGGATACTGCTGAGTTTTTCTGTTGTTGGGTTTTTTTTTGTTTTTGATCCGCGTAAAAAAAATTGAAGAAGACGAAGAAGAAGACGACGATTAAGAAAGAGGTAGGAGGAGCGGAGAAGAAAGAAAGAGAATGTGTGTAAGAGTAGAGGCATAGAGTCACTGACGCGGTATTTAACTCGCGGGGTAAGTTGACAG
>CM054134.1:27679039-27684039 GCA_028751875.1 Rapana venosa | reverse complement strand
TAACTTGTGATACGTCACACCAGTAAAATCAGAACTCTTCTCCATCATAAAGGGACGCCGCGGAGGACTCAACAACCACCAGCCTTCTCCATCTTCACTTTCGTCTCCAGCCTCTCGCAGTACATCCTTCCTTTCTTCCTTCACTCAGCCTCAGGCCTGACCAGTCTGAGATGCTGTCCTCCTTCTCCTTCTCCTCCTCCTCCTCCAATCTTCTTCTCTGCCTTCTTCCTCCTCTCTTTTTCTCCCTTCTTGAATTGCACTGTGGCTTGCAGGAGGGCTAGCTGTCTGTCTGTCTGTCTTGGTGAGCCCTTTTGATGGTGAAAACTTGTTGACTTGTTGATCTCGTAGGCCTGCCTACATCTCCTCACTTTTCATTTCACCCATCAGGGAGGGGGGGGGGGGGGGTGGGGGGGATGGGGGAGAAGGGGGGGGAGGTGTTGAATCGATCGTTTTATGCCGACTGCCAAGGGTGGATATCAAACTTTCTATGCTTTCAAACAAAACATGGGGGTCTTTATTAAAGAAAAGGGCACACACACACACACGCGCACGCGCGCGCGCAAATGCGCACACGCACACACAAACACAAAAACATACACAAACATACACGCACGCACACACAAATACACACATGCACGCGCACCCTCGCGCACACACGCGCGCACACACACACCAGGATTGTTCTTTTCTTAATTATTGTTTGTTTTTACGTCGCGCATACATGCATGCACGCGCGCACATGCGCGCAAGTACGCGTGTGTGTGTGTGCGTGCATGCGTGTCTGTGTGTGTGTGTGTGTGTGTGCGCGCGCGCGCACGTGTGTGTGTGTGTGTGTGCTTTCTGATTTAAGCCGGCTGTATTAAGCGGAATCGATATGATAATAATTCCCAGACTCTGTCTGTGTTTGTTTTTGTCCCTATTCAGATTCGGATAGACCTTAAAACATGCCATACACATCATTCCCTTAATATCAAATGTACGTACCCATCTGTCCAAAGAATTGTATTCTTCAATATATTTATAACATGTTGGGTTTAGAAAAGCATCATAAGTGCGATAAACATCACATTTAAAAATCAAAGTGTTCAGAAAAAAGTGGCGCCCAGCTACGGCGACACACTCTTTCCTTGAAGAACAGCTAAAGCTTAGTGGACCCATTGTCAGAACAAGAAGGACAACAAGAACAAGATCAAGATCAAGAACAACAAGAACTATAACAACAAGAACATTACTGTAGTAAGTACTGGGTGGCTGTACTGTCAAAGACAGTTTGTTGCCTAATTGTGAAGTTGTGGTCAGGTCAGAGGATTTTTCACACCAGTTATTGTTAACGTAATCTTTCAACATCACTCTCTTGTTCTAGACAGCCAGTGCAGTGGTACCTCCATTCTGTTAAGGCAGAAAATCGCTGATTATGAAAGAAGGCAAAATCCTCGGCATCCAAGACTATTTCTTTATGTTTCAGGAATACTTTGAAAATCAGAGGGAGCCAGATATGAAAAAGTAGAGTGGATGCTTAATGTTTTCAATACCATCTTAATAAACTGTATTCATGACAATAGCAAACTTGTCAATAATTATGGGCTTTGTTTCGATGGAGCAGCATACCTCTAGTGACCTGAAACTTTCCTTGAGGCATCGAAGTGACATTGTCCCGTACCTGGTGGAGCAGTGTTGTATAGCATTGCCCGGCCACTGGGTGACACATCGGTTTCAAGAAAATCCAGAAACAGAAATACCGTCTGCATCCCAACGGACTGCAGCCATCCCTTCACAAGCAGACAGGATCACCCTGGTCTCCCTTAAAGGGGCCGGAGGTGAACCAAAGCGTGTGCACAGCTGTGACTACTGCCTCACCTCGGGGATACAGCAATGAAGGAAGCCATGTCTTATCCGCAGCCACAGAGCGACCAAGGAAGCTGGCTGGACATGTTGCACACCGATTGTTTGGGGACATCGTCAGTCCAGTACATTTCTGAGTTTTGTTTGAAAGTTTTGGCGTCCATATCTGGCAGAAACTTGTTTCATTTCCAGGTGTTGTGTCAGAACCGTGTGAACATTCACTCCCTCCCTCAAGAGATGCTGAGAGCGCTGGCCATTTGGTCAGCTGCTTTTCTGTCTGCTATGATCATGTCTTGGACCATGGCAAATCTTTATTTGGCAGTGGTGGTTTTGGTCTTCTACAGCAATAGCCATCTTCTGCAAAGGTCTCTCTCTCTCTCTCTCGCTCTCTTTCTTTCTCTCTTTCTTTCTTTCTTTCTCTTTCTCTTTGCTTAAACTCAGCAGATCAAATCTCAACAGTACACTATACAAGAGCAGGCTCATCGAAAGACTTTACACAGTCACTATGTATGTTTGCCCGTCGTGTCCGACGATGACCTCCAAAACAGCAGAGGAGGCAGCTGCTGTTTCGGAAATTGGGCAGAAATTTGATTATAGTGGAGATGCCTTTCCCACAGTACATCCCCACTCTCTCGGCCAAGAGGGCATAAGGACAGTCAGCATTGGAAATGTTCTCCAAAGGCCAATTAGCCCCCAGGGCTGCAGCACATAAGGACTGTGCGAGTCAAGCCTCCTAGTCAGATAGTCATAGTCGATCACTAAAGACTAAGCTGTAAAGTGGAATTCCATGAGTGGGAAAGCCACTGGTCATACAGCCTCTCACTTTGCTGTTGCCCCCAGCGTCAATGGTTTAATCAAGAACTGTGATAAAGCCCAGGCGCTTGTTTTACTTCAGCTTTTCTTGTAAGAGAATATTATGAGCAGCACAGTCCTGACATTTGCCCAGCTTCTCCAGTAGCTAAGGGTATGACACTCTCACGTGCAATAACAATTCAACTACAGTGACACGACCTTTCAAATATGTGGGGCACATTTTGTCTGTGTAATGCAACCCCTCCTAGAGTAGAGGTAGTTGTGCTTGGAACACGAAACAGCTCTTTTATGTCGTGGCGGTGATGTCACTGTGACTGCTGTCTGTTGGCAGGCCCTACAGCAGAGTGGATAAGTCGACAGACGGCTACACTTTTTGATTCCGAAATCATCCGTCACGGTTCGAGTCTCGGCATCAGCGGATGAATGCAGATCGTATAATCTCTTCGAAAACACAGACTAGATGAAACAACACAAGAGGGAGAGCCGGTCTTAAGTTGAATGCCAAAAAGACAAAAGTGTTGTCTTTTACTGGAATCATTTGCAAAAAGAGCACGAGACACATTGATCAAAGCTCAATTAGGAAATATCAAAGACATTAGATAAAGAGGCTTAGTCAGAACATACGACGTACCATGTACCAAACAATAGGAAAACAAGAATAGGCATGTTAAAAGCATAATGGTCCACTAAATAACATTTGGAAAGGTCTCAGTAAGAAATTGGAAACACTAAAAAAAAACAACCTCTTCTAACATTAATGAATGAAATAAAACTATGATGTGTAGGCCATTCGCTACAAAAGCCAAGAGACTGACCACATGAAGACTGTCTTTCAAGCTAATACTGAAGCAAAAAGAAAACAAAAACGAAAGGCAGAACACAAGCTTCTCTTATTGACAACACCACCGCATCCTGTGATTTGAGAATCCGTGAACTCAGCAGAGCCAGCGAAGGCTGGAACAAATGGAAGAGGATACCCTTGCTGGTAATCCTGACTGCAGCAGCCAACACCACAACCCATTGATGCCAACTAACAAGTGAGAGGAATGAGATAGGCCAACTTGGTATGCAGTACCTCAACAACCCTTAACACCCTACTGCTCTACATCATCACATCATGTCCCATGACCTTCGCGGTCGTGGAGGAGACACAAAGACGAAGAAAGCCGTGGTAGACCTCCTCCATCCAGACTCGTTCCTCGGCTCTGGCAGTATAGTGGCCGAGTCATTCATACTGGTCCAATCTTCTGATTTGTTCCATCCATGACTTGCACTTTCTTACCCTCTTTCTGGTCTGCGACCTTCGAGTGTTCCCTGCAGTACTCGTTTTGGCAAGTGTTGTGGCGGGACGTGGCCGAACCATGTCAGCTTTTCATCTTGACGAAGGTAGATGGGGTTCCTGTGGACCTTCAAGCGTGTTATTTGACTATTGGAACAAATTCATTGGTCTTTCGTTCTCATCCAGGATAATGCCCAGGCAGTTTCTATGGCATATGTGCATTATTGTTTCAAATGAACTGGAATCGTTTTTGGCTGTTTCACAGCAGTCAATGTCCAGTTTTCACTTCCGTACAGCAGGATAGTCTGAATTAGGGGTGCTTTGTAACTTTAGTTTTTGAATCTGGGAAACTATCTCTTTTACCTTTTCCAAAGTAGTGCGTTTTGTTCATGGAAGATGTGTGCCATGGCTAGATCTGACTTTGATTTCAGTCGCGATCCCGTCCTTTAGGGGTGATTGGGTAGCGCCAATGTATTTAAATCGGTCAACCTCCTACCAGCTTCGCTGGCCGTCATGGTAAATATTATCATGGATTGCTCGTTGTTGCACGTGGCTGTTCACAAGTACTTTACATTTCCTCTTCTCGAGCTCACCTCCATCCACATATGCCCCAGCTCTGTTCTCAAGTCTGGTCGAAAGATCTTGCAGCTCAGTGTTACTTCCGCCCAAGTGAGGTCAATGTTCATCGGCAAACCGCAAGTGTTGAGGGGTATTGCCCGCCAAGGGAATGGTAGAGTGGAAGTCATGAGAGGTCTCTCTCTCTCTCCTCATAATTTTTTCCCAGAACAGATTAAACAGGATTGGAATAACGACACCTTGTCGGACCCCCCACTGTGGAATTGAAGTAGCCTTCCGACCTGATTGTTCAAGGACAGCACTGCTTGCGGTGTTGATATCTTGGAATGGTATGTGCACTAGTCCTTCTTTCAAATCCAAACATTCTGAGGACCTGCCACAGGCCTTCGTGCCCATACACTGTCGAAAAGCCCATCTTGAAGTTGGATGAAGTTGTGGAACAGGTCTCTCTGATGTTGAAGATATTTTTCCATCATGATGTATGGAGTTC
>CM054134.1:27646539-27674039 GCA_028751875.1 Rapana venosa | reverse complement strand
CTGTTGTTGTTTGTCTGTTTTTCTCTTTTTTATCATCTTTTGTTGGTTTGGTTTTTCCTTCTCTTTTGTTTGTTTGTTTGTTTTGGTTAGGGTTTTTTGGGGGTGGGGGTAGGGGTGGGGTATTCTTAGGATTTTCTTTTAATTGCTTGCTTTTGGGGGGGGAAGGGTTGTTGGGGGGAGCTGTTTTGAAAAGGGTTATTTCCCTTGTTTTTATTGCGAGACTGTATAAGTATTGGGTTATTATTATTAAGATGTATCCCTAACGGGCGGGGACTGGATGTAAAAAAGCACATGTGTGCTTATTCATTATCCTCGAAATAAAAGAAGAATTTGTCATTGTCTCTCTCTGTATGTGTGTGTGAGTGCGTGCGTGCGTGTGTGTGTGTGTGTGTGTGTGTGTGTGTGTGTGTGTGTGTGTGTGTGTGTGTGTGTGTAAGCTTAGGGGTGCTTTTTTCTTCCAAGGTATTCATGTTTCCAAAATGTTAACGTGTTCTTGTTCATTGTTTGCTATAACCATACTATATAATCAAGAACTGTTGGACAAGGCTGTTGTTTTTTATCCACATACCCATGAAACCAGAAATGGTTTGGTGTTTCAAACTAGGAACACGTTACATACAATAATTATCCGAAACTCACTCCTGGCAGGGCTTGGACATATTCTCGCTATGGCTTCATTGCTTTTTGCATGCGTCCTTTGCAAGTCTGAAAATCTGAGCGCTTTGATTTGTTGCTTTACAAGATTCAGCGCTATATAAATTCCATACATTATTATTATTATTATTATTATTATTAAGTCTGGGATGTAGCGTTTGTTTGGGTTTGCGTTTCGGGGTTTTTTTATTTTTATTTTTTATCAATTTGGGTATGAATTTTGAAATGGCCTCCTTCCAGTTGAGCTATGTGTTCAGCTTATTGTTGTATTATGTTACCCCTTTCTGTTTTTTGAATCTGTCTGTGTGTGTGTGTGTGTGTTGTCTCGTCTATGTGTCTTCTGTCTGTCTGTCTGCCCTTTTTCTCTCTCTCTCTCCCCTCTCTCTCCCTATCTAACCTACTGCTGCTCTTCTTTGTTTTCACATGCCCAAAAAATAATCCTAGATTTTAAACCAAGAAAGAGGCTCAATTTTGGAAGACACACTTTTCACATAAGACAAGCAGAAAACTGACAAATATATTTTTCCCTTCCTATTCGGTAATATTTGCTTCAAAAACTAAACTTTTCCTGAACGGACAGATTCCGTGTATGGATCAATCCTTGCCCCCTTTTGTGCAATGCCCATTCCATCAACGCCACCTTGTCCTTTATGAACAATTTTGGAGCCGCTGTTATAATTTTTATATTCACGGTTACAGGGGGAGAAGAGAAAAAAGCGTATGTCGACAGGTTTTTTTTAAAGCAAGACCTTCAGCTGTCAATATGCCACGGGGGTGATTTTTAAAAGAACCTATCAAAAACAGCGCCACAAAAACTGACCGTTTGGATAAATAAACCAAAACAAAAAGGGCCCAAAATTTTGGGCGGCAATAGCGGCAGTTACTCCCCTTCGTAAAAAGCGGATAGCAAGTGTCTGCATAATTTACGTCGGGCCCTCATTTTGATCAAAGCTAAAATAAGGGCCCCACGGTTTTAATTAACTGTGCACAGCGTATGCTGAAAGACAGAACGTTTTTAAAATGTGCGCAAAATGTTCTCAGCGTTCCGCCCCGGGAACCTCATTTTAAGTCTAATCTAAGGGGGTTGCAGGGCAGGGGTCGATATGATGTTGAGTCCATGAAAAAATCTAAACCAGCACCTCAGGGTGGCTGGAACCAGGCTGCATATCTCGCTAAACACTAAAACCATGGGCTATCCTGCTCCGGGATTTCATATGGAGGGGGTAACAGCTTATTCCGGGAAGTATCTAGATAACAAAAGAACAACATAAAGCAAAAACGAGGCCACTGATAGGATTGTTCAGTAGCCAATTCACACTAGAACCCCTAAAAAAAATGCAAAAATGGATCGTTTTGGGCCAAAACCAAACCATGCCTCACCCCCCTATCCTACCATACCATCCAACCAAAACTTTTCAAACCAATCATATCTACCATATTATCCCATACCCTACATACCCTACGATATGTGCCAGGCCATACCAAACTATACCATTCTGTCCCGAAACGTCCATCCCAACAATTCGCATCGCGATCTTCCCAACCTGCAGCCCCATACCAACCATACCAAAAATTTTCTCTAAACCCAAACCCTAAATCCCTTCTGTACCGTAACGCCCTACCAAAATTCGCATCATGCCATACTAACCATACCATCAGACCTCCCATCCCAACCAACAATTCCATCATACCAAAACCATACAATACCATTCTTACCGAACGTACCTCCCAACAATTCGCATCATCCCAACAACCATCCCTTTCCACCATACCATACCAAAACCAAAATTTTCATCCCCAACCCATACCATCCCATACCATCCTTAACCCTACCCTCCCAAACCTACCAACCCCCCCTACCTATGCAAACGCTACCCTACCTACCCAACCAAACCTACTCTCTCTTTTCCCTACCCTACCTACCCTACCCACCAATTTCCCCCTACCCTACCCATCCAAACCTAACGTACCCTTCCCTTACGCTCCCTTACCCTTTAACCCAACCCTACTATCCAACCACACCGCACCAACCAACCAACATAAAACCTTTCTCAAAGTGCAGCTACACAAGGAGAGTATTCCGACATCTATACCCCACGGAAAAAAAAACAACCCATCTCCCAAGGCCCCCGCCCCGCCTAACCCAGTGCTCAAAATGCAATGTCATTCAATTTTCCCCACAATCTTTGATCAACGGTGGTGCATGGTTCCAATCGACGAAGAACACGGCGCAGGAAACTTCTGAGTGAGATAAAACCCCTTTTGATTGCTGGGGCGACAGAGGCTTTTCATGAATACAATGCGTCTCGGCATCCCCCTAAAAAAGAGTTGGACTTGCGGCAGCGAAAACGTCTGACCGCTAAAAAAAATTGTCTTTGATTTTGCAGGGATCGGGGCGTCAAGATCCAAGAGCTGAGGTCTTTTTTAAACTTTCGTGATTTTTTTGGAGATAGGTAGCATATCAAAAAAAACAGGGCCCGTTAAGGGGATTAGTAAAAATTGTATTATGAAAACGAAATAAATCTAACGAGTAGCTGCAATTTAGCACATAAACATTTTGAAAAAAACCCTAAAATCTTTTAAAGGGGGACATTTAAAACAAACTACTATTAATTCGTTAAATGAAAAAATTACTGTGACGATTAAACAGACTACTTTTTTGTAAAGGGGTTTTTTTGAAAAATTTTTAACTATTTCACAGTATTTTACCATGAAGCTTTTAAAAGACCTTCGTTAAAAAGGCAGGCCTCAACGTCATGGTGTACAGTTGTCTGGGAAAAAGGTGTTAAAGCTTTCAATCACAAAATTTTAATAGAAGCATCCTTGCTTTTGCAAACTTTAAAAAACAAAGCATACAGTATCGGCAAATTTGAAGCAAAATGGCATTAAAGATTTTAGTTTAAATTAAATTTGCCTGATTTCCCCCATAAAAATAATGATAGTGTTCATGGTACATGATTACATTCTCATCAATAGTGACCATTTCGCACAAGTGAATTAAAAAAATATCAATATTTTACAGCCCAACGTTAACAAAAAAAGGGACAACGTTTTGATAAGAAATTTTTATAAACTTTCAAACTTGTTTTGAGTATTTTGTGGGTATAACATACATGACTAAAACTCTCTGAATATTGCCTTCGGGACGAGCCAGTACAGCCCCCCTTTCAAAAAGTCTCCCCAGTTGTTTTTTTTGGGGTTTAATGTTTTTACTAGAACTCCAAGGTTCCCAATGTGGGGATTTTGGGGGTTTAAAAACCCTTTTTTCTCACCCTTAAAGAATTCTCATTCCCTTTTTGCGTATTATAAACCCATACTAGGTACATAGTAAGTGGGGGTTATTTTTGTTTGGGGAGGGGGGGAAAGGTTTTCAACTGTTTTGCCCCGCCAATCTCCATTCTTCCCTAAGCGAACGGTTTTTAAAGTGTACCAAGTGCCCCGGGTGGTTTTTACAGGGTTTTTGGTTCAATCTCTTGAAGGGCTTTTTGGGGGTGGAGACAATATGTTCATGTTACTCATTGGAAAAAACCCCTTTAAAGGGCAGTCTCGGGGGTGACTCGATCCCGGCCGCCCAAAAGGCTAGCGCAACGCTCTAAAACCCCTACTAAGCGACCCACTCACTCAAAAAAAACCCCATCGACAACACTTATATCCCCAAACGTCTGCAGATTCCCTTACACTTTCATTCACAAATTTTATAACTGGGGGGAAAAGGGGGACTGAATGGTGGGGGGGGATGAGGGTTGCCGGCATGGGAAGAAGACAAGAGAGGGTTTTAGGGTTTTCAAGCCCCAACACCCCAGAGAATGACGCCCATTAAAAAGCAGGACCGCAAAGGGGACAATATGACACTATGGGTTGGTAGAGCCCAACAAACGGTAAAAAGCGGTAAATTTTTTTTTTTTTTTTTTTTTTTTTAACCCTTTTCTCTTTCCTCGCCTTTTTCCAAAACGGGGAATCGGATGCCCCGCCTGCAAATTAACGTTAGTGCCGTATAAAGAACATCAAAATGGATACATGGGTTGAAAAAAAACCTTTTTATTTTTAATTGTGGGGGGTGGGGGTGATGGGGTGTTGTGTGCGTGGGGTTTTTTTTTAATTTGAGGAAAATGGAATAAGGCTCATGTGTTTGTTTACACCCTTGTCCTGTGTGTATGCGGGTTTTTTAAATTTTTCATCCTTTCCCACAAGCCCAAATGGCCACCCCCGAAAAAAGGAACGTGTGACAAGATGTTCTGGGGCATTGCCCTAGGTCTCTGGTCAGTGTGTGTGTGTGTCTGTGTGTGTGTGGCGCGTGCATCGGTGTTTTCCTTTTGGGTTTTCTCATGCAAACTACATTCCCTTCCCCAAAGGAAATAAAAAAAAAGCCAGGGAAGAAAACCCCAAATTAATAACAAAAGACAGCGCAAAACCCTTCTCTAACCCACAGGTAAAATTGATAATCATTACAACACAGCTACATACGGCTTACAAATCCCCTTTCCCCAACCCACCCACCCATCCCCTCCTGTGCAATGCACGGCTTAACCTTGAAGAGAAGGGGTGAGGCAGGGAAGAGGGGATGAGGGTGGGGATGGAGGGGTGGAGAATTAGTGTGTAACGTGATCACACTCTTCTTAGTTTTCATCTGGTTCTCCATCTACTGTAGCTGTCCTTAGGTCACCTTCAACTGCTTTTCAAGGACATTGTCCTCAAATGCTTGTTGTTTTTTGTATCCTTCTTTTAAGAAAGAGAGACAGAGACAGAGACAGAGAGAGACAGAGAGACAGACAGAGACAGAGAGAGACAGACAGACAGACAGACAGACAGACAGACAGAGACAGAGAGAGACAGAGAGAAAGAGAGAAAGAGATAAAGAGAGGGAGAGAGATAGTTTCAATTTTTTTAAGAAGGGATACATGTATGTATGTATGTATGTATGTATGTATGTATGTATGTATGTATGTATGTCTGTGTAATGTATGTATGTATGTATGTATATGTGTGTACGTGTGTAATGTATGATGTATGTGTGAGTGTGTAATGTATGTATGTATGTATGTAATGTATGCATATATGTATGTGTGTAATGTATGTATGTACGTACGTATGTATATCCAGTTGTGAAGTCATGAATACATGGTTGAATGTATGTATGTGTGGATCTATCTATGCATTGTGTGTGCATTTGCCGGTGGGTTTTGTTTCTCTCTCTCTGGCTTGGTCTTTTTCTTCCGCTTTCCTTATCCTTTTTACTTTCTGATTTCTGTTGTCTTCGGGGTTTTTAGCTGTTTTTTTTTTTATTCGATTCGTTAGGATTTTGCTTGTTTGTTTGTTTTTGTGTTTTCCTTGTTGTTGTTGTTGTTTTTTGGGGGGGTTCGGGGTTGGGGGGGGGGGGATCTGTTTTGTTTGTCTGGTTTTTTTCCTGGTCCTCGGCTATATCTCAGAGGTTCACCAATGCTGAGATTCTGCGTATGCGACTGTTTTTGTCCACGTTAAAGGTAGCCGCATTCTGACTTTGGGGATGGTGTCTAAACACGGTACCTATGTTAATGCGTTTGTTTGTTTCTTTCTTAAATTGCACGCAATGGCCTACTCTTCCAAAAGGCGGAACAGGTTTTAACGTAGGCATAAGATGTGCTGGGTTTGTTTGCACACGGCACCTCCTCGGTTTATAGTCTCATCCAAAGCATGTTAGGGGAAGTGGAGTCATTTTTTATTATTATTTTTTTAAATTTTAATCGGGTGTAGCGTTTTTTTGGGGTTTGCTTTGGGGTTTTTTTTTTTTTTTTATTTTTTATAAATTTTGGGTATGAATTTGAAAGGCCTCCTTTTCCCAGTTGAGCTATGTGTTCATTATTTTTGTATTATTTCCCCCCCTTCTGTTTTTTAAAACTGTCTGTGTGTGTGTGTGTGTGTCTGTCTCTGTTATGTGTCTTCTGTCTGTCTGTCTGTCCTTTTTCCTCTCTCTCCCCTCTCTCCCCTATCTAACCTACTGCTGTCTTCTTTTTTTTCACATCGACCAAAAAATAATCCTAGATCTTAACCAAGCAAGAGGCTCAGACTTTGGAAGACACACTTTTCACATAAGACAAGCAGACAACTGATCAAATATACTTTTCCTTCCTATTCGGTAATACTTGTCTTCATAACTAAACTTTCCTGAACGGACAGATTCCGTGTATGGATCAATCCTTGCCCACATTGTGCAATGTCCCATTCCATCAACGCCATCTCTTGTCCTTTATGAACAATTTTGGAGCCGCTGTTATAATTATTTATATTCACTGGTATACAGAGGGAGAGAGAGAAAAAAGCGTATGTCAGAAGGTTTTTTTTAAAAAGCAAGACCTTGCAGTGTCAATATGCCCGGGGGGGAGTTTTGAAAGAACCTATCAAAAACAGCGCCACAAAAACTGCCCGTTTGGATCAATCAAACCAAAAACAAAGGGACAGAATTCTGGGGCGGAAATGGGGCGGCGTTACTGCCCTTCGTCAAAAGCGGATAGCTAGTGTCTGCATAATTTCGTCAGACCCTCATTTTGATCAAAGCGGGGAATAAGGGCCCCACGGTTTTAATTAACTGTGCACAGCGTATGCTGAAAGACAGAACGTTTTTCAACTGTGCGAAAGATGTTTTTCATGCGTTCCGCACAGGGCCTCATTTTAAGTCTAATCTAAGGTTGCAGGGCAGGGGTCGATACTGATGTTGAGTCCTGAAAAAATCTCACCAGCACCTCAGGGTGGCTGGAACCAGGCTGCTTCTCGCTCAACATTTAAACCACTGGGCTATCCTGCTCCGGGGATTTCATATGGAGGGGGTAACAGTTTTTCCCGGGAAGATCTTAAAGATAAAAAAGCAACAACAATAAAGACAAAGAACGAGGCCATGATAGGATTGTTCAGTACCCAATGCTCACACTAGAACCCCTAAAAAAAATGCACAATGGATCGTTTTGGAAAAACCCAAACCCCATGCCTCACCCCCTTCCTACCATACCATCCAACCATAACTTTCAAACCAATATATCTCCCAATATTATACATACCCTACTACCCTACGATACTGTGCCGGCCCATACCAAATAAAACCATTCTGTACCGTACGTACCATCCCAACAATTCGCATCAGCGTACTATACAACCTGCAGCCCCATACCTACCATACCAAAAATTTTCTCATCCCCAACCAAAAAATACCATTCTGTACCGTAACGACCATACCAACAATTCGCATCATGCCATACTAACCTACCATCGCACCATCCATCCAACCAAAAATTTCCATCATACCAAACCTACAATACCATTCTTACCGAACGTACCATACCAACAATTCGCATATGCCAACAACCATCCCTTTCCACCATACCATACCAAAACCAAAAATTTTCTCATCTACCAAACCATACCTACCATCCCCATCCTTAAAACCCTCCCTCCCCTTAAACCTACCAACCCACCCTACCTAT
This sequence comes from Rapana venosa, assembly GCA_028751875.1. Lineage (NCBI taxonomy): Eukaryota > Metazoa > Mollusca > Gastropoda > Neogastropoda > Muricidae > Rapana > Rapana venosa. The sequence continues at coordinate 27,665,934 of CM054134.1, read as the reverse complement.
GCTTTAGCTACCCTCCCAAACCCAAACCAAACTTAACTCTCTTTTCCCTACCCTCCCCTACCCTACCCCCAATTTACCCCAAAACCCTACCCATCCTAACCCTAACGTACCCAAACCTACCCTATCGCTCCCTTACCCTTTAACCCACCCTACTTCCAAACCACACCGCCCAACCAACCAACATAAAACCTTTCTCAAAGTGCAGTACACAAGGGAGTATTCCGACATCTATACCCCACGGCAAAAAAAACCCATTACCAAGGCCCCCGACCCGCCTAACCCAGTGCTCAAAATGCAATGCATTCAATTTTCCCACAATTTTGATCAACGGATGGTGCATGGTTCCAATCGCTGAAGAACACGGGCGCAGGAAACTTTTGAGTGAGAAAAAACCCCTTTGATTGCTGGGCGACGAGGCGTTCATGAATACAATGGTCTCGGATCCACCTAAAAAAGAGTTGGACTTGCGGCAGCGAAAACGCCCCCCCCCCCTGACGCTAAAAAAATTGTCTCTTGATTTTGCAGGGGATCTGGGTCAAGATCCAAGAGCTGAGGTCTTTTTTAACTTTCGTGATGTTTGGAGATAGGTGCATTCAAAAAACAGCCTGTCTAAGGGGTTAGTAAAACTTGTATTTTGAAAGCGAAAAAAATCATAACGAGTAGCTGCAATTTAGCCATAAACTTCTTGAAAAAAACCCTAAAATCTTATAAAGGGGGCACTTTAACACAAACTACTTTTAAATTTCGTTAAATGAAAAAATACGTGACGATTAAACAGACTACATTATTTTGAAAAGGTTTTTGAAAATATTTTGCAACTATTTCACAGTATTTTACCTGAAAGCTTTCAAATGACCTTCGTTAAAAATGGCAGGCCTCAACGTCATGGGTGTACAGTTGTCAGGGGAAAAATGGTGATTAAAGCTTTAAAATCAAAAACTTTTTAAATAGAAGCATCCTTGCTTTTGTCAAACTTTAAAATTCAAAGCATACAGGTATCGGAAAATTTTGAAGCAATATGGCATTAAAGTTTTATTTTAATTTAAACTTTGCTCTGTTCCCCACATAAACATAATGATAGTAGTTCATGTGTACAGATTTACTTCATCATCAATAGTGACCATTTCGAAAAGTAAATTTAAAAAAATATCAATATTTTTTACGCCTAACGTTAACAAATAGGTACAACAGTTCTGTGAAATTATATAGAACATTAAAAAACTCGGGTTTTGAGTTTTTTGGGGCTTAACTACATGACTAAAACTTTGAATATTGCCTTCGGGCACGAGCCAGTACAGCCCCTTTACAAAACGTCCCCCACAGTTTTTTTTTGTTGGGGTTTTTTTGTTCCTCACTAGAACTCCAAGGTTCACCAATGTGAGATTTTGGGGTTAAAAACCCTTTTTGTCACTTAAAGAATTCTTTTCCCCTTTTTTTGCGTATTTAAAACCCATACTAGGTAATTTTTAGTGGATTATTTTAGTTGGTGAGGGGGGGGGTTTGTCAATGTTTTGCCAGCAAAAATCTCCATTTTTTCCGTAAGCGAACGGTTTTTAATGTGTACCAAGATGCCCTGGGGGTTTTTTCACACGGGTTTTTGGTTAAATTCTCTTGAAGGATTTTGGGGGGATGGAGACAATATGTTCATGTTTACTCATTGAAAAACCCTTTTGAACGGTCGTCCGGGGGGTGACTCGACCCCGGGGGCCCCCAAATGGCTAGCGCAACGCTCAAAACCACTACTAGCGACCCACTCACTCAAAAAGCCCCCCATTGAAAACACTTATTCCCGAAAGTCTGCAGTTTCCCATTACATTTTGCATTCACAAATTAGCATCACTGGCGGAAAAGGGAGACTGAAGGGTGGGGGAGGGGATGGGCGTTGCCCGGCCAGGGAAAAAGACAAGGAGGGTTTAGGGTTTGCAAGCCCAAACCACAGACTGAATGAGGGGACCCCTTTTTAAAAAGGACCGCAAAAGGGTTTTTTTTTTTTTTCCTTTTTTTTTTTTTAACCTCTTTCCCTAGGACCAATCGGGGTCAAAGTCAAGAGGTACCATTATGGCAGCTGGTTTTTGTACAAGTCGTCGCCTTTTTTCCAAAAGGGGGAAAATCGGATCCCGCGCCTGCAATTAACGTTATGCCGTCAAAAAAGAACACATTATGGATAATGGCTTGAAAAAAAAATTTTTTGATTTTTAATTTGGGTGGGGTGGTGAGGGTGTGGTGTGTGCGTGTGTGGTTTTTTTTTTAATTTCGAGGAAAAATGGAAAAAGGGGCTCATGTTTTAGTTTACACCCCTTGCCCCTGTGTGTAGGGGTTTTGTAAATTTTTACCCTTTCCCCACAAGCCCAAATGGCCCCCCTTTCAAAAAAACGGAACGTGGGGACAAGTGTTCTGCGTGCTTTGAAATGGATCTCTGTGTCAGTGTGTGTGTGTGTCTGTGTGTGTGTGGCGCGTGCATACGGTGTTTCCTTTTGGTTATTACAGCATCTACATTCCCGCACCAAAGAGAATAAAAAAAGCCAGGAAGAAAACCAAAAATTAAAAACAAAAGACACCCGCAAACCCTTCTCTAACCCACGGGCAAAATTGAAATCTTTAAAACACGCTACAAACGGCTTAAAATCCCCTCCCAACCCACCCACCCCCCCCTCCTGTGCAATGCACGGGTTAACCCTTTGGGGAAGGGGGTGGGCAGGGAAGAGGGGGTGAGGGGGGGGGGGGGGGGAGAATTTTGGTAACTGGATCACACTCTTCTTAGTTTTCATCTTGGGTTTTCCCTCTACTGTAGCTGTCCTTAGGGCACCTTCAAACTGCTTTTCAAGGAAAATTTTCCTCAAAATGCTGTTTTTTTGTATCCTTTTTTTAAGAAAAGAGACGGACGGAAAGGAGACAACAACAACAGAGACAGAGAGAGACAAGAAAAAGAATAAAGAGAGGGAGAGAGTATTTCAACTTTTAAAAAAAAAGGATACATTTTGTATGTATGTATGTTTATGTATTATTTTGTATGTATGTATGTCTGTGTAAAGTTGTTTTGTTGTATGGGATATGTGTGTAAGGGGTAATGTAGTATGTTTGTTGGTGTGTGTAATTATGTAGTATGTGGTAAAATTGTAATTGTATGTGTGAATGTTTAGTACGTAGTAGTTTAAAACCATTGTGAAGTCAAATAATGGGTTTAATGTATGTATGTGGGATCTATCTATCATTGTTGTGCATTTGCCGGTGGGTTTTTTTTTTTTCTCTCTCCTCTCTGGCTTGGGCTTTTTTTCCGCTTTTCCTTTTCCTTTTTACTTTCTGATTTTGTTGTCTTCGGGGGTTTTTTGCTGTTTTTTTTTTTTCGATTCGTTGATTTTTCTTGTTTGTTTTTTTTGTGTTTTCCTGGGTTTTTTTGTTGTTTTTTGGGGGGGTTCGGGTTGGGGGGGGGGGGTCTGTTTTGTTTTTCTGGTTTTTTTCCTGGCCTCGGGGTAATCTCGAGGTTCACCCAAAGCGAGATTCTGCGTGTGCAACCCCTTTTTTGCCACGATAAGGGGAGCCGCTTTTTTCTTTGGGGGGTGGTGTCTAAAAACGGTACCATGTTAATGCGTTTTTTTGTTTCTTTCTTTTTTTAAAATTTCACGCAATGGCCACTCTAAAAGGCGGGAAAAGGTTTTAAGTAGGCATAAGATTGCTGGGTTCGTTGCCCCCGGAACCCCCCTCGGGTTTATATCATCCAAACATTTAGGGGGAAAGGGGGTCAGCCTGTGTTAACCCCAAAAAAATCCCCTTGAAAGGGTGTCCGGTGGGAGCTCGATTTGGGCCGTCGGACCGAACACAAAGCCTACCAATAGGCTACCCTCCCCCCCCCCCTCCACACCACAATATACACACACCATCCCATTCCGTTGTAAATAGTTTTCTTACAAAAATCGTTTTGTAAAAAAGAATTCATATTTTGGTTTTGTTCCCATTCTTAACTGTTAATTCTCTGAGGGTGGTCTGGTATCCTATCGTGCAAAACAAATATCCAAAATATTGTACACTTCGTTCTCCTGTCCTCTGCCTTGACTCGCTAACCGAAGTCAATGGAGCAATGCACCAAAGTGATGTTCATCAGATTCCTTCCAAGGATTACACTTCATTTCGGTGGGGTCATTTCCGAAGTTGAATTTGGTTATCAATTTTGGGGGGGAGGGGGGGGGGGGATGGGGAGGGGAAGAAAAACCCTTTCACAAAAATAACCACATTGGTGAACTCGAATTTCTAGCCGAAGACGGGAAAGCTTTTGGTGGGAAAGCCAAGGGACGGTATTTTGAAAATGGGTTTGCTATCTTTCTTCTGAAAAAAATATTTTTCCTGGTGGTTCTTCTTTTTATTTGATTTTTATTCATTTCCTGACTAAAAATGCAAGATTTTCCAATGGGAAAATTTTTGGGGTAAGCGCTGTTTTGGCCCCTCAAGGGAGCATAGCCCAAAAATTTCCCCCTTCGGGACGACGTAAAGCTTCACCGGGGTGCATGCGGCTTTATGCAACTCACCAAAAGTCATTAAAAAAACGAAAAGAAAATAACGTGCATTAAATAAAAATATTGATGTCGATTTGAAAAAAAATAAGTAACACCTCAACATTATTTTTACAAAAGTATTCTTTCCCCACAAAACCCCAAAAATCTATAATAATCCCACTGTCAGCTCAATTTTTGTTTTCTCAAGGGAAAAAAGGGGGGGGGGGGGGGGGGGGGGGGGGGGGGGGGGGGGGGGGGGGGGGGGGGAGTTGATCAAAACACTTACCCCACAGGGGTTTTTCCCCCTCTGTCTCCAGGTGATGGGATGGGGGAAATTTTGATCTGGGCATGCCCGAGGGGTTTTCCCAATTCCCCACCGGGAGTCCTGCGCCCTTACCCAGGGGGCCGACGCAGCATCAAATTGCTGGGGGCCAGATTTCTGAAAAGGGTGTCACGCGAGAGGGATAGTTCCAGACTTGACCATTACCCCGTAATGACCCCTCCAAAAATTTCTCAAGTTTTTTGGTCCTCAGAAAGGGTTTGGGGGTTTTAAAATTCTGTCGTGTTTTATAGATTTAAAAGGGGACGGTTTTTTTGTTGTTTTTTACTGTTCTAGAATTGTACAGCTCCACAGTACTTCAAACTTTTTTAAGATCAGGTTTCGTTTTTCCCACAACGTGGGGTGCTTTAAACATTTTTTTCTGTTTTTGTCTAATAGATTTTTAAAAAGGGGAGCGGGGCTTTTTAAACCCTGTCTCAAGAAATTTCACAGCTCCATAGTGCATTATCTTATTAGTGTTGTTTTGGGCGCAGGGCACGAGTTATTTTCATTTATGGCAATTAAAGATTTTGCATATCGCATTTTTTTTCAAGAAAAAAAAATCGTTTTCGGGGCGTAAAAATTGACAAAAAGGGAAAAAATCATTCAGGAACTTGCGCAATCAAAAAATACATTAGCAAGAAACAAATTATGATTTGAATGAAAATTTGTGTTAAGAGGAGAAAAACCTTCCATTTTTTTTAAAAGCTTTAGATAAGCATTCAATTTTTTTTTTCATCCCCCGAAGAGAGAGAGAGGAGATAGATAGGTATTAGGCAGGGGGTGGGAGATAGATAGATAATAGATAAAAGGAGATAGATAGGTAATAGTAGTAGTAGTAGATAGGTAGATAGATAAAAATAGGTTAAAAAGAAGATAGATTAAAGATAATAGATAGTAGATAGATAGAAAAATAAAATAATAGACAACAAAAGACAACAGAAAAAAGAAGACAGACAGACAATTAAACAGAAGAGATAAAGAGGACAGAGAAGCAACAAAAAGACAAACAAGACAGGCAGACAGAAAAAGAGACGGGGGCGTGAGAGACAAAAGATACAGTGAGATACAAGACAAGAGGCAGACAGACAAACAGACAGAAACACGAATGAAAGAAAGCTTCCCTGCCTCTTTACCCAAAAAGGGGCACGACTTGGGGGGAGGGGCAGAACAGCTCCGCAAGATAACGTGAAGCATCCACAAAGCAGCTAATTGATTCAGCCCAAATTAATTTCTCTCTAAGTTAAAAAAAAAAGACAACACTTCACATGCATGCCCAGAAAAGCCTACTTTTATGTATCTCCGCGACCACAAAAAACACCGACATGACATGGGGTCTTTTAAAGTGCTAATTAATCACTTGAACGCGCAGCACACATAAAGTAGAGAGAAAGAAGACAAAAAGGGACAGAGACAAGACCCAGACAGAAAAGAGAGAAGAGAGCAGACAGAGAGAATTAGAGAGACAGACAGACACAGAAGACACACAGGGGGAGAGAGGAAAACAGACAGACAGGCAGAAATAGAGAGCAGACAGAGAGAGACCGAGGGAAAACACAGACAAAAGAGAGGAAAAGAGGAGAGAGAAAAGAGAGAAGAAGAGACAGACAACAACAGCAACAGAGAGACAGACAGGAAAAAAAGAGAACAGAAGAGAAAAGACCCCAGAGACCACAACAGAAAGAGAGAGAGAAGAGAGAGAGAGAGGAAGAAGAGAGGGGAGAAAAGAAGGACGACAGACAGACAGACAGACAAAAGAAAACAGACAGACAGAGCGAAATAGAGAGACAGACAGCAGAAACAAGATAGGGGAGACGAAGACACAGAGAGCGAGACGGGAAAAGACAGAAGAGCACACAATTTGCTTGCTGAAAAACTGACATAGGAGACGGCCCCACCCCACCTCACCTCCCTAAACCTTTCACCCATTATTCTAGCAGGTGCTGGTGGTACTCGAACCCACGACCTCGAGAACAAAAAACCGTTGAAATCTGATCCTCTTTCGCCTTGGCTCATGCACCAAGATACAGACACAGCAGGAGAGAGGGAGAGGGAGGGAGAGACAGACAGACAGACAGGACAGACAGACAGACAGACAGACATACAATACATGTACACACATATATGCACACATAAGGCACGGGCACTGAAGTGCGCACGCAAAAATACACACCAACATACACACGCGCACGCATGTGAACTCAGCCACACACCACACACACACACACACTCACACACACACATACGCATATGCACGTACGCACCACAACACACACAACACATACGCGTGTGCGCGCGAGCACACTCACTCATACGAGCACACGCGGCACAACAGATACAGACAGACAGAAAGAAAACAAACCACACACACACCGCCGCGCGCGCACGCGCACACACACACCCACACACCCACACATCACTGCACCATGAAAGCAGAAGTGTTGATGTTGCTTCACTGCCTATTATAGAGGTCATGCTTTCTCGGCTTTTTTCATCGCCTTCACTTCAGCCACCCTACACGAACTGTCTGTGTGTTCGTCTGTCTGTCTGTCTCTCTCTGTGTCTCTGTCTCTGTCTCTGTCTGTCTGTCTGTCTGTCTCTCTCTCTCTCTGTGTGTCTGTCTCTGTCTTGTCTGTCTGTCTGTCTGTCTCTCTCTCTGGTCTCTGTCTCTGTCTGTCTGTCTGGTCTGTGTCTGTCTGTCTGTCTGTCTGTCTCTCTCTCTCTCTTCTCTGTCTCCGTCTGTATGTCTGTCTCTGTGTCTGTGTCTGTCTGTCTGCCTGCTGTCTGTCTGTCTGTCTCTCCTCTCTCTCCTTGTATGGATATATTATGTCCTTGAGAACACCCGTTGCACTACCATGTAATCTTTGCATGTGTGTATGTTCTAAAACTGGATGGGGGTTGGGGGTGGGGGGTTGCGATCTCCAGGTTTTGGGCACCTGATTGCCATACAGGGAGAGAGACCTGGTGTATTCTTCCGCACAGCGAACCCACCACCATTCTTGATTTTCAAGTACAATGGTAGTGTTTTTCTGTCTGCCTGCCTGCCTGTCTGTCCTGTCTTGTCTGTCTGTCTGTCTTCTTTTTCTGTTCGCTCTTTCTCTTAAGACAGAGAGAGAGAGAGAGAGAGAGAGAGAGAGAGAGAGAGAGAGAGAGAGAGAGAGAGAGAGAGAGAGAGAGAGAGAGAGAGCGAGCTTGAACTGTATATTGACAACAAATGAGTAAGCATAGGGCATTTTTACAATATGCTCTCAATTTAAAAAAAAGAGCATACGCTAACAGTAGTTTTCCGTTTCAAAGGTCTCTTAGCGTCAGAGAGAGAGAGAGAGAGAGAGAGAGCATCGCGTGTATTTATCACTTAATCTTAAACTTCACCCAGATAAGTTTACATCACCGAAAAAGAAAAACTGAAGAAAAAACATAGTCAAAGAATAAAAGCCCATTCACGCACACCCCTCACACCATACACCCACCCCTCTCCCCAGCCAACTCCACTCCTTGTTCTGTCTCCATAATGATCTCCACCCCTCACCTCCTTTCTCTGCATCAGTTCTGCAGCCATGCAGCTGATAATTATCACCGTTTTTATATCGTCATGTTCAGATATTGCTGAAGCTGCAGCTTTAAATTAACCCAAAAAATCATTATATACCCTACACACATACACACGCACGCACGCGCACACACACACATGCATGCACGCAAGTACACACAGACACACACACAGACACACACACACCCAGTCACACGCCAATTATGTCAGGCTGACTTCCAGCTCTTGATTCATTCCAGTCAAAGTTCTTGTATTTAGGCCAAAGTTGCCGAGGAAAACCCAGTCACTGGGATAGAGCATGTGACCCCAAGTGTTGCCAAAAAGATGTTCATTTAGCCGTGGCGGCATCTGGTTTTGATCTCTGAAAAACTGAGCTTTTCTCTGCATCAGTGTATGTTGAGCATCAATTTGTGCAGGCTACGAATATAGCAGACTCGTGCTATCTCTCTGGTACAAAGGCCAATTCCCATCATCAGCCCAAAATGCTTGTGGGGAACATTGGGTGGTGGGTCCTGTGAGTTGGCCAATCTTATCCTGGTAACGCAGCATTGCCAGGTTTCAAAGTCTGTCTTCTTTTCAAACCACACCAGGTGCCTTCAGAAATTAGATTACACGTCTGTCCAAAATCGTCTGCTTAGCAGAAAGATTGATTCGTAAAGAAAGTAGAGGAATGTTCCCACACGTGCGTGTTTGTGTGCATATACTCGCACAAGCATGTAAACACGTGCAAGTTTTGAGGGAACATATGCATGCACATATATATACACTCGTGAACGCACGCACATGTGCATACACACAAGCAAACACACGCACACGTGCACACACACAGGCACACACGCACACGCACACACACAGGCACTTAAAAGTACATGCATGATCATGACCACATGCTGTGTGAAAGATGTCGTGGCTTTTATCTCTTGCTGGCAACAGGAAGTGTGCGGAATGCCCAGTGAACTAGATTCCGCTTCCAAGAAGCTTTGAAAGGGAGATCTGGCACTGTGTCTGCTATCTAGTGGCTCTGTTTCTTCGGTTGAAATCCTTTTGAAACGATACACGAGCATTTTTACTTGTATAATTATTTTAGCTTCGTTTTCTTTATGCTCTTTCATTTTTTGTGTCTGGTTTGAAAGGAAGCAGGTAGGAGCAAAAGGGTAAAATGTAAGAGAGGGGGGTGGGGGGGGGGGGGGAGTCTGATATATCGTCCAGCTTGCACATTAATGGAAGTGCATTACTCATGTACTACATTGCAAGGAGGGAGACGAAAAGGCAGACAGAGAAAACGATAGGAAGACAACATCATAGAATGGACTGACCTTGAATGGAACGACTTGCTACGGAAACCAGAGGAGTGCGGGGAGTTGAGGAAGCTGGTTCCAAAATCTTCAGTGGTGCCCTCACGGTCCACGGAACTACGGGACAGGTGAAGGTGATTAATACTGTCGTAGGTACATGCGTGTGTCCATGATTCCAGAGCAGACATGTTACTTCGTCTGATTCCCCACCTCAGCTTTTCTGCTCCTAAGAAAGGGGTGGTTGTGCAGTTGGCAATGGTTAGAATAGGTAACACCACATTTCACTTAGGTAATTATCAGCATTGCGTGCAGCGTCAAATGTACGAGTAGAGGAACTGAGAACGAACCTGAAGCTCAGTGACTGAAACCATACTTTAAAGTTTTCAGATTAAGTTTTCTCCAAGTGTCTTACTGCGTGTAGGACATTCCACATACACTTTAACCATTTTTGCTAAAGAACTTTCTGAACAGTCACTAGACTACCAACCTAGCTTTTTGTGCCTGTGAAGTTGATGAAGCTGCTGGCTGTGTTTCTGTTCCAAGGTAATCCCGTAGCTGACACGAATTGAATGATCTTTAATTTGCCTACTTGATATTTTCTGCAAAACATTTATATATGCTTAAGTATTAACACACTGACCTGTCTGTATGCAGTTACAGAATTATAACCACTCACTTTCTTGAATGAAATATCCCTTTTTCTACTGGTACGGACAAGGAAGGAACCGGGGAAAGGGACGGGGAGGGGGGGGGGCAAGAATCAGAAATGTTTCACACAATGTCTTGCTGTTTGTGGCAGACTGGAGACAGCTAGCAAGCACCGTGAAATTGGTCGGTTAGAAAGATGGCACCACCATTATTTTCCCTTTTCTCCAGTTCTCGCTACTTGCATCTGTTTGTCCTCTGCATATATAATATATATTTATATATATATATATATATATATATATATATATATATATATATATATATATATATATTATATATATATATATATATGTGTGTGTGTGTGTGTGTGTGTGTGTGTGTGTGTGTGTATGTGTATGTGTATGTGTGTGTATGTGTGTGCGTGTGTTGCGTGGTGTTGTGTTGTCTGTCTGTCTGTCTCTCCCTCCCTCCCCCCTCTCCCCCCCCCTCTCTCTCTCTCCTTCCCTCCATCTCTCTCTCTCTCTCTCTCTCTCTCTCTCTCTCTCTCTCTCTCTCTCTCTCCAAGCATCTCTAGTAAATCTCGCCAAATTCCTTTTAGCTGCATTTAAACTCAGACAGAACTTTATTGAAAATATGAGTAATTAAAAGTGAATCACCTCCAAGATTAAGATTGTTTCCATCTGCACTCGGCAGTTGTTTGTTTTGTTTGATTTTTTCTTTCAGTGAACATGTTCATGTAGTACTAGTATTGTGTTTCTTGATCATGTTATATATTATGTCAGAATAATGTTTATGCTTCCCCCCATGAAAGGGGCTGTTGGCCTGCATTCATTAAATTTCAGAGTTCAGAGTTCAGAGTTCTCTCTCTCTCGCTCTCTCTCTCGCTCTCTCTCTCTCTCTCTCTCTCTCTCTTCTCTCTCTCTCTCTCTCTCTCTCTCTCTCTCTCTCTCTCTCTCTCTCTCTTCTCTCTCTCTCGGTATTATCCCAGCAAGGTGACACTGAATCCAGAGCTGTAGTGAAGATCAATCCTGGTCAATATCCGGAAGGTGCTGGGCCACAATACACTGCCAGAGGTGTGGAGCATTTCATCGTCTGCCCAATACCTCCGCTCCCTGACTCTCCATCTTTCACAGCGGACAAGATGGATGAAGATGAAAACTGTCCGTTCACTCTCCGTTGGGTACCATTTTCTAATGAAAAAAAGAAGCAACAGAAACCAAAAAGGAGCAAATTTCTACCATCTTCAGCCCAGATCAGTTTCAAAAGAAACTAATCAAATATCATTTTCCCAAAGTACACACACATACATGTACACAAACACACGCACGCACGCACGCACGCACACAACATACACACACGCACGCACGCACGCGGACATGCACGCACACACAGAGACACACACACACACTTATGCATACAAATTCCCACTCCACTCACCCCCATCCTATTTACCCACACAACACAATACACACATACGCAACACACACACACTCACACGCAACACACACACACAAACACACACACGCAAACACACCAAACACACACACACCAAAACTACACACGCGCAAACACACACATCACACACACACCACACACAAACACACCACCGCAAACCACACACACACACACACACACACACGCAAACAACACCAAACACACACACAAAAAACACAGCACAAACCAACACACACACACACACACACACAAAAACACACACACAAACACAACACACACACAAACACACACACACACAAACACACACACACAAACACACACAAAACACACACACACAACACACACACACACACAAACACACAAACACACACACACACACAAACACACAACACACACAGCACACACACACACACACACACACACACGCATAACAGTTTTACTTATCAACCACTTGTATCCTTTGCTACGATAATATTTTACTTATATCCAATAGAAAGTATAGCCTGCCTATCTGTTCTGTCTGTCTGTCTGTCTTTCTGTCCGTCCGTCCGTCAGTCCGTCCGTCTATCCGTCTCTGCCTTTCTCTCTTTCTCTGTTTCTATGTCCTTCTGTTAGCTTGTCTGTCTGTCTGTTTGTCTTTCTTTCTTTCTATCTGTCTGTCTCTGTCTCTCTGCCTTTCTCTCTCCCTCCCTCCCTCCCTCTCTCTCCCTCTCCCTCCCTCCTTCTCTCTCTCCCTCTCCCTCCCTCCCTCCCTCCTCTCTCTCTCTCTCTCTCTCTCTCTCTCTCCCTCCTCTTCCTCCTCTCTCTCTCTCTCTCTCTCTCTCTCTCTCTCTCTCTCTCTTCTCTCTCTCTCTTTGAAGCTTGGAAGATCAGCCGACAGTAATAGATTCAGTCTGTAACTGTTCAAATAAATCAGTCACCAGTGTCCTGAAGACTGTAGTCTGGCACTTCTGGCACCGAGATATTCTTCCATAGTCTGGTCTTGGAGATTAAAACTCTTACATCAAGGGATTGGAAGTGACCTGTGTTGATTGAGGGAGGATGAAAATGGCAGGCACACACAGAAAAAAAAAACTATCTTAAAGGGGACACAACGTCCAAAGGATATTTTGGCCCAGTAAACAGAGAGCGGCTTGTTTAATAGTCACATCTCTCGTACTGTCAAATTTTGGAGGAGAAGGAGGAGGGGGAAGAAGAGGAGGAGAAGGAGGAGGAGAAGAAAAAGAACACGAACAAGAACAAGAGCAAGAACAAGGCGAACAAGACGAACAAAAAGAACAAGAACCAGAACACGAACGAGAAGGAGGAGGAGGAGGAGGAGAATAACAACAGCATCAACAATAACATTAACACAGATAAAAACAATAACAACAACAAAACCAAATGAAAGACGAGAAGTACTAAAAAAACAAACACGAAGAGAACAAGAACAATAAAAGCAAGAAGAAAAGATTCAGAAAATGCAGTTCGGTTGGTTGGGTTTCTTTTTTGTTGTTGTTGTTGTTGTTGTTGTTTTTGGGGGGGATGTTTTTGTTTAAAGGCATATCTAGTCATTTCCAAAATACAGCACAGCCATTATACAGTCTGCAAAAAAGTTCTTTGAAAGCGAATCTTCGACAGGCGACAGACAGTACTATGTGCACACAGCTCGTGAATCGTCTACACACAAAAAGCCACCGTGGGCATTTTGACACTTCCGCATCCTTAAAAGCATTCTCCTTTCTCATACATCTGCTGATTTGCTTGCTTTCAGGTATTTCTTTGACAAGTAAATAGGTGAGCAGAATCAATACTGATTTAGAGAGGCTTGGAGCGTGATCACAGAGACTGCATTGAGGAGGATCGGCAGCATGTTAAAAAATTCTATACACTTGGCAGCTGAAAGTTGTAAACTAAAAGATGACAAAGAAATAATACATTAAATGTTGTATATGTTATCGTGACCTGAGAGAAAATGTGTCGCCGAGAAGAAAACTGTACGAAGTAAACCTGCTTCTGCTAAGTGGAGAAGGTTTCCTCTTAAACGAAATTTCAAAGAGAAAATCCGAGAAAGCTCGTATAAACAAAAAATGTGCATTCTAAAACAAACAATTGTTGGCACTAGCACAGGTATATCATAAGAATTCTTTTGTCTGTACCACCATGGGTTAGCTTCCATTGAGAGTTGAAAAAGGCGATTATAGTCACGCTTAAGAGCGGGAACATTTCCACACACAATTTAGTCAGTAGTTAATAGAAAGGCTGGCTCCATCACAGAGAAAGTCCTTGGGATGAGACTATAAACCGAGGCCCCGTGTGCGAACGCATGCAGGACATCTTGCGCACACGTTAAATCCTGTTCCGCTTTTCGAAAGAGTAGGCCATTGTGTGCCGTGGGAACAGATGACAAAATTTACAAAACCGCATACACACGGGGACTGGATGTAAAAAAGCACATGAGTGCTCATTCCATTATCCTCGATATAAAAGAATAAATAAAAATAATTTTAAAAAAATAGAAACGGCATGCTGCATAGCTATAAAGCAATGAACAAACTATAGATGTAGCTCAAATGTACTTTCATACTGTCTTCCAGCCATACTGTGTTTTGTTTGTTTGTCTCCTTTAAACTAAGGATGACGAACCTTAGCGTAGTACATAATTATTGTTGAAACATTGCCCACCTTCATCTTCAGAGGTTTTTCTTTTCTTACTTCCAAGATTGGTTAGTAATCATCATAAAAGTGATCAGGCGTTACTGTGTTTGAAGCGGCAGCTTGTGATCTAGCGGGTAAAATAGCTTCTATCAGCCTCTGGCTGTTGTAACTACTGAAAAGGTTGTTTACTCTGACTCTGTGTGTGTGTGTGTGTGTGTTGGGGGGGGGGGGGTCTTCAAGTTATCTCTGTTTACTTAAAGTGATATTAGACGAAGGGAGGAGGGATGAGCTTTAAAGTAAGGAGATGCGTGCTGGCATAAAAACGATGTGTGTGTATTAAAATACTGATTTCAAACAATACAAATATTATATAGCAAAACAACTTGACAAAGAAACGCACAAAGAACAAAAACCTAACACGACTGAAAACCAGACTAAAAACAGAACCTGTACAATCGCGATTCATTCTGACATAAACGCTGTCACACTGTCATAGTACTTTTACAAAACAAAACTAAAGTTACTGGGGACTACATCAGAGACAACGCTATCTCGCACAATAACTTTGGATTGGTTAGAACCTCGTGCAGCGATCTATCTAGAAATGCTTTTAGGAACTATTGTAAACCTTGACTTTGATACATAATATGAATATTTTAACGTTTTTCAAGGCATATACCGTGTACATTTTTTGCACACTTTGCTCGAAAGGTACTCAAGTTCAGTGTGTGTGTGTGCGTGTGTGCGTGCGTGCGTGTGTGTGTGTGTGTGTGTGTGTGTGTGTGTGTGTGTGTGTGTGCGCGCGCGCGCGCGCGTTTGCGCTTGCGCTTGCAAACATCTCATTTTGTACGTACTTTCGGTTCGACAGTCATTCCAAAAGCATGAGTTAGTTAGGGTGCACATTCTGGTTGGCCGGCAGGCTGTTAAGCCAGATAACAGCAGCAACAACAACACCAACACCAAAGGCAGACTAACTACAAAAGAGGCCAAAATACAGCACACTGCAAAGTCTAGCCAAAGAAGTCAATGGCAGTCAACTCCCAGAAGACGACATGACTGCAGGGTGTACAGACAGTGTCTGCAGAAACAAAACCACCGGCAAGGAGACTGTGGTTGTTGTTGTTATTATTGTTGTTGTTGTTGTTGTTGTTGTTGGAAGTGGCCGATCCAGCTTAACTCCCTTGGCACCATTCAGAGCATGCACTCTGACTCCCTCATCACGTCTGGGAATCCCTGTGAGACTGTGAGTGCACACTGGAAAAGAAGTGTGTGTTGTGTATGCCTTTTATTTAAATGTTTCATAATGATATAGGCAGCCCTACTCTGACTTCAGAGATTATTTTTGAAAATTTTGATTTAGAGTGCATGTTGTATGCTAAGAGGCTCGTTATGAAATAAGACCATCTAAACATAATATTGCAAAGTATAACACAATTTCAATGTGAGCCATGGCACTGTTTCTAGACATCAATAACTTCTCTCTCCTTTTGTAGAAGTTTACTAGATATAGGTAAAGTGATGATGACAGCATTGTCTTCTGTTGGCATGTATAAAGGAAAGACGAAAGATGGAAAATACAGTTTACAACTCATCGTGTATAGACTGACCTGCACGATCTGTCGTTGACACGAACAAGTGTAGCTCTTGATCAAAAGAGCGCTCAGGTGGAGCTGAAGCTGTCCAGTACTGTTTCCTAAGGAGATGATGATAATCTGTTCAAACTCGTAACATAGGCGGCTTCAAATGAAATTCAAGAAGAAAAATAACCTTAGTTGATCTTTTCATACCAATTTTTATCTCTGATATTATTTTCATCTCCGAGCTCAAATCACTGTTATTAAAAACACCCTTGCATTTTTTAAAAATAAATCTTTTTTCTTTATACATGTTGATACCTATAAAATTATATGCTGTCTGTGATGTGAGTTGGGTATAGTTTTACTCTATAAATGCTATACCGTTTGCAAATAAAATATGTTGTACTTAACATAAAATGCTATAAAGAACAAGAACTCCATTTGAATAGAAGGAAACAAAATCCAAAATTCGTAATCCTCCTCTGGCGGTATGAAGCTAAAATTGGTTTGGAAAATTATTGGTTATAGATAAAATGTTTATCATGACATTTTCGAAAAAAAAAAGTTTTTTTTTCTTATAGTAGAACAATTTTTTTTAATTTAGCCATCCCCAACTTAGTTTGGCGACGGAATAGCTCAGTGGTCAGAGCACTCGCTTTTCACAAGGCAATGTGAAGCAGCATCGAGCTTGGTTACCAAGTGGATGGATGACTGTATGCGCGGCTTGGCTTCAGTATAGTCCCCTAGTTCACCCAGCTGTAAATGTGTACCTACCCTTTCTGGGGTCAGGGAAAATAAACCAGCGAGGAAGAGAAAATGGGCGCCACCATAAATACGCTGTCCCCTGGAGAAGATGAGGTCTCTGATGCCTCGCTCCCCTACGACTACATAGGTTATGGGAACATCTTTACCTTTACCACTTATCTCTCAAACCCCTCCAATAACCCCCTTCCCCCACCTCTCAGTCCACATTTCTCCCTGAGTTCTGTAAAAAAATATATATATTCTGGAGGTATTACGAATCCAACGTTCAGAAGTCGGTAGCTTCTTCCAGACTTGAATTCTCGAGGGAAGAGGTTCCATTTGAAATACTTTAAAATTATTGACGTCTGTCCCCATTTGGGGAACACTTCTGTGCCTAGGAAAAAGTCTTGTTCAGCTGGCCTGCTCACGGGCGTGTTTACGTTGCTTGGAAGTGTAGGGAGTAAAATAACAGAGCATGGAAGGAAAGTCTAAGCCATTTCCAATGTCAACACAGACCTCAGTGTCGTTAGTTCCCTGTCAATACAACCATCAAACGGCAAACAAAACGATGCTCTGACCCCATTACGAGAGAGATAGAGAGAGGGGCGGAGTTCAAAGTCTGTTCCCAAAGTCAACGCAGACCAAAAGAATTTTTGGTTTCCTGTCAATACAGTCATTAGATTTTTTTAAATGAATTGATTACATTGTGAGAGAGAGAGAGAGAGAGAGAGAGAGAGAGAGAGAGAGAGAGAGAGAGAGAGAGAGAGAGCGAGAGAGAGCCATAGAGATGGAGAGACAGAAAGAGATAAAGAGAGAGAGAGTTCAAAGTTTGTTTCCAAAGTCAACGCAGACCTTAGGAATTTTTGGTTTCCTGTCAATTCAGTCATAAGATAATAAAAAATTTAAAGTTCATCTGTTTAACCACATTGAGGCAGAGATGGGGGAGGTAACGAGAGAGAAAGAAAGAAAGAGAGAGAGAGAGAGAGAGAGAGAGAGAGAGAGAGTGTGTGTGTGTATGTGTATGTGTATGTGTGTGTGTGTGTTTTAGAGAGAGAGAGTTCAATGCTCGGTTATCGTTCGTTTCAGTGAATAAAGGGTGATCAGCAACTACCCAATGTAACAGGTTTGTGTCAAAGGGGAAAAGGGCAGAGCAACATGTTCTTCCCAACTCCAAGGACATCTTGGCAAGTCCTTCCATCCTTGAAACGAAAGGTGAACGCCTTAGTGCCTGTGCTGTCAGCACGCAGCTGCTACTGTGTTCTGTCCAGAGTTTGTCACACTTGCTGTACACTTCCAGCAGCCACATGAGAGGGTCCTCTATACAGGTAAACCATACTCTCTCTAGAAACATGAAGATGCGCCTTGCTTATTCGATTGGCGCCCAGCCACGCAACTTTAGCCCTCACCTCCTCCCCCCAACACACGCACGCGCGCACGCACACACATTCAAACGCAAGTGCGCATATATCCCTCCAGTCTTAAGTATGTTTAAGTGCACATGTAACAGCGTATAGAATTAACCTCCAAACGTATACACGGTATAGGAAGATACATAGAGATGGTGATTATTGACTTTTCGGGATATAAATACAAGCAACAGGATGAAAAACAGAATCGACACTGCAATCCACAAGTACTGCATTTCAAAAGGACAAAAGCTTAGAAAGGGACAGTGTGCGGCAATACCATTTCTTCTTCTTTTGGTTGGTTGATTTTTATTCATAAGTATCCAGAATGATCTGAAACTATGCGATAGATCCTAAAACAGCTGGTATGTTGTTTGAAGACTTAAGCCATCCAGGTAGGAAATAGCACTCAATCAACCCACTCAATCTAACAATACAACGAAACCTCAACTGCTTGATTGGCATTTTCAGAATGTGTTTTAATTTCGGAAAATAATTATTGAAATGACTACGGAATCTTTAACATGCACTATTGAAACGCAAGCATGAATACCCCCAAAGGGATGAATGCTTATGCAGATATGCAAGTAACACTGAGTGATGGTTAAATTCCCCCCATGTACCGAAACGTCATCCAATATTCAGTCCACCACCCTGTGATCTCAAAAACCAATAGGTCTATGAAACTTATCGCCTTATTTCTCCGACGAGGGGACCGCACGCGATACGACCTCTGCAGTCGTCGAGGCTAAGAACAACAACAAGAGTGGATTAAATTGGCATTATTTTCTAGCCTGTCGAGATCGAAGAGTTCAGGCTACATCACCACAGCTATGAAAAAAAAAGAAAAAAGAAAAAAAGAGACGGAGTGTCATACAGAAATGGACAGAAACAGATCGCGTGAAACAGAAATAATAGATGACTGAGAAGGGGGGAGGAGGGGTTGGAGGACGGTAGAGCTGTTGCAAATCAAATACTGAAACACAGAGAGAGGGGGGGGGGGTAGAGAGAGAGAGAGAGGATGGAGGGAGGTAG
The DNA here is from genome assembly GCA_028751875.1 of Rapana venosa. Lineage (NCBI taxonomy): Eukaryota > Metazoa > Mollusca > Gastropoda > Neogastropoda > Muricidae > Rapana > Rapana venosa. Next base: position 27,646,781 of record CM054134.1, on the reverse strand, counting down.
AGAGAGAGGAAGAAAGAAAGAGAGAGAGAGAAAGGAGGGAGGGATGTGGAGAGAGAGAGAGAAAGAAAGAAAGAGAGAGAGAGAGAGAGAGACAGAGACAGACAGACAGACAGACAGACAGAGACACACACACACAACACAACACCACACACAACACACACACACACACACACACACATACACAGAGGGAGACAGTAGAACACACTGAAAGAGATGGAGGGAAGGAAGGGATGCACACAAAA
>CM054134.1:27624039-27644039 GCA_028751875.1 Rapana venosa | reverse complement strand
TTGTGTGTGTGTGTGTGTGTGTGTGTGTGTGTGTGTGTGTGTGTGTGTGTGTGTGTGTGTGTGTGTGTGTGTGTGTGTGTGTGTGTTAGGCTGGGTGGGTGTAAGATGTGTGGTTGTGTATGTCTTCTTTATTCTTTTATTCCGAGTATAATGGAATAAGCACTCATGTACTTTTTACATCCTGTCCCCGTGTGTATGCAGTTTTGTCAATTTTGCCATCTGTTCCCATCGGCACAATAGCCTACTCTTCCGAAAAGCGGAACGGGTTTTAACGTGTGCGCAAGATGTTCTGCGTGCGATCGCACACGGGACCTCGGTTTATAGTCTCATTCGAAGGACTTTTGGGGAGAGTGGAGTCTGCACTGATGTTAACTAGGGTCAAAATCTGAGTGTGTGTGTGTGTGTGTGTGTGTGTGTGTGTGTGTGTGTGTGTGTGTGTGTGTGTGTGTGTGTGTGTGTGTGTGTGTGTGTGTGCTGTTCTTGTATTTCACATCTGTTCACTATCAGTGATATAAGACGGAAATGAAGGACTGATAAAGGAAATAAAAGAAAGCAATAAAAATGACAGGCGAACGTAACAGTTTGGCATTAAACTACCAAAGCGTGTGTGGTGTGTGTGTTGTGTGTGTGTGTGTGTGTGTGTGTGTGTGTGTGTGTGTGTGTGTGTTGTGTGTGTGTGTGTGCGTGTGTGTGTGTGTGCGTGTGTGTGTGTGCTGTGTTTGCTGTGTGTGTATATATGTGTTTGCTGTGTGTGTGTGCGCGTGTGTTTGCTGTGTGTGTATATGTGTTTGGTGTGTGTGTATATGTGTTTGGTGTGTGTGTGCGTGTATTCTTTGCTGTCATATTGGTCACTATTGCTTTTTGTTCTTCTTCTTCTTCTTCTTCTTTGCAATTCTTCTTCGCAATTCTTCTTTGCAATTCTTCTTCGCAATTCTTCTTCTTCGCAATTCTTCTTCTTCGTCGTCTTCTTCTTCTTCTTCTTCTTCTTCTTCTCTTCTTCTTCCTTCCTTCTTTCTTCTTCTTCGTCTTCTTCTTCTTCTTGCTGCTGCTGCTGCTGCTGCTGCTACACTCATATCCTCCTTATTCTACCTTTCCCCCTTTCCTTCTTTTTCTTCTTTTCTTCTTCTTCTTCTTCTTCTTCTTCTTCTTCTTCTTCTTCTTCTTCTTCTTCTTTTTCTTCGCAATTCTTCTTCTTCTTCCTGCTCTTCCGTCTTTGTCTTCTCAGAGAAAATGTCAGTGAGAGAAAAGACAGAGTGTTGGAGTGATTGATAAAGCGCATCAGGCTCATGCCTTTACCTCCAAGTTCTCAACAACTAACAAGCAGCATGCATGCAGTAACAAGCAACGCTGTCAGAGTAAGGAGCTCTCTACTTTGTTTATGACTTGCTATTTTTAGTGCTTTATTGCTATTGTTGTTGTTGTTTTAATATTGAGCAAACCATTTGCATTGAGCCCTAAGGCGAGGTCACAAGGCAGGTGTCTTTTCTTCAATTCTGTTCGTCTGTATCACGCATTACTTTGTGACAAAAACACTTTTTTTTAGTTATCATGAGGAGGCAGGTGGGAGAGGGAAGAGGGGAAATACACACGTGCACATGCATGCGTGCGCGCGGACAAACACTTTTGTTGTGTGTTTGTTTGTTTTATGGTTTGTTTCATTTTTAAGGTTTAACATTGTTCAGGTTTTGGGTTGTTGTTTTCTAAAATTCTATGAATGCATATATTATTGTTATCTCTTGTTTGATTTGAATGGTTTATGACTGATCGGATTTTTATTCTATGTCTGCATTTACATTATCTAGTTTTTTTACATAGATGGCTTGATGAAAAAAACAAATGCACTGCTTATTCAATGTACCATCTGAAAATCAAACTTTGACTTTGACACACACACACACACACTCACACACACATACACACATCCAAATAACATGCACAAACTTATATACACAGATAAACAGTGAAACAGACAGACCTATAAACCAAACGGCTTTGTCTCTTGATTCATCCATTTCTTTCAAATTAAATGTCTTGCATGTCAGCCAAATTTGTGGAGGAAAAACTGCTACTAGGTTACGGCATGTGACCCGAAGTGTTGCCAAAAGATGTTCATTTAGCCGTGGCGGCATCTGCTTTTATCTCTGAATAACTGAGCTTTGCTCTGCATCAGTGGAGGCTGAGCATAAATGCAAGCCAATTATGAATCCACCCTCATCCTATCTCTCTGGTACAAAGGCCCATTCCCATCATCAGCCCAAAATGCTTGTGGGGGAACATTGGGTGGTGGGTCCTGTGAGCTGGCCAATCTTATCCTGGTAACGCAGCATTGCCAGGTTTCAAAGTCTGTCTTCTTTTCAGCCACACCAGGTGCCTTCAGAAATAAGATTACAGGTCTGTCAAAAATCGTCTGCTTAGAAGAAAAGTTGATTGCAAAGAATGATGAGAGATGTTCTTACACTAGTGTGTGTGTGTTTGTTTGTTTGTTTGCGTGTGTGTGTGTGTGTGTGTGTGTGTGTGTGTGTGTGTGTGTGTGTGTGTGTGTGTGTGTGTGTGTGTGAGTAAGTCAAGTCAAGTCAATTTTTTAAATTTTCAGATGGTACATTGAATAAGCAATGCATTTGCTTTTTTTCATCAAGCCATCTATCTAAGAACAAATTTCTTAATGATTATACTGAAATACTACATTATTGCAACCTTTACAAATAGGTGTGTGTGTGTGTGTGTATGTGTGTGTACATACACACAAGCACGAACACAACCTCATTTTTGAGGGAACTCACATACACACACACACACATACACACACACACACACACACACACACAACACACACACACACACACACACACACACACACACAGAACTCACGAGGACCTAAAAGCATGGTGTGCGCTCACAACCTGGCTCGTGCTTGCTATATGAAAGCTGCTGAGATGTTTATCTTTGCTTGGCAACAAGAAGGGTGAGGCATGCCCAGTGAACTAGTTTCTCTGTCCAAGAAGTCTCCAGCAGGAATAGACCTGGCACTGTGTCCTGTAATCATTGGCTCTGGGTTATTTTTCTGTCTTAAAACATGTTTGATACGATACCAGAAAATAGTTTACTTTTAGATTTTACTTTCATCTTTATAGAGAATATGATTAGAAGGGAAGATAGTGCAGAACGATCACAGGTTTAGGAGGGAGAGGAGGGGGAGGGGTCGGGGGATTTTGTATATCGTCTAGCTTTTGGCACTCTACATAGAAATGATTGATGATTGACATAGAAACGACCAGGTTCTAGTCTTACACAACACACTACTTTTCTTGGCTCACTCATCAGCTGACAGCTTGCAACAAATATCACATGTATATTGTATTGCCTGTGGAGGCTGACTATATTCATTAACAATGTACAATGTATATAATCAAGTAGATATATATATAATATTATATAAATAATATATACAAGATATATATAATAATAAAAAGATAAAATATAATATATAATTATATGTATTTTGATAGATAGACATAAACAGACATACAGACAGATAGATAGATACACACACAGACAGACAGACAGATATACAGACAGACAGACAGACAGATAGATAGATAGACAGATAGACAGACAGATAGATATTTGCATGCATGTATAAACGTCCATTCACTAGCGTGTCACCCACAACGAAAACCCAGCTAGTCTCCTCCGTGCTCGAGCTATTGATAGAATGCAACCCCTTCCAGTTTCCTCTTCACTTTGGAGGTAAGACTCCTTTCTTTGGAGCTGCACACGAATGGAGATGCATCACTAGCACCGTATGCACATAATGGAGGCTACCCTTCCAAAGCAGACATCTACCTTAGTCACTCGGACTCAGCGTCTAAGCTTTTATGTTCGTCAGGAAGAGGTGGCTCCTTTCGTGCATTTAGGTCAGAGTATAGAACACTAAACTGCACTCACCTAGCCCATTATCAATGCATGTGGTGTTGGATGTACGTGTATGTGTATAAAAATTAAAAAAACCAACAGCGGAAGACCTGAAAAATAGTCCTGAAACTGATTAATTGAAAACGTACTTTTAAGTCTTCAGATTTAACTTTTCCCAGGGATTTTTCTGTATGCAGGACATCCCATGAACATCCCCCGAAGTCGGAATGTGGCTACCTTAACGGTGTGCAAAAAACGGTCACAAACACAAAGTCTCACCATTAGTGAGCCCCGGAACTGTATGTAGCTGAGGAATGAAAAACCAATCCAATAAACACTTTACCATATTTTTGGCCAAAGAACAGAACAGTAATTAGATGACCCTCATAGTATTTCGCATCTTTGCAATATCAGAAGATGGGAGATGGTTTGTTTTTCTTCCACATCGACCCTAAAAACCGACATGAATTATATCATCTTTAATACGCGTGTTTGACCTTCTGCAGATGATAAACTACCAAAGAACGAGACCACATTTGGCACACCTGCACACAAGCTCGCTTGCAAGCTGATCTCGGAATGAACTACCCTTTGTTTGCAGGAACTGGTGTAAGAAGACAACATCAGAAATAAAATCAGGTGTGTTTGAGAAAGTCTCTTGCTATTCTGGTAGACCAGAAGACAGTTAGCTGGCAGCTCCGTAAAATTGGTCTGTCAGAAAGATGTCAGTGTTGCTTCCTTTTTTCTTTCTCCCGTTCTGCTGCTTGCATCTCTTCGTGTTCTGCATATTTACGGCTGTTTGTCTATCTGTGTGTCTTTGTCTTTAGGTTGTTGTTTTTCTGTCTGCCTTTCTGTCTCTGTCTCTCTGTTTATCTTCCTCTCTGTCTGTTTGTCTCTGTCTGTCTGTCTCACTTTTTCTCTCTTGCTATCTGTCTATCCAGCTATCTGCCTGTCTCTGGCTCTCTGTATGTCTTCCTCTGTCTTTGCCTCTGGCTGGCTGTCTGTCTTTGTGTCTGTCTGTTTTTCTTTGTGTCTCTCTGTTTGTCTGTCTGCCTGTTTGTCTCTGTATCTGTATCTCTCTCTCTCTCTCTCTCTCTCTCTCTCTCTCTCTCTCTCTCTCTCTCTCTCTTTCTCTCTCTGTGCAGCATCAGTCCCAGCTAGGAACTCAGAGCTGTAGTGAAGATCAATCCTGGTCAATATCCGGAAGGTGCTGGGCCACAATACACTGCCAGAGGTGTGGAGCATTTCATCGTCTGCCCAATACCTCGCTCCCTGGCTTTCTGCCTTGTCACGGGGGCTTTCCGCGGACTTAATGGATGGAGATGAAGGCTGTCAGTTGCCTGCCCTTCCAGTCAAAGAGTACCGTCTGCCAAACCTAAATCAAAGCAAACTGATGATAAACCATACTCCGTTCAACATGAATCAAATGAAACAAGCATATCAAAAGGAAGAAATGGTCATAACTAGATATGTATGCTTGGTTGCACGCATACACGCACATACATACTTACAGGTAAATACACATATATGCGTGTGAGAGAGCACATAAAAAAATTGCGCACACACTCACAAGCACACACACAAACATATCAGGGCTACACTCCCGTCTTCTCATATGAATGTCACTTGTTTGTCCATTTATTTGTTTTACTTAGAAGGTTGGAGGGTAGGCTTGTGGTTAGAACGTCGAGCTCAGAGTCAGATGAAACTTTCAGGGCTCAGGTTTGAATGTCTGCTGACTTGTCTGTCGGAGGAGATTTGTTGGAAGACGTGTGTCACCTGTTCCATTTCCATTCTACAGCCAGTCCTTTGGATGAATGTCAACATGGCGGTCTCGTGTATGAACACACACTGAAGTAAGTAAGGACATGTTGTGCACCTTATCCCCCTCATGAAATCTGTAAGCACTAACAAGTTCTGGGTTGATGTCTTACTTAGTCTGGCTCCAGGGATGAGCATTTACTGACATCAGTAAAGGGCTTAGTGGGTGATGTCCTGCGTATAGTATCTAAGAACGTTCAACTCTGAAAACCACCTAAGTGACCCAGCCACAGTGAACCAGGGCCTCTCTGGCTGGTGACCCCACAGCGGTCTCATATTGATAGGCTTCCTGTGGACTTCTGACCGTGATGATGCAGCATGACAAGTCTGGGTATGACTGGGGTGGAGAGATTGGAATGAGAAGCGTGGAAACAGAAGCACAAGGACATCACAGAGGATAAGGCAGCAAAGGCATGCATACCACGTTTATGCCTAGCATGCAATCTGAAATCTGGACAGGGATGACCTCTACTCTGCTCAGCTTTCCAAAGACTCATTGCCTGAATGATACATTGTGCAGTGTGCTGGAAACAGCTCGTGGCGTTTAAGGGAAGAATGTCCAATTTTTTAAAAATCCACCCATGAAATCTTTAACTGTAAGTACTAAGTTCCTCTTTGTATCTTTGTTGTCGTGTCTGTCATGTCTGTCTGTCTGTCTGTTGTCTGGCTGGCTGGCTGCTGGCTGTCTCTCTCTCTCTCTCTCTCTCTCTCTCTCTCTCTCTCTCTTTCTCTCTCTTCCTTGTGCAGCATCAGTCCCAGCTAGGAATTCAGAGCTGTAGTGAAGATCAATCCTGGTCAATATCCGGAAGGTGCTGGGCCACAATACACTGCCAGAGGTGTGGAGCATTTCATCGTCTGCCCAATACCTCAGCTTCCTGGCTTTCTGCCTTGTCACGGGGGCTTTCCGCGGACTTAATGGATGGAGATGAAGGCTGTCAGTTGCCTGCCCTTCCAGTCAAAGATACCGTCTGCCAAACCTAAATCAAAGCAAACTGATGCAAAAGTAAACTCCACTCACAATGAATCAAATGAAACAAGCATATAAAAAGGAAGAAATGGTCATAACTAGATATGTATGCTTAGGTGCACGCATACACGCACATACATACTTGTAGGTAAATACACATATAAGCGTGTGAGAGAGCACATAAAAAATTCGTGCGTGCACTCACCACACATGCACGCACACACACACAAAAAATCAAAACGAGAGACAAAGAACGCAAAAACTGTGTACATAAATTAAGTGACATAATCACAGTTGATATATATCAAGCAGAAAATCATCAGATATGTGTATGAGTGTTTTGAAAAAAAGAGAAAGAGAAGTAGAATACAACATGTTTTTTTAGTGTACATCACTTTTAGCCAAAATAGATAATTATAGTTGATGTTTTTGTTGTGTCAAATAAGTCTACATGACTTAAATGGCAATAAAATATTCTGAATCTGAATCTGAATCTGAATCACACACACACACATACACACACACACACACACACACTCACACACAAACATATCAGCGCTACACTCCCGTCTACTCATATGAATGTCACTTGTTTGTCCATTTACATGTTTTACGTAGAAGGTTGGAGGGTAGGCTTGTGGTTAGAACGTCAAGCTCAGAGTCTGATGAAACTTTCAGGGCTCAGGTTTGAATGTCTGCTGACTTGTCGTTGGAGGAGATTTTCTAGCATACGTGTGTCACCTGTTCCAACTCCATTCTACAGCCAGTCCTTTGGATGAATGTCAAAATGGCGTTCTCATGTATGAACACACACTTAAGTAAGTAAGGACATGTTGAGCACCTTATTCCCCTCATGAAATCTGTAAGCACTAACAAGTGCTGGGTTGATGTCTGACTTAGTCTGGCTCCAGAGCTGAGCTTTTACTGACATCAGAAAAGGGCTTAGTGGGTGATGTCCTGCGTATAGTATCTAAGAACGTTCAACTCTGAAAACCACTAAAGTGACCCAGCCACAGAAAAGCAGGACCTCTCTGGCTGGGACCCCACAGCATCTCATTTTGATAGCTTCCTTGGACTTCTGCCCCTAGATGCAGCATGACAAGTGGGGTATACGGGGGTGGAGAGTTTGGAATGAGCACGTGAAACAGAAACCCAAAAGGGGACACCCCCAAGGGGATAAGGCACAAAGGCAGCATCCCACGATTATCCTGCATGCAATCTAAATCGGGACGGGGATGACCTCTACTCTGCTCAGCTTCCCAAAAGACTCTTTTGCCTGAATGAAAATTGTGCATTGGCTGGAAACACTCGGGGCTTTTAAAGGGGAAAGAATGCCAATTTTAAAAAAACCACCCATGAAATTTTTTAACGTAATACTAAGTTCCCTTTGTTTTTTGTTTGTCTGTCTGTCTGTCTGTCTATCCTTTGTCTGGCGGGCTGCTGGCGGCTGTTCTCTCTCTCTTTTCCCCTTCTCTCTCTCCTCTCTCTCTCTCTCTTTTCTCTATTTCTCTCTCTACAGCATCAATCCCAGTGGGAAATTCGAGCTGTATGAATGTCAACCCTGGTCAATACCCGGGAAGGTGCGGGGCCCAAAATACACTCCCAGGGGTGTGGAGCATTTCTCGCTGCCCAATACCTCGCCCCGGGCTTTCTGCCTTGTCACGGGGCTTTCCGGGGACTAATGGAGGGAATAAAGGGCTGCAGTCCCTCCCCTTCCATCATAGAAAACCATCTGCCAAACCAAATCAAAGCAAACGATGCAAAAAAAAACTCACTCCCCTGAATAAAATAAAAAATACATCAAAAAAAAAATTGGTTATAACTAGATATTATGTTTGGGGTGAAACCTACACGCCATACTATTTACGGGAAAATTTACCATATATGCGGTGGAGAGCACTAAAAAATTCGTGCGGGCACTCACACCATGCACCGCCGACACACACACACACAACATATACAGGGCAACTCCCTCTCAATGAAGCACTTGTTTGTCCTTTACATGTTTTACGTAAAGGGTGGGGGGTAGGCTTGGGGTTAGAACGTCGAGCTCAGAGTCGATGAAATTTTCGGGGCTCAGGTTTGAATGTCTGCGACTTGTCTTTTGGAGGGATTTGTTTGGAAGACGTGTGTCACCTGTTCCTTTCCATTTACACCCAGCCTTTGATGAATTCAACAGGGCGGTCTCGTGTAAACACACACTGAAGTAGAAAGGGACATGTTTTGCACCTTATCCCCCCCATGAAATCTGTAAACACAACAAGTTCTGGGTTGATGTCTTTCTTAGTCTGGCTCCAGGGGAAACATTTACTGACATCATAAAGGCTTAGTGGGTGATGTCCTGCTATAGTATCTAAGAACGTTCAACTCGAAAACCACCTAAGTGACCCCCCAAGTGAACCAGGGCCTCTCTGCTGGTGACCCCCCGCGGTCTCATATTGTACTCCTGTGGATTCTGCCGTGATTTTATGCAGCATGACAATTGGGATGACTGGGGGGGAGAGATTGGAATGGAAGCGTGAAACAGAACACAAGGACATCACAGAGGAAAGGCACAAAGGCATGCATACCACATTAGGCCTAGCATGCAATCTGAAATCTGGACAGGGATGACCTCTACTCTGCTCAGCTTTCCAAAGACTCATTGCCTGAATGATACATTGTGCAGTGTGCTGGAAACAGCTCGTGGCGTTTAAGGGAAGAATGTCCAATTTTTAAAAATCCACCCATGAAATCTTTAACTGTAAGTACTAAGTTCCTCTTTGTATCTTTGTTTTGTCTGTCTGTCTGTCTGTCTGTTTGTCGGCTGTTGCTGGCTGGCTGCTTGCTGGCTGGCTGTCTCTCTCTCTCTCTCTCTCTCTCTCTCTCTCTCTCTCTTTCTCTCTGTGCAGCATCAGTCCCAGCTAGGAATTCAGAGCTGTAGTGAAGATCAATCCTGGTCAATATCCGGAAGGTGCTGGGCCACAATACACTGCCAGAGGTGTGGAGCATTTCATCGTCTGCCCAATACCTCAGCTTCCTGGCTTTCTGCCTTGTCACGGGGGCTTTCCGCGGACTTAATGGATGGAGATGAAGGCTGTCAGTTGCCTGCCCTTCCAGTCAAAGATACCGTCTGCCAAACCTAAATCAAAGCAAACTGATGCAAAAGTAAACTCCACTCACAATGAATCAAATGAAACAAGCATATAAAAAGGAAGAAATGGTCATAACTAGATATGTATGCTTAGGTGCACGCATACACGCACATACATACTTGTAGGTAAATACACATATAAGCGTGTGAGAGAGCACATAAAAAATTCGTGCGTGCACTCACACACATGCACGCACACACACACAAAAATCAAAACGAGAGACAAAGAACGCAAAAACTGTGTACATAAATTAAGTGACATAATCACAGTTGATATATATCAAGCAGATATCATCAGATATGTGTATGAGTGTTTTGAAAAAAAGAGAAAGAGAAGTAGAATACAACATGTTTTTTTAGTGTACATCACTTTTAGCCAAAATAGATAATTATAGTTGATGTTTTTGTTGTGTCAAATAAGTCTACATGACTTAAATGGCAATAAAATATTCTGAATCTGAATCTGAATCTGAATCACACACACACACACACACACACACACACACACACTCACACACAAACATATCAGCGCTACACTCCCGTCTACTCATATGAATGTCACTTGTTTGTCCATTTACATGTTTTACGTAGAAGGTTGGAGGGTAGGCTTGTGGTTAGAACGTCAAGCTCAGAGTCTGATGAAACTTTCAGGGCTCAGGTTTGAATGTCTGCTGACTTGTCTGTTGGAGGAGATTTTCTAGCATACGTGTGTCACCTGTTCCAACTCCATTCTACAGCCAGTCCTTTGGATGAATGTCAACATGGCGTTCTCATGTATGAACACACACTTAAGTAAGTAAGGACATGTTGAGCACCTTATTCCCCTCATGAAATCTGTAAGCACTAACAAGTGCTGGGTTGATGTCTGACTTAGTCTGGCTCCAGAGCTGAGCTTTTACTGACATCAGAAAAGGGCTTAGTGGGTGATGTCCTGCGTATAGTATCTAAGAACGTTCAACTCTGAAAACCACTAAAGTGACCCAGCCACAGAAAAGCAGGACCTCTCTGGCTGGTGACCCCACAGCAGTCTCATATTGATAGGCTTCCTGTGGACTTCTGACCCTGATGATGCAGCATGACAAGTCTGGGTATGACTGGGGTGGAGAGATTGGAATGAGCAGCGTGGAAACAGCAACACAAGGACAGCCCAGAGGATAAGGCAGCAAAGGCATGCATACCACGATTATGCCTAGCATGCAATCTGAAATCTGGACAGGGATGACCTCTACTCTGCTCAGCTTTCCAAAGACTCATTGCCTGAATGATACATTGTGCAGTGTGCTGGAAACAGCTCGTGGCGTTTAAGGGAAGAATGTCCAATTTTTAAAAAATCCACCCATGAAATCTTTAACTGTAAGTAATAAGTTCCTCTTTGTATCTTTGTTTGTCTGTCTGTCTGTCTGTCTATCTCTTTGTCTGGCTGGCTGGCTGGCTGGCTGTCTCCTCTCTCTCTCTCTCTCTCTCTCTCTCTCTCTCTCTCTCTTCTCTATTTCTCTCTCTACAGCATCAATCCCAACTAGGAATTCAGAGCTGTAGTGAAGATCAATCCTGGTCAATATCCGGAAGGTGCTGGGCCACAATACACTGCCAGAGGTGTGGAGCATTTCATCGTCTGCCCAATACCTCGCTCCCTGGCTTTCTGCCTTGTCACGGGGGCTTTCCGCGGACTTAATGGATGGAGATGAAGGCTGTCAGCTGCCTGCCCTTCCAGTCATAGAGTACCATCTGCCAAACCTAAATCAAAGCAAACTGATGCAAAAGTAAACTCCACTCACCATGAATCAAATGAAACAAATACATCAAAAAGAAGAAATGGTTATAACTAGATATGTATGCTTGGGTGCACGCATACACGCACATACATACTTACAGGTAAATACACATATATGCGTGTGAGAGAGCACATAAAAAATTCGTGCGCGCACTCACACGCATGCACTCGCGCGCACACACACACACACATACATATATCAGGGCTATACTCCCGTCTTCTCATATGAATGTCACTTGTTTGTCCATTTACATGTTTTACGTAGAAGGTTGGAGGGTAGGCTTGTGGTTAGAACGTCGAGCTCAGAGTCTGATGAAACTTTCAGGGCTCAGGTTTGAATGTCTGCTGACTTGTCTGTTGGAGGAGATTTTCTAGCATACGTGTGTCACCTGTTCCAACTCCATTCTACAACCAGTCCTTTGGATGAATGTCAACATGGCGGTCTCATGTATGAACACACACTGAAGTAAGGACATGGTGTGCACCTTATCCCCCTCATGAAATCTGTAAGCACTTAGAAGTGCTGGGTTGATGTCTGACTTAGTCTGGCTCCAGGGCTGAGCTATTACTGACATCAGCAAAGGGCTTAGTGGGTGATGTCCTGCGTATAGTATCTAAGAACGTTCAACTCTGAAAACCACCAAAGTGACCCAGCCACAGTAAACCAGGGCCTTTCTGGCTGGTGACCCTACAGCAGTCTCATATTGATAGGCTTTCTGTGGACTGACCCTGATGATGCAGCATGACAAGTCTGGGTATGACTGGGGTGGAGAGGTTGGAATGAGCAGCGTGGAACCAGAAGCACAAGGACATCACAGAGGATAAGGCAGCAAAGGCATGCATACCACGATTATGCCTAGCATGCAATCTGAAATCTGGACAGGGATAGGATCTACTCTGTTCAGCTTGCCAAAGACTCATTGCCTGAATGATATATTGTGCAGTGTGCTGGAAACAGCTCGTGGCGTTGAAGGGAAGAATGTCCAATTTTTAAAAACATCTTTAACTGTAGGTACTAGGTCCCTCTGTGTATCTTTGTTCGTCTGTCTGTCTGTTTGTTTGTCTGGCTGGCTGTCTGTCTCCTCTTCCTTCCTCTCCCTCCCTCTTTTCTTCTCCCTCTCTCTCTCTCTCTCTTTCTCTTTCTCTCTCTCTCTCTCCTTCTCTCTTTCTCTCTCTCTCTCTCTCTTCTCTCTCTCTCTCCTCTCTCTCTCTCTCTTCTCTCTCTCTCTCTCCTCTCCTTCTCTCTTCTCTCTCTCTCTCTCTCTCTCTCTCTCCTCCTCTCTTTCTCTCTCTCTCTCTCTTCCTTCTCTCCTTCTCTCTCTCTCTCTCTCTCTCTCTCTCTCTCTCCTCTCTCCTTTCTCTCTCTCTCCTCTCCTCTCTCTTCTCTCTCTCTCATCCATCTCTCTCACTCACTCTCTTCTCTCTCATCTCCCCTCTCTATCCCTCTCCCTGCATCTGCCTGATCCACGGCTGTCGCTGGATTCAACCTGGTCAATATCCGGAAGGTCTGGCACAATACACTGCCAGAGGTGGAAGCATTTACGTCTGCCCAATATCAGCTACCCTGCTTCTGCCTTGTCACGGGGCTTCCGCGAGCTTAATGGATGGAGATGAAGGCTGTCAGTGCCGCCCTTCCAGTCAAAGAGTACCGTCTGCCCAACCTAAATCAAAGCAAACTGACGCAAAAGCAAACTCCACTCACAATGAATCAAATGAAACAAGCATATCAAAAGGAAGAAATGGTCATAACTAGATATGTATGTATGCTTGGGTGCACGCATTCACACATACACACATACATACATACACACATACACACATACATAACACACATACATATATACATACATACATACATACTACATACATAAACACACACAACAACTACATACATACATACATACATACATACATACATACATACATACATACATACATACATACATACATACATACATATAGACATATAAACGTGTGAGAGCGCACACACACATATCTAATATTTTTTTCATATTTCATCAATTATTCTGATGTACGTATGCTTATAAGAACAGGTTGTAAAACTACTAGGCTTGGCTTAAAAATCTTCAACCCGCGTGTTATACATTCATGTATTCAATCATTTATTCACCAATCCATCCATTCATCCATTCATGCATCGTTTCATCATTTCATCCTTTTATTCATTCGTTTAATCATTGATTCATCCATCCATCCATCCATCGATTCATTCTCTCACAGAAGACCAGACGTTATTAACAGATCGATTTCGAATCAATCAGCCATCAGTATCCTGCAGACTGTAGTCTGACACCTCTGGCACCAAGATATTCCATAGTCTGGCCCCAGAGATCAACTCTTACATCAAGGGATTGGAGATGACGGTTGTTGATTACACGGTGATGAAAATGGCAGGCGACTTCAGTATCTTAAAGGAGACACCACGTTCACAGCGTAGACTGTTGTGAAAGACAGACCATGGCTTCTTTGATAGTCATATACGCAAAATCTCTCTCAATATCAAACCATACAGTTGTAGCTGAAGAGCAAACAAGAAGAAAAGCAGCAGCAGCAGCAGCAGCAGGAGTAGTAGTAGTAGTAGTAGTAGTAGTAGTAGTAGTAGTAGTAGTAGTAGTAGTAGTAGGAGCAGCAGCAGCAGCAGCAGTAGTAGTAGTAGTGGTAGTAGTAGTAGCAGCAGCAGCAGCAGCAGCAGCAGCAGCAGCAGCAGCAGCAGCAGTAGTAGTAGTAGTAGTAGTAGTAGTAGTAGTAGTAGTAGTAGCAGTAGCAGCAGCAACAACAGTAGTAGTAGTAGTAGTAGTAGTAGTAGTAGTAGTAGTAGTAGTAGTAGTAGTAGTAGTAGTAGTAGTAGTTTGTTGTAGAAGTAGTAGAAGTAGTAGTAGTAGTAGTAGCAGCAGCAGGAGTCGTAGTAGTAGTAGTAGTAGCAGCAGCAGCAGCAGGAGCAGTAGCAGCAGCAGCAGCAGCAGCAGCAGCAACAGCAGCAGCAGCAGCAGCAGCAGCAGTAGTAGTAGTAGTAGTAGTAGTAGTAGTAGTAGTAGTAGTAGTAGTAGTAGTAGATGATAATGATGATGATGATGACGACGACGACGACGACAATGATAAAAACAACGTATAAAATCCCTCTTTTTTTCTTTTTAGAAAACAAATGTCCATAGTTTCTTTAAATCCACAGAAAAAAAGTGTGTTTCGAAGCGAGCCTTTCGGAAGCCACAGACAATACTATAGCATGATATCACCTGCACAAAAAGCGATCACGGACTCCTGGCTTTCGCAACTTCAAATCACTTTGCTGTCAAATAAATATATATATATTTATGCATGATGATCAATGACAATTAGGATGACGTAATGATGCTGCTGTGGAAGTGCATATGCTTTGAGACTACTTGACAGGGTTGTACTCTACGCTTACTATCATAATATATCCCGGCGTCAACCGGCCCGAAGATACAACACCTGCAGTGCGTGGTCAGGTAATTTGAGCAACACTTCAAACTCGCATCCGTTAAGTGCCAAGGTATATATATATATATATATATATATATATATATATGTATATTTATATGTTTATAAATTGCTTTTACACGCCTTTGACAGCAAAATAGCTGAGTAGAATCGCTGTTGATGTAAAATCTTCTCGTTTCAAGTAAAGAGTTTATAAGGAAACTCGTTTAAAAAGCTGTTAAATTGTTTATTCACTCAGCAGCTGAAAGCTGTAAATTGAAAGCTTACAGAAAAAATTGTGCATGTCTACACATTGCCGTGGCTAGAGAGAGAAAAAATTGTACTGCTAAAAAAACGGCCACATGCTGTAGAATTCTGAAGCTGCAAGTTTATCTCCCTTAATGCATGCTATTGAAAAATAATAATAGCAAAGATCTCAAAAAAAGGATACCCTTTTTATTTCATTTCATATAATTATTTTAGATTTTTGCTGTGACATTCGAGACAAGCTGACATTTGCGCTAACTGGCACATCTTCAATTTCAGATTTTTGCCGCTAATAGTTTTTGCTCTTCCAGGAATGACACCGATGAGAGAGTTGAAAAATGGCAATTAAATCCTTCTATAAACATGATACCTCTATTTCAATGTTTGGATAGACACTTTAATCAGCGCATAATGCAGTGACAAGTTAATGAAAGGCTTGCCCCAGGACTTACAAAACAGTAAATAAGGAGACCCCGTCTGTCAGCAAAAAGCAATTGAATCAATAATGAACGTAACTGAAATCTATCTGCGTAATATCTGTTCTACACAGTATTTTTGGTTTTGTGTCTCCTTTTAAAGGATACAGAGTAGTGTAGTGATAGAACATGTTGAAAAAAGCTTTATTGAAAACATAGACCATCTTCTCTCTCCTCACAGGATCTGTCCTTTTCCTGCCCTAAGGTGAATCATCTTGATGAAACTTATCAGACATGAGTCCTATCATTTATGTAGCAGCACATAACCCGGTGGGAAAAGACGGTTCTGTGGCTGTTTTCACTGCCAACATCTTTGATTACTGTCTCAGTGTATATGGTGTGTGTGTGTGTGTGTGTGTGTGTGTGTGATACTTTTATTTGTAATTATCTTGGAATGTTTATACTCATATGAAAATGTAGCTCTCTTGTGTCTTTCGAGATAGTGATACGTATCAATGTGCCTGTCAGTATTGTAATTGCCCTTCATTGAATGATCACAGTGTTTTTGACTTGACTTGACTTAAATGCAAGTTGAAAAAAGCTATTTGTAGAACTTTGCTTTTTTCTAGATTTAAATGCAACATTCAACATGACAGACCCTAGCAGCTCTTTAAAAGCTTGAGCTCAAATGAAGGATTAGGGGCTTGGTTAGTTTGTATTTCACAATAGTGCTTACTGTTGTCAGTATTCTTCTACATTTGTATCAACTGCAAGTCTTCTTGTGTGTGGTATAATCCATGGCATTGTGCTGGGTCCATTGTTCTTCAAACATTTTACAAATGTTTTCTGCTTTGATGTCTGCACATTGTAACTGAACCTTAAGTTTGCAGCATAAAGCATCAATCCTTTTAAAGACAAATAACAAAATGAGACGACATAGACGCCAAAGACACTCAAAAATGATAGACATTGAAGTGGGGAGTCAGATGGTAGGCTTGGCCAAATCTAAATGTTTCGTCATTTATTGGTGTAAGCTATTGCCTTTGCCTACCTTAAAGTGTTGCTCTTTTTTAATGTCATTTTGAAATTGAACTTATTCGTAGCAAACTTTTAGAACAGTAGTCTGTATTCTCCTTTCAATGAGAAAAAACCCTTTGATGTCGGAGTGGGTCCACAGATATGGCGAGGTACTTGGAAACAGTTTTATAGTCTTACAGTAATTTTAAAGCGTGATGAGTGAGGTAGTGTGATTATTATGACAGGCCTGTGTGATGTTAAGCTAGGAAACGCCCAACAACAACAGCATCAGCAACAACAACAACAACAACAGCAACAACAACAACAACGGATAGTCTGACTACAAGAGAGACCGAACGACAGCAACTGAAAATCTAGCCTTGAAAGGTACTGCCAGTCAACTCCCAGAGGACAGGACGACTGCAGGGGGCACAAACACTGTCTGCCCAAACAAAGCCAGGCAAAGAGGGAGACTAATGATGATGTTGCTGTTTTGGGCGATGCCCAGATGAACCCCCTGGGGTTAATTATAACACAGAGACTGACTCTTCACGTCTGTGAGACTGTCAGCAAAGTCTGGGTGAGAAGTGTGTGTGTGTGTGTGTGTGTGTGTGTGTGTGTGTGTGTGTGTGTATTGTAGGTAGGCAGGTAGGTGGGCAGGCAGGCAGGCAGGTACGTAGGTAGGTAGGTAGGTAGCTGTGTTCAAGTACCTGGCTATATAGACAGATATCCCCCCTACCCCCACCCCACCCCGCCCTCTGAGGATTATTCTCCTGCAATGGATAGTACAGACTGCTATGCGACGAGCTTGCTATAGACAAGGATTATCTCCGCATAGCACTGAAAAGCTTATCGCAGTATACATGCATGTCTTAGCACTTTGTGTACGTCAATGACTGACAATGGTTTTGGCCTAGAACAGAGTGCGGGTTCACCATACTAAAAGGTAGTGGACATCATAAAAAACCCGATTTGTGTCACTCGCACGCGCGCACGCGCGCGCACTTTCTCTCTCTCTCTCTCTCTCTCTCTCTCTCTCTCTCTCTCTCTCTCTCTCTCTCTCTCTCTCTCTCTCTCTCTCTCTCTCTCACCTACACACACACCCACACATTCTCTCACTTACACACACACTTTCTCTTTCATACACATACACAGACACACACGCGCGCGCTCGCAAGCACGCACACACACACACACACACACACACACACACACACACACACACGCAAACAGTTTGCTTGACTTGATTTGTCTTGACTTGACATGACTTCACTTGACATGACATGACTGGACTTGACATACACCCGCTCCCTTGCAAGGAAGAAAAAAAGGATTGACGAAGAGTCGATAACCCAAGACAAGAAATATTCTCCGAATTTAATCTTTCCTTTACGGTAAAAAACAAACAAACCATAACCCCTTCCTTAATTTACTTTGGTTAAATCCACAACACTAGAGAAAAAGGAAAAGGAAAAATGTTTTACCAAAGCCCCTCTCTGAAGAACAGCACAGAGATAACGCAAAGTTTCAGAAGCTGGTCGATACGAAAGTTCCATACGGAGGTAATCCTCTGAACTGCTTTAGCTGATGTCTGTCACAACTGTGGGAAGTGGTTTGATCCTGAGTGTGGGCCATGCCTGGAAGCGAAGGTCCTTCACCTGACGTGATCACAGAGGCTTCAGCACTGCACCAAGTGGTGAGTGGACAGTTTGGAGGTGGGGTGGGGGTGGGGGGGGGGGGGGGGGGGGGCTGGTTTGAAGGGAATCTTCAAAGTCAACACAGACATACCGGTATCGTTTGGGGGTGAAGTCTAAGTGGACTTTGAGTGGTCATAAAGTGTGGGGACTGGTATCGAAAATAGAAGATGAATGAAGTCAGAGGTGGCATGATATCAACACCGACTGTTTCCATAAGCCAAGTTTTCTTTCAGCAGAAACCTGACCTGTCATACTTGTATCTTCACCTTCCTCCTCCTTCATATTTCCTCTCCTTGGTCCTTTGTACAATTCAAGTGGTTATGAATCTACTGACGATGAAACCATCATCTTCTAATATCATGCATAATAACCAAACCAAAACACACACACACACATATATATATATATATATATATTGTCTAAAACTAACTCTGGCAAGCTACAAAATAATATTGACGAACTTATCATCATAAGGTACAACCCAGAAGGGTTACGGTGTGGTGAGAGCCGGATTAGATATATACCACTTTGATTCCCCGTCAACCAGCTTTTTAAATCTAACGCTTTTGAAATCAATAGCCGCGGGATGGACTCTCGATGGCGTTGAGTTGGGTAAGTCTTCTTGCAGTCACTGAGACTGACTTATGTACATACCTGTCAGAGTAGTCTTTTCTCTCGGGCATTTACGCATACAACAACAATATTCAAATGCTCATGCTAAAGACCCTGTGAGTCATTTACGTGTTTCCACGCCGAAGTGGGATGTGTTGGGCCTGACTTGTCCGACGCTTAACAGCAACACGACGCATTTTCGCTCATAATGACACAACGATAGTTGCTGTCTGCGCGTTTGACGACGAAGAAGATATGAATGTTTTGCAATTTTAAAAGAAGCCATGAAAATGCTCTGCATATAGTTGAGGACACGTTGATTATGCACATGGCTACATCGAGAGGTTACACTTAGTGGTTGTCCTGAGTGCACGCACGGAGCTGCGCAGCTGATGAAGCATTTGTCAACGGAATTTTCTGGCAGAGGTGGTACAGTAGGCATAGAATGTTCAGACAGCAGTGACACCTCCATGGAAAACAGTAGACTTAAAACTGAAAAGTTGCTGTCTGAAGCCATTTCCCCCAGTTTGTCTGGCTATGGAGATGCAGCTGACAGCTCCCTGTTAAGAAAGATCGACTGTAGGGCGTGCTCATGCTGGATACTGCAGTCATTTATTCATTCATTCTCTCAGTCGTTCATTGGCTAGGTCCTGACCAGTTCGGTTGTCGTGGGACCCCCCCCCCCCCCCCCCCCCCCCTGCAGCATACTCTGCTAAGCGGAATCTTCATTCTGATCTCTGCTTGGTGGCTGCAATAATGCAGACAATGCGATATTTATGTTTCATTGTCTACATCACACTGTTAAGAATTTTGCAATATTGAAACAAATGGTCAGATTTTCTATTTCTAAGCTCTCGCAGACAGACAGAGACCTTAGTCTCGCAAAGGGAATGTAACAAGGCTTGGGGGAGAAGAAAGATATGGC
>CM054134.1:27606539-27619039 GCA_028751875.1 Rapana venosa | reverse complement strand
TACCGGAATGTAATTCTGTCTTACATCTTCTAATGCTGGACAGCACAGCACAAAATGAACTTCATCTTCCACTGTTTGCTTACATAATGGGCATAGCAACCTGAGGTCATTTATGTCTGATTCACCAAGTCTAAACCTAGACATAATTCTTTTCAAATGTATGTCCATATCAAGCTTTAGATAAGGTTTGACATCGTGTGAACCTATAAATTGTCTGTACATTTGAAATCTTTCACTGTTTTGTACATGACCATTCCACTGCTGCCAACGGTAGTCAATCAGAGAGGAGAGAGAGAGAGAGAGAGAGAGAGAGAGAGAGAGAGAGAGAGATTTGTTGCGGTAAGCTTTCAGGCCCATTCACAAGTGGAGAGAGAAACCGACACAGACACACAGACACACATACACACAGACGCGTTGCACTGATTGACGAAGAGCATCAAGTTAATCACTTCGTCTTCCAGGTCAAAAGCAGTTAGCAAGCCACATTCATGCACTAGCTAAAGCAAGGCTGTCATCTTAACGATCTCCTCTGCGCTTTTTCACTCTCTCTCTCTTTGTTTATGTTTAATGCAATTCGATGTTGTTGTTGTTGCTGCTGCTGCTGTTGTTGTTTTTTTCTTTTTTTTTCTTTTACTTTCTTTTATTCTTTTATATCGAGGATAATGGAATAAGCACTTATGTGCTTTTTTACATCCAGTCCCCTGTGTATGCGGTTTTGTCAGTTTTGTCATATGTTCCCACCGGCACACAATGGCCTACTCTTTCGAAAAGTGGAACAGGATTTAACGTGTGCGCAAGATGTTCTGCTGTTGTTGCTGTTGCTGCTGCTGCTGCTGCTGCTGTTGTTGTTGTTGTAGCTTTTGTTGTTGTAGAGACAACTATATGCATTGAGCCTAGAGGCGGTCTCACGTAGCAAGAGGTGTCAGGTCTTCAACTCTTGTCCATCTGTGTTACAGACTGGTGTCAGACACTGACAGCTGTTTTTTTGTTATTCACCAACAAGAGGCAGGTGAGAGAAAGAGGATGGGGGGGGGGGGGGGGGGGGGGGACGCATACTCACATGTCTCTGTGCGCGCTTGCATGCACACACATGCACGCCCGCATGCCTACATATACACACTCACGCACGTGCGCTCGCGTGTGCACGCACGCACATACACACACACGCACTTGCACACACGCGTGCACGCGCGAGTGCACACACACGCACATACACACATACACAGTCAGACGCACCTGCACACACGCGCACACACACACGTGCACACACACACACTTCTTCATCATCATCATCATCATCATCATCATCATCATCATCATCTTCTTCTTCTTCTTCCTCTTCTTCTGATTTGCGTTCTTCTTCTCCTTCTTCATCTTTTTTTTATCATCATCACCTTCTTCTTCTTCCTTCTCTTCTTCTTTTTCATTTATTTCATTTTTATTCTCCTTATCCTCTTCCTCTTCCTCCTCCTCCTCCTCCTCTTCTTCTTTTTCATTTATTTCCCTTTTTTATATTTTCCTTATCTTCTTCTTCTTCCTCCTCCTCCTCTTCTTCTTCTTTATCATTTATTTCCTTTTTATTCTCCTTATCCTCTTCTTCCTCCTCCTCTTCTTCTTCTTCTTCTTTTTTTTTCCTTTTCTTCATTCTCCTTATCCTCTTCCTCCTCCTCCTCTTCTTCTTTTTCATTTATTTCCTTTCTTTTATTCTCCTTATCCTCTTCCTCCTCCTCCTCTTCTTCATTTATTTCCTTTTCTTTATTCTCCTTATCCTCTTCCTCCTCCTCCTCCTCTTCTTCTTCTTTTTCATCTATTTCCCTTTTTTATATTCTCCTTATCCTCTTCTTCCTCCTCCTCCTCCTCCTCTTCTTCTTCTTTTTCATTTATTTCCTTTTTATTCTCCTTATCCTCTTTTTCCTCCACTTCTTCTTTTTCATTTATTCCCTTTTCATTCTCCTTATCTTCTTCTTCATCCTCCTCCTCTTCTTCTTCTTTTTCATGCATTTCCTTCTTTTCATTCTCCTTATCCTCTTCTTCTTCCTCCTCCTCCTCCTCTTCTTCTTTTTTCACTTATTTCCTATTTTTTATTCTCTTTATCCTCTTCTTCTTCCTCCTCCTCCTCTTTCTGTTCTGTCGTCTTCTTCTCAAGGTGGAGAAAAGGTCAGCGAGAGAAAAGACAGAGTGTGTGTTAGAGTGATAGATGAAGTGCATCAGGTTCACGACATTACCTCCATCCAAATCGTCAACGCCTAGCAGGTGGCATTCGTGCATGAACAACAAGCAAGGTTGTCAGATGAAGGATGAGCCTGCACGTGTTTTTTTTTGGGGGGGATTACTTGTTATTGTTTGTGATACTGTTTTGCTATAGGTCGTTACGTTCTTGTGTCACGTAATCGTGATAGAAACAACTAGTTGTCTTGTTATTATGAAGGGGGCAGTTTGCAGAGGGAGGGAGGAAGGGATATACACACGTGCTCGCACGTACGCACGCACGCACGCACGCACGCACACACATACAAACATATGCTTTCATGCGCGCGCATATACATACATGCATGCACAGACACATACACATTCCATCAGCTCTCAAAACTGCTATAGTTACACCTCTACTCAAAAAGCACGACCTCGACCCTAACATTCTGAAGAATTACAGGCCTGTTTTTAACCTACCTTTTATCTCTAAAGTCCTTGAAAAAGTTGTTCTGAAACAACTCAATAGCCATCTTCATTCCAACAATCTCCTTCCCCCTTTTCAGTCTGCCTATCGTGCCAACCACAGCACCGAGACCACCCTAGTCCACACCTTCAACACGCTTTTGCACGCTTCTGACTCAGGAAAAATATCCCTTCTCACTCTCCTCGACTTGTCTGCAGCCTTTGACACTATAGACCACTCAATTCTTCTCTACCGTCTCCAGAACGCGTTTGGTATTAAAGACACAGCCCTCACCTGGTTCAGTTCATACCTTACAGACCGATTCCACACAGTTACAGTAAATAAGATTCAATCAGCACCTGCGAAACTGGAATGTGGAGTCCCACAGGGGTCATTTCTCGGCCTGTTCTTTTCACTCTCTACACTGCCCCACTTTCACATATAATAAACCGTCATCAAATCAGCCATCATTTTTATGCAGACGACTCTCAGATTCTTAGCAGTGAAACTCCCGAAAATCTGCCTTCTCTCTTGACAAATATGTCCTGCTGCCTTCAAGATATCCAAAACTGGATGATAGAGAACAAGTTACAACTAAATGCAGATAAAACCGAAGCCATGCTTTTAGGGACCAAACACAAACTCTCTTCCATAACAACAGCTTCAATAGAATTCGGCAATACGTCTGTCCCTCTATCCACTGTAGTGAAATATCTAGGGGTAGTTATCGATAACACGCTCTCCATGCAAAAAATCATCACCCAAACCTGCCAGTCGTGCTACTATCAATTACGGCGCATTAGTGCAGTTCGAAAGTATCTGTCCACTGATGCAACATCCAAACTAGTCACATCTCTCATTCTCTCACGTCTGGACTATTGCAATTCTCTTCTGGCTGGTCTACCAGCATCATCTATCCACCCTCTTCAACGTATACAAAACTCTGCAGCTCGACTAGTCCTCAGAAAGAAAAAATCTGAGCACAGTACTCCTCTCTTGCGATCTCTCCACTGGCTGCCTGTGCCACAGAGGGTAAACTATAAGATCTGTACCCTCTGTTACAAAAGTCTCCACAAAACGGCACCTTCCTACCTCTGTGAATGTCTTCACTTGTACACTCCCTCTCGTTCCCTCCGCTCTGCTGCAGATACCTTGTGCTTAAGAATACCTAGATTCAACCAGTCCACTGTTGGCCGTCGCTCTTTCTCTGTTTCTGGTCCAGTGATCTGGAACGACCTCCCTCTCTCCCTTCGTCAAAAGCCTACTTATGATGCTTTTAAATCCAGCCTAAAGACGCATTTATTTCAAACCTAAGATTCTCTCCTCTTGTTTCATCTCATTTCTGTCCCTGCCCTCAATAACCAACCCCCCCCCCCCCCCCCCCCCCCCCCATTAGCCTGCCCGAGTGTACAACTTTTGTGTGTGTGTGTGTGTGGCGCGCGCGCGCGTGTGTGTTTACATTTTTATTTGTAAACAAAGCCCTGTTAATTGTACGCGTGTGTGTGTTTACATTTGAATTTATAAAAATCTATTAATCGTAACTGGCTGCATGTGAAAGAATAGGATGAATGAGAGCGCTTTGATTTGGTTTTTTGCAAGATTTAGCGCTGTATAAATTCCATGTATTATTATTATTATTATATGCTTTCATGCGCGCGCATATACATACATGCATGCACAGACACATACACATTCTTCGGATGAGACTATAAACCGAGGCCCCGTGTGCGAACGCACGCAGAGCATCTTGCGCACACGTTAAAACCCGTTCTGCTTTTCGAAGGAGTAGGCCATTGTGCGCCGGTGGGAACGGATGACAAAATTGACAAAACTGCATACACACGGGGACTGGATGAAAAAAGCATAATTATGAGTGCTTATTCCAGTATCCTCGAAATAAAAGAATAAAATAAAATAAAATAAACACACACACACACACCCACATGGTATAATTATTTTCTTTGAAGCGTGGCCAGACAACAGCAGGAGAGACCCGGTGCAGAAAAGCAGCGCTCGCTTGGTGTTCGAAGACATTTAGAGCAAGGGAGAAAACTTTAGTGCGTTTGTTTCAGACATCTTTTCACTCCCTTGTATCAATACCCCCTGCCTTCGTCTTTCCTGGCTCTGTCTGTCTAGTTACATGAACTTCTTTCTATCCTTTAATTTCATCTGAACAGTGATCATTTTTTCTTCTGTTCACGGGAAAGAAGAAAATATTGCCCACACTCTCCGCTTCAACATCAAACAAAAACTCATTTTGTAGCTGATTGTTTCTTCCGCAGTTGTTGCCGCTGTGCCTTCATCTACAGCAGATTAGGTATGTAGACACTGACGCTATTTTAGATAAGGAAACGCTTCCAATTTGTTCTCCTATTAATCTTTATCTTGAGCTATAAACAAAATGTCTGTGTTTCTTTATTTTCAAAGAAAAAAGTTGTTATCACGCTTTTTAAAGAGTTTTTTCATATTATAATGTTTGCTATCAACAATACTTCTGATTTCTTTGATGTAGTGGCCATTCACCCTAAATGCTACTGTTTGGTAGGCTTTGAGCAAATTAGATCAGTAACCCAATAAATCTTAGGATCTAGAATGTCTAGAAACTCGATACATTTCCGTGGGTTGGCCACATCTCAGTGTGTGCCTGTCACTGACCCCTTTGGGCAGGATTAGCTTTAAAATCTGTCTTGGGCATGGTTTTCATAGAGTCACTATGTCAAACTGGAATGATGTCCACTTTTATCATTTTCTGTCCTTGTCTCCTTCACTGCCAACAAGATGTTATCTCATGTGAAGAAAATGGATACTTAACCGCCTTCCCCCTCCTCTGACCATCTTCAAACTTTCCTCTGTCTTTCGTTCGTTGCAAAATGTTGCTTCCGAGAAACACACCTCTTGTATTTCAGTTATTTCAGCCTGGTGGTTAAAGCGTTAAGCTTCAGATGTGGCCGCGTAGGTTTCAGCTCCAGCCACTACCGTGACGCTGGTTCCATAGGATTTTTCCCCCGGGAATTAACAGAAGTATTCACTCTACTCCCACCCAAAGTCCTAGGTGAAAATATGCCTACCTGATGATACACACTGGAGGTTTCACCAGCACACGGGCCATGCAGCTTGCTGCGCCTCTTTTGAGAACACTTGTTGGGTAGATGTTATCAAACAGCAATTACGGAAGTTTGGACAATCAATGAGTCATCCCTGACAGAGACTCTTTTTAGCAGAGTGGACACGAACATTTTGAGGTCCATCCTGTGGAGTCGCGGATTCAATCTCGGCATCGGCGCCTGATGAATTAATGGTGGGAATTTTTACGATCTCAAAGATCTTTTAAACCCATCTGGAGTACAAGCTTCCAGCTCGCAGTTCTCACCACGCTACAAAGACCAGTTAGAGCCCCAAATCCTTGAAGCTGAAACAAGAAAAGCAATTAAAACCAGCCCAAAGGGCAAAGCGGCAGGTGATGACGGCATAACAACTGAAGCCATCCTTGCATGCGGAGAAACGGGAGTTAAGTGGCTCACCATCATCTTCCAGAAAGCATGGGAAGAGAGGAAAGTACCAATGGACTGGCAAAAGGCAATAGTGGTGCCAATTTGGAAGAAGAAGGGCAGCAAGAGAGACTGCAGCACCTACAGAGGCATTTCACTTCTGAGCCATGTAGGGAAAATGTATGCAAAGATTCTGGAACAGCGCACAAAAGCCAAAGCAGAACACCTACTGAGCAATGCCCAGTTTGGCTTTCGGAAAGGAAGAGGGTGCACAGATGCCATTTTCGCACTCCGACAGCTGTGTGAAAGAGCCATCGAATACAACCAAGACCTGCATACAGTATTCGTTGACCAAGAAAAAGCTTTCGACCGAGTCAACAGAGACAAGCTCTGGAAGATCCTGGAGCAGTACGACGTGAAGGGGCAGTTGCTTGATAACATCAGAGCAAGCTATGCCAACAGTATGAGCGCAGTCCGAACAGCCAGTGGAACATCCGACTGGTTCCCGGTTACATCAGGGGTCAGGCAAGGCTGCGTACTCTCCCCCCTTCTCTTCGTGATCTACATGGACCAGATTACAAAGGAAGCCAACCCAGATCCTGAGGCCCTGAACGAACTATTATTTGCTGATGACCAGTCCCTGATGAATCAGAACAAAGCAGCTCTTCAAGAACACACAGACCAACTCAACACAAGCTGCGAGAGGTATAACATGAAGATCAGTATCACCAAAACAGAAGTTATGTCTGTCAGCAGAAATCCAGGAAAGCTGGACATCAACATCAACGGCACCCAGCTGAAACAGACCAAAGAATTTAAATACCTTGGCAGCCTCTTCACTGAAGATGGAAAATTGGACAGAGAGATAGAAACAAGATGCCAGAAAGCGAATGCAGTCAGTTACCAACTTGCCCCCCTTCTAAAACATCCCAGCATCCCAATGAGCACCAAGGCAAAACTCATCAACGCCATCTTCGTTCCAACACTCACATACCAGTGTCAGACATGGGCCCTAACAAAAGCCTTAGAGAGAAAACTGGTCACATGTGAAATGCGCTGCCTGAGAAAAGCTGTCAACAAGACCAGACGCGACAAGATCAAGAATGAGGTGATCAGAGACATGGTTGGACTAACACCAATTCTCCACCATATCGAACAACAAAGGATCAGTTGGTTTGGTCACCTCACTAGAATGCCGCCCAACCAACCAGCCCTACGGGCATACACCATCAAATACAATGGCTGGAAAGCCAGAGGTAGACCAAGGAGACGATGGAGCGACTCCGTGGCTGACACCCTGCGAGCCCATGACCTGTCACTACATCAAGCCTCCCGCCTAGCTGCAGACAGACGTCTGTGTCTCCCCGCGACGCCGAAGGGCACCAGCGGCAGATGAAAGAAAGAAGAAGAAGATAGGTCAGTTTTAGGTGCAGATCCGCCAGTGCCTGAATTCCCTTCGTGTGTTCTTGTGGCGGCATACTCTTCACGCAGAGAAATCTGCCGTGACTAAAAGTGGTATACAAATCAGTGCAATGTGCATGCAGAAGATCAATAGTGTTCTGTTGTCTTTCGCCGTCACCCCGAAAAACATTCTCTTTGTTTCTATTGCCAGAGTAACATAGCAGATGATATATATATATAGAGAGAGAGAGAGAGAAAGAGAGAGAGAGAGAGAGAGAGAGAGAGAGAGTAAGAGAGAAGAGAGAGAGAGAGAGAGAGAGAGAGAGAGAGAGAGAGGAGAGGAGAGAGAGAGAGAGAGAGAGAGGAGAGAGAGAGCACGGAACAGATTTAATGTACACCAACTTTCAGCTACAGTGCAGTAGATAGGGCTTAAGGGTGAACCATCAGAACACATTGAAACTGAACATAATGATCGCAAACCAGAGTAATAAGTGTCATAATTATAAAACTGGGGCAGAGAGACAGACAGACAGACTTAAACAGACAGACACAGACACAGACAGCCAAGGCTGATGAAACCCAACAAACGATTAATTCCGAGTGCTCTTGCAGACGGTTTGCAGACGGTTCGTTGCAGACACTGCTCCCCACTCAACAGTCACCACCGTTTAAAAAACAAAAGCCAACAACAAAATCACCATGGCCGGTGTGCCTTCAACAGCAACAACAGCAACAGCAACAACATCAACAAGCAGCAAGCAGCAGCAGCACACGATCACGCCTGTTGGGCCTCATCGACGACATGGCAAGGATCACGGAACATCTGCTGGAAGAGCTGTTCATCACCAGGCAGCAGGAAAGGAGCGCGGGCAGCAGTGCCGACACTGTCCATACCCTGACCCAGCGGCTGGTGGAGAAAGATGCCGAGCTGAAGGCGGTCTTGCAGGAGCAGGCCAGGCTGCAGGGCAAGGTGGAACAACTGCAGCAGGCGGCGAGAAAGAAGGACGCCGAGATCAGCAGCCTGGGAGAAAGTCTGCATCGTGCCGAAGAGATCCTGTCCCTCTCCATCTATCAAGCCAAGCAGAAGCTGGAAGCGGTGCGCGCGGCTAAGGGGCGCTCTGTTGCCGTGCAGGAGCTGACCAAGTTCGCGCAGGAGATAGCCGTTAGCGGCGGCGATGCCGCCCCCGACCAGTGGGAGCCCTCGAACCCCCGCAGACCTTACCCCATGTTCCTGGAGATGTGGTGCGGCTGGCTAGGTCAGGCTGACCTGGACAACGCTCCGGAGCAGGTCCGCTTAGCGGTGCAAGAGTTCCGACGCTTGACGACAGCGTCGTGGGCATAATGACGGAAGGAACGGGGGAGCAGGGGGGAGGAACTCGTGTCCGGTTAATCTTCTGTTAGCTATGCTGAGTAGTGTCCCTTCTGTACTGTACTGTACTGTATTGTATCGGTGTGCTGTTTGCTGGTGTTGGTAGATTTGGGATATCTGACACGAAGTTGCTGGCGATAATGCAAATATGTGTATGAGGCACTTGTTCAGCTTTGTTAGAGCCAGATGTAAAAGCTAGATACCGGGTTGAGTGTGTGTGTGTGTGTAGGGGGGGGGGGGGGGGGGGGGGGTTGTGCGTGGAGTGTGTGTGTGGTATGTGTGTGCATGTTTGTGTGTGTGTGGGTGTGTGGATGGGTGTGGGCGTGTGTGGGTGTGTGTGGGTGTGTGTGGGTGTGTGGGTGTGTGGGTGTATGTGGGTGTACTGGCTAATGATGATCTGTATCAAGTAATTGAATAGTTTAACAGTTGAAAATATGTTACCACATTTTGTTTCAATGATGTTGTCACAGCATGAGAGAAAGAAAAACAAAAACAAAAACGCCCACAAAAATGTGTGTTTTCCAGCCTGCTTGATTTTGGTTTCATCTTTTCAAACAGAGAAAACAGACATATCGGCCTGTGTTTTTAATTGTACGATTTTTTTCTGTAAAAAAAAGTTACAATCATTTTGTTACAGTGAGAGATCATTTGATCCATTCAGTAAACGCTGATCGAAAAGCCGTCTTCATATCAAATCTTCTGCTCTAATTGTCATGTTTGATGTCTCCTCTCAGTCCCAATTAAAAAAGTAGTAGTTCACTTTTTTTTTAAATTTCACAAAGCACCATTTAGAGATAGTGTAGAGGTGTATGACGCTAAATTCTGCACACTAAAGATATCTGCGTTATGTATATATTGTGAAATAAGAGAAAGTTTGTTGAATTAATTACAGTTAAGGGTTGGCTAAAGTCTGCAAATTATCTCTTGGAGAAACCTTCTTCCTCTTCTTGTTCTTGGTCATCTTATTCTTCTTGCTTGTTCTTGTTCTTCTTATTCTTCTTCGTTTTCTTCTTCTTCTTCTTCTCTTCTTCTTCTTTATGTAATTCTTCTTCGCAATTCTTCTTTGCAATTCTTCTTTTTCGCAATTCTTCTTCTTTGCATTCTTCTTCTCCTTCGCATTCTTCTTCTCCTGCACATTCTTCTTCTTCGCATTCTTCTCCTTTGCAATCTTCTTCTCTTTCCCATTCTTCGCATTCTTCTTCTCCTTCGCATTATTCTTCTTTGCATTCTTATTCTTTGCAATCTTCTTCTCTTTCCCATTCTTCGTATTCTTCTTCTTCCTCTTTGCATTCTTCCTCTTCGGATTCTTTGCATTCTTCTTCTTATTATTGAATTCATGTTTTTAAGAAAATATTTTATTGCCACTATTGTCCTCTTTTTGTTTTCTTCTAAGATATTAGATGACACTGACCCCCCCCCCCCCCCCTTTCCACCTTTTCTTTTTTTTTAAAGACTGTCCTTTTACTAGCGGTACTTGCGTGATAACAAATGAAATGTAAAGGGTTGTACAGACGAGAGAAAAAGCAGAGAAAGCTGGAAAAGGCAGGCTTTGTGGGGGGGGGGGGGGGGGGGGGGGGGGGGGGGGGGCGGGGGGAAGGGGGGGGAAGCTATGCTAAACAGCGATATCGGAGAGCAAATTGTAAAGATGGCTTTTACCTTTTCACACATGATGTGGGAGTAATGTTGGATATCAGGAGTTTCGGAGGCAGCATACAATTGTTTCTCTTTTGGCCGAATATAATTATGAGAGTAACTATCACTCTGTAAAAAAATGAATATATTATTTTCGTGTTTTATTGCGGACTTTTTTGTGATTGTCGAGCTTATTGTGTGTAATAATAAAGCGAAAATCTTATTTCAACAGAGTGTTGTCAATATATATATATCTTGCATTAAAGTTCCCCTCACCTCACCTCATCATCTCACCTCATGTCTATTACTCTTAAATCGGAGTGTGCACAGATAGATTTTTAAAAAAACAACAGAAAGAGCCAGAATTACAAAAGCCTTCTGATCCTTAGTACACACATTCAAAAAGCAGATGCACACACATCTTACACATATAATATTGTCACCGAGGTTTCGTGTGGTGTGGTGTGGTGTGGGGTGATGTGGTGTGGTGTGGTGTGGTGTGGTGTGGGTGAGGTGTGTGGTGTGGTATGGTGTGGTGTGGTGTGGTGTGGTATGGTGAGGTGTGTGGTGTGTTAAGGCAGTGCAGTGACTATAATCTGTATTGGTCTCCCTTCATAACGTCCAGAGTTGGATGGATGCCCATTTTTTTCCCTTATTATCTGTTTGAAGGTAAGTCAGTGTTTCACGGTGGACGTCTTGGTTGTTTTTTTTAAAGCCTATATTGCATGTAGGCATGCAAGCACGCACGCAAGCATGTCACACAGATGTGGGGTGGGGTGGGGTGTGGTGGGGTGGTGGGACAGCACAAAGTAGTGCAAGCACACACAGACAACAGCAAGCCTTGTAATCGCTAAGACATTTATTCAGAGAGCAGATGCACACACGTAGACCTCAACGACAGCAACAAGAATAATGATAATCATCTTCATCACCATATGAGAAACCTTTGCATTGTTCCCATACATAGCTAAGTGAGTCTGGGCTGTTTGTTTCCTTCACGTTTGTGATGATCATAGGAAAGTCGATAAAAAATATTCAAACGTGTGTTTTGTTTTTTTTCTTTTTGTACACGTTTTTCTTACTTCTTTTATGAGATGACGACAACTTTGTCCAATAATCGAATCTGGAAGGAAGAGGAAGGAAGGGAGGGAGGGAGGAAGGAAGGAAAAGAGAGAAAGAGAGAAAGGAAGGAAGGAAGGAAGCTTTATAGAATAAAAAAAAAATTACGATGAATAGAAATTTTTTTTTTAATCAAACCTTGTGTGTGATTTTTGTTGGTGATATGGCTGTTTAGTGAAAGACAGAATAATGCCTTGTTTATACGTTTATTCATGTCTAAATGATCTTTCTTCAAATAATATATACATAACTTTGTTTCTTAAATACCATGAGTTAATCATATTCACCTTTTATATGCAGACACATTGCAAACAACGTGTTTTGCAAACATGCTATAATCGAGAAGTCGCTAAAAGAAACCAGGTCTTATGTGAAGAAAAGGACTGATGAAAAGTGCTATACCATCAACCACTGATCACAGAGTTAACGGTATATACCACATCCTAGGTCAGGTTGGATTATAATCACACACAACAGGTAACAAGTTCAAACTCAGCATATTGAAAAAATCTAGAATATGGCCTAGCATCACAATCCATGTATCTACTCATCTACGTGATATATATATATATATATATATATATATATATATATATATTATATATATATATATATATATATATATATATATATATATATGTATATGGGACATTATAATCTCAGGGGGGGGGGGATACATCCTGTGAAAATTCTCGCCGATCACAGCCAAAAATGTCGGAAAAAACCCCAAAACTAGCGTGCATCATCAGATGGAGATACGTCAGCTGCACGACTCAAATATTGCATGCGAGAGAAACTGCTGAAGACAGGCACACAGTCCACTTCATCTCAAACA
>CM054134.1:27596539-27601539 GCA_028751875.1 Rapana venosa | reverse complement strand
TTATTACTAGAGTTTCTTTTCAGGGCAAAAGGAAAATTAAGGTGAAACAAAGTCAACCGACCTGGGATTCTGCCCAGAGAAAATCATAAGCCCGTGACTTTCTATTTTCCGTGCACACAAAAGTAGTCTAATCAATGAAAAAAATAAGTAAAAAAATGAACTAATCAACATCATATGCTATAAAAACCTACGTATCGTTTTACAAACATCAAAAATGCACACAGAAAAACCAAGTATATGCTATAGTTGTCATAGTCACTTATTAAATTTTTTTTTTTAATAATAATAATCATGTATGGAATTTTTATAGCGCTGTGGAAATGATAATAACCTTAATGATAATAACCTTAATAAACACCCAGTGCCCCCTCCCCCTACTGCATCTGATGTTTTCTTTGAAATAGTTGGAAGTATCTGCTCTGTAACTTTGAGTGGACGCAAGAGAGAAGGGAGGAGGGGGAGGGTGTGGAGAGGGGGATGGGAGAAGTAGGATAACCTTGTTGTTACCTTTGGAGTAGCATCCTGTCTCATCTGGAAAGGCATAATAAGTATAGGCATCATCACACTGTATACTGCTGAAGAAAAATGCACTAAATACTTCTTCATGCAATAATCTGAGAAAAGACACAGTGTGGCGAAAAAGACTATAGGCCAGCATGCACGTTCGAGTCTGGTGAATACTTAAGCAGACACACGGAGACACATAGGCACACGAAACCGCACGCACACGCAAGCGCGTACATACACACACACACACACACACACACACACACACACACACACACACACACACACACACTTTCATTCTCTCTCTCTCACTCTCTCTCTCTCTTTCTCTCTCTTTCCCCCTCTCTCTCTGTCTCCACACACACACACACACACACACACACACATCGCGTGTGCACGCATGCATAAACGCGTATATATTTGCACGCACGCACGTACACATACACACACAGAAAGCTTGAGTTGAATGCAGCATTTCATTCCACTTTTCAGGGCGTCGTTGTTCTGTAACTAATGTCAATGAATTGCCGAAATCAGTGTCCACATACTCGCATATCAGAACTCGCTCTCTCTCTCTCTCTCTCTCTCTCTCTCTCTCTCTCTCTCTCTCTCTCTCTCTCTCTCTCTCTCTCTCTCTCCTCTCTCTCTCTCCTCTGCATTCCTTAAATTTAGCCTTCCGCACATTCATTCTCGCACACACTTATACATTCAGTCACGCTTTCTAATCCCCTGCGGACAAAAATACATATTGACAACAAAGAAAATATCATCGATACAATCATCAGCAATATTCACAACAAGCGGACAGTGTCATCAATCAACCTCTACGCCAGCAACTGCTGCAATGATATAACAGTCACCACATACGTGACAAAAGCAACAACATGGAAACGATAAAACAAACCAAAGAAACAAATCTACACAACGGCGTAAAGATCTACTTTAAGAACATAAAATGACGACACAAGAACAACCCCCACACACACAAACACACACACATACACACACATACGCATACACACACGCGCACACACACACTCACACACACACACACACACACACACACACACACACTCTCTCTCATACACACACACACTCACACACACACTCACACACACACACACACGCATACACACACACACACACACACACACACACACACACACACCTATGCCACCAAACACGAACAAAGACCCCAAAAAGGGGATAATAGTGACCCTAATAACCATAATATCAACACTGACAACAAAATAACAACAGCAAACCTGAAAATCTTTGTTTAAAATTAAAACTCGCCACCAGTGTCATTTCAATATCACAGTTGATTCTCAAAGTGGGGATGAGTGGGGGGAGTCAAAGTTGCACATTTCCAGAGTTGCACATTTTCTGGGTGACCATCCCCCCCCAACACCCCCCCCCCCACCACCAACCACCACCACAACCACCCCACCCACACCCACACACACACACACACACACACACACACACACACACACACACCCAGCCCTTAAGAGAGTCGAAAAGCTTGAGAAACCGCGCAACAACCGCAAACTCACCAGACACATTGCTCTTGTAGGGCGACCCAGCGATGGGGATGTTGCCGTACTTGATGGTGATGAGGTAGTCCCCGGGGCAGAAGGGGGTGTAGATGAACTCGTAGCCGTCGTCCACTTCTTTGCAGGACAGGGCGGCTTTGGAAGGCCCGTCGACGAACACTGCCAACAGGCCCGAGCCTGCCCCCGCCGTGTGTACCACGAACTTGTTCTTCACACCTGCACACACACACACACACAGACACACACAGACAGATACAGAGACACACACACACACACACAGACAGACAGAGACACAGGCACACAGACACACAGACAGACACACAGACACAGACACACAGACACACACAGACACACATAGACACACACACGGACACACAGAGACACACACACAGACAGGCACACAGACACACAGACAGGCACACAGACACACACAGACACAGACAGACATACACACACAGAGACACACACAGACACACACACACACACACACACACAGACACACACACACAGACACACAATATATAATAGTGAGTGTCAAAGTCCTTCGGATGAGACTATAAACCGAGGTCCCGTGTTTGAACACATGCAGAACATCTTGCGCACACGTTAAATCCTGTTCAGCTTTTCGGAAGAGTAGGCCATTGTGTGCCGGTGGAAACAAATGACAAAATTGACAAAACTGCATATACACGGGGACTGGATGTAAAAAAGCACATGAGTGCTTATTCCATTATCCTCGAAATAAAAGAATAAATGAATAAGTAAATAAATAAAAATATATAATATACATTATCAGTATGTTAGTGTTTTAGTCGTGGCTTCGAATCTAGGTGGCACGGTGAATTACGGGTAGGGGATTTTTTTTTTACGATTTTACTCCCAGCCGGCAATTTCGGCCACAAGAATCTCCATCTTGGACACGATTCCAAGAGTTTGTCTATGAGAATCTTTATATCATTTTTCAAGTCACCTCATGATTCTAATTAACCTGGCCCGTAATATTTTATACCCGCTTTTACTTTCTTTAAAAAATTGAATTTTCGATGTACCTGAAAGCCAAAACTGAACTTTTTTAACTTCATTTTTTTGTTTAAGGGACCTGATTACGGTCAACACCCATTTTTGTGATTGTATTGTCCAAAAACGTCCCCAAGCAGTGACGATAGTTCTTTTTTTTAATTCCTCATGATAGCTCAGTGGTCGGAGCACCCACTTTCCCCCAGCCAAGTTAAGCAGCGTCGAGCGTGGTTACTAGTTGGATGGGTGACCGTTTGCGTGCCTTGGCTTAAGTGCAGTCCCCCAGTTCACCCAGCTGTAAATGGGTACCTGCCTCTTTAGGGTCAGGGAAGGTAAAGCAGCGAAGGAGAGGAGATGGGCGCCACCCCCAATATGCTGGCCCCTAGAGGAGCTGAGGTCTCTGACGCCTCGCTCCCCTACCACCTTATAGGTTATGGGACACCCTTTACCTTTACCTTACCTCATCTATATCTCTGAGGTTCGCCAATGGTCAGATTTTTCGCGTATTCGACCATTTTGCCCACAATCAAGGTAGTTGCATTCCGACTTCAGAGGAAAAAGTCACGATATACCTTTTGTATGCAAAAAAAACACACCAAAAAACCCCAACTTGACGTAATCTCGCAACCTTCAACAACATGAGTGAGTCCGACACACACCTAGCACTCTATCAACCAACAAACTACCCACACTCCCAGAAGAAGAAAAAACTCCAACCAACTCGTTCATTCCTTTCCACATTGGCTATAGCCGGTCCTAAAAAGTGATGGTAAAAGTGTCTCATGACCTAGGTGCTCGTTGGGGAGCGAGGCGTCAGAGACCTCAGCTTCTCTAGGGACCAGCATATTGAGGGCGGCGCCCATCTCCTCTCCCTCGCTGCGTTACCTTCCCTGACCCTAAAGAGGGCAGGTACCCATTTTACAGCTAGGTGAACTGGGGGACTGTACTGACTGAAGCCAAGGCGCGCAAACGGTCACCCATCCACTCGGTAACCATGCTCAATACTACTTAACCTTAGCTTGGAGAAAAGCGAGTGCTCTAACCACTGAACCACCCCGTCCCCCAAAGTAGCCAGCCCTACTCCTACCACACCACCAAAAAAAAAGCGATAAAAACTATCAGTTCTGTCACCTTACCAACCAACACCACTCAACCACTCACTCACTTACTCACCACACTTCGCATGCTCCAGATTCCCTCACTCACTCATTCACCACACTTCGCGTGCTCCAGACTCACTCACTCCCTCACTCACCATACTTCGCGTGCTCCAGACTCACTCACTCACCACACTTGGCGTGCTCCAGACTCCTTCCCTCACCCACTCACTCACCACACTTGGCGTGCACCAGACTCACTCACTCACCACACTTCGCGTGCTCCAGACTCACTCACTCACTCACTCACCACACTTGGCGTGCTCCAGACTCCTTCCCTCACCCACTCACTCACCACACTTGGCGTGCACCAGGCTCACTCACTCACCACACTTGGCGTGCTCCAGACTCACTCACTCACTCACTCACTCATCCACCACACTTGGCGTGCTCCAGAATCACTCACTCACTCATTCACCACACTTGGCGTGCTCCAGAATCCCTCACCCACTCACTCACCACACTTGGCGTGCTTCAGACTCACTCCCTCACTCCCTCCCTCACTCACTCACTCACTGACTCACCACACTTGGCGTGCTCCAGCCTCACTCCCTCACTCATTCACTCACCACACTTGGCGTGCTCCAGACTCACTCCCTCACTCTCCCCTCACTGACTCACCACACTTGGCGTGCTCCAGAGCTTCTCCAGAAGCGCTGACCATGGCCGGGTCGGCGTGCATGGCCCCCACCATCATGGCGAAAGGCGAGTCCGGGATGTGGGCGTCGTTGAGCTTGACGTCCACGTAATGCACGCCGTTCTC
>CM054134.1:27589039-27594039 GCA_028751875.1 Rapana venosa | reverse complement strand
ACTAAAGAGTGAATCCTTAGACTGAAGAAATGTCTTTTGAGCACAATATAAGTTGTAAGCTCGTTTGTTTGTTTTGCTATGCTTGTTGATAATTATACTTCGTATGTAATAATGTTATATGCTATGTGTTAATAAAACCCGTTGTAGACCTATTCTTAGTGTAAGTGATTTTATAACAATGGAGGAACAATATCGAAGCTGCAGATAACCATTTACAAATCCCTCATCATTATTTTGTTTAAAAAAATAGCTCCTCAAAAAATCTGTTTCATGAAAACAACAAAGTAAGTTAAACAGAA
Source organism: Rapana venosa (assembly GCA_028751875.1). Classification (NCBI taxonomy): domain Eukaryota; kingdom Metazoa; phylum Mollusca; class Gastropoda; order Neogastropoda; family Muricidae; genus Rapana; species Rapana venosa. Next base: position 27,593,740 of record CM054134.1, on the reverse strand, counting down.
ACCCAAACCTCCCACACCCAGCCCTTCTCCCCCCCACCCCCCCCCCCCCCCACCCCAACCCTCCTAACCACCTCAGCCCCCCATTATCCCCAAAACCTCCACCCCCACCCCATTCCATCCTCTCAAGCTGACAGAAACAACAACAACAACACTAACAACATCAACACCAACCAACACCAACCAACACCGACAACTACTACTACCGCTACTACAGCCGCACCTGGTTTGGGCACCTTGTACATGGTGCCCAGGAAGCCGTTGGGTCGCTGCTCGATGCTGATCTCGGCTTTGCCCGGTCCCTCCACGCTCACAGTCAGCATGCCGGGCCCCGCCTCTCGGGTGTACACGTTGCACACGTCTGTCAGCAACACCACCATCATCAGATCAGGGGTGTTTTCTTTGTTGGTGTTGTTTTTGGTTTTTTAAGTTTGGGGTCGGGTTGAGTTGGGTTAGGTTTGGGTTTGGGTGGGGTGGGGGGTGGGGGGGGGGGGTTGGTTATTCTTTTATATCGAGGATAATGGAATAAGCACTGATGTGCTTTGTTGTTTTTTTTTACATCCAGTCCTCGTTGTGTGTTTGTGTTGTGTGGTGTGTGTGTGTGGTGTGTGTGTGTGTGTGTGTGTTTGTGTGGTGTGTGTGTGTGTGTGTGTTGTGTGTGTGTGTGTGTGCTGTTTTGTAAATTCTGTCATCTGTTCGGGGTTGTGGTGGGGTGGGGTGGGTGTGGGTTGGGGTGGGGTGGGGTGGGGTGGGATGGGGTTGATGGTGTGGATGTGTGAGTGGGTTGGGGTGTTTGGGGTGGGGTGAGTTGGGGGTTGGTTGTGGTGGGTGGTTGGGTGGGGTGGGTTGGTTGGGTGGATTTGGGAGGTTGGAGTGGGGTGGGGGTGGGTGGGTTGGAGTGGGATGGATGGGTCTGGTTGGGTTAAGTGGGGTGGAGTGGATGGGGTTCGTTCGGTTGGTCGGGTCAGGTCAGGTCAGGATGGGCAGGGTAAACTGAGTTGGGATGGGGTTGGGTTGATTTGGGTTGGGTGGGTTCGGGTGGTGGGTGGGAAGGATGAGTGCGTGGTGGGTGTGTGGGTTGAGACAGGATGGGATGAGGTGGTATGGGGAAGGCTGGGTTGGGTTTGGTGGGTTAGGATGGGTAATGTTGGTGGGATGGGCTGGACGAGATGAGTGAGGTGGGAGGGTGGATGGGGTGAGATGGGTTGGATGAGGTGAGGTGGGGTTGGGTGGAAACAGGTTGTATGGTGAATTGTTGAATGGTAAATCTACGTCTTTCAGTTTTCATCAAGAAGTTTGGGATTGAGGGGCATATCATACGACTCATCATACACGTCAAATATCATATACACTACAAAAACGTGTATATGTGAAGTATAGATAAAAGATACAAGGCTGAAAAGCTTATGTATTAAATAACATACGTGCGTGAGCCCATGTGTGTGCGCTTGTGTGTGTTTGCATGTGTGTGTTTGCATGTGTGTGAGTGTGTGTCTGTATGCGTGCTTGCGCGCGTGCCTGCAAGTGTGTGTGTGTGTCTATGCGTGCGCACGCGCGCGTGTGTGTGTATGAGTGTATGCGTATGCGCACGTACGTATATGTGTATGTGTCTTTGTGTGTGTGCGTGCGTGTGCTAGCGGGCATGCGTGCGTGCGAGCTTGCTAGTGTGTGTGCGTGTGTCTGTGTGCGTGTGTGCACGCGCAAGCGTGTCTATGTGTGTATGTGTAGCATGCGTGCATGCGTGTATGCGTGCGCGCGCAAGCATGTGTGTCTATGTGTGTCTATGTGTGTCTCTGTGTGTGTGTGTGTGTCTTCCTAGAAGCCCGTGTAAGGAAGGCGGTGCGGTGTACTCACTCTTGGCGCCCACCTCCCCCTTCTCCAGCCCAGGGCCCCCCACCTGCACACGGTGGAAGCCGCCCATGTTCAGCTGACCCACAGAGTACTGGAAGGGGCTGCCTGCAGCACACACACATACACATATATATATAGACATGCATGCATGCATGCATCATACACACGCGCGTGTATGCACATACACACAAATGCGCGCGGCGCAAAGACGCACGTTCACGCTAGCATCCTATCTATACATGTAAAGATCCATTCATACAGGCATACACACTCGCACACACACATACACATTTGAGTTGGTGTTGACTGATGATGGACCACAGTGCAAGCTGTTAGCCTGTGACTGCTGCCGCTGCTGCTGTTGGTGGGGGATTTGTGTGCGATGTAATCTTTTCTGAATAAACACACTCTTTACACACACACGTGCGTGTACACAACACATACACACACGTACGCACGCACGCATGTGCATACATGCATATACATGCAATCATCACACACACATACATACATGTATATACACACACAGATACACACACAGCAGCACGCACAAACACACACACACAGCACACACACACACACACACACACGTACACGTACACGCACACACACACAAACACACACACACACACACACACACACACATGCCGCAACTTACATCAATAACAAGTAAATCCTAGGCCTGGGCCATATTATGACATTATTTTAAACATACGCCCTATTCATGAAAAACAAAAAACCCAAGAATCCACGTTCCTAACATTGTTCATTCACAACATTAACTTTAGGTTCAAGTGTGTATGGATTTGACATCTGTCGTTCATTATGTACATCCATGCGTGTAAATGATTTGAGTGCAAGCGCTTCGATGTGTTCGTTGTTGTTTTTTTACAAGATTCAGCGCTATATCAATTCCATATAGTAGTAGTAGTAGTAGTAGTAGTAGAAGTAGTAGTAGTAGTAGTAGTAGTAGTAGTAGTAGTAGTAGTGGTAGTAGTAGTAGTAAGTAGTAGTAGTAGTAGTAGTAGTAGTAGTGGTAGTAGTAGTAGTAGTAGTAGTATAGTAGTGTAGTAGTAGTAGTAGTAGGTAGTAGTTAGTAGAGTGTAGTAGTATAGTAGTGTAGTAGTAGTAGTAGAGTAGTAGTAGTAGTAGTAAGTAGTAGTAGAGAGTAGTAGTAGTAGTAGTAGTAGATAGTAGTAGTAGTAGTAGTAGTAGTAAGTAGTAGTAGTAGTAGTAGTAGTAGTAGTAGTAGTAGTCAGTAGTAGTAGTATAGTAGTAGTATAGTAGTAGCAGTAGATGTAGTGTAGTAGTAGTAGTAGTAGTAGTAGTAGTTAGTAGAGTAGTGTAGTAGTAGTTAGTAGTAGTAGTAGTGTAGTAGTAGTAGTAGAGTAGGTAGTAGTAGAGTAGTAGTAGTAGTAAGTAGTAGCAGTAGTAGTATGTAGTATAGTAGCAGTAGTAGTAGTAGTAGTAGTAGTAGCAGTAGTAGTAGTAGTAGCAGTAGTAGTAGTAGTAGTTAGTAGTAGTAGTAGCAGTAGTAGTAGTAGTAGTAGTAGTAGTAGTAGTAGTAGTAGTAGTAGTAGTAGTAGCAGTAGCAGTAGCAGTAGCAGTAGTCGTAATCGTAGTCGTAGTCGTAGTCGTAAGTCAGTGTGGACCCTCACCTGACACGTGCATGCCTTTATGGCGCACGGACAGCGTGTGGATGCCGTTCATTTTGGGCGTGAAGATGATCTTGTAGTGGAAGTCTTCCAGATCAATGACGTCACACAGCTCCGAGGTGCCATCCGGGTCAGAGACCGCGGCCTCCATGTCAAAGGGATTGGTACCTGCACACAGTGTTCAGAGTGTACCTGGGGATCTGTGTGTCTTATTATGTATGTATTGAACCGGGTTTCTTTTTTCTGTCTTTGCTTCTGTCTGGGATTCTGTCGTCATTTTCTTTCTTTGTGCCCTTTCTGTATTTTTTTTATATATCTGTTTGTCTAATCTTTCTGTCTGTTAAACTGGTTGTTTTTTTTCCTTATTTGTCTGTCTATCCTTATGGTTTCTATCTTTTGTTTTTTGGTTTTTTTCTTCTTTCCTTTTTCGATTTTTTTTTTAGCTCATTCGTTGCTGCTTTTTGCTGTTGTTTTTTTCTTCTTTATTTTGTGTGGTTGACGCTGTAGTTTTATAATGTTACAGAGAAATGGATAAAACACACACAAACGAAAAATCAAGATCACACAGATACAGAGACATACACACACACACTAAAAAGGTCAACAAATTGATCATGTGGAAATAAAGTTTGACTTATACACACACAAACACACAAACACACATACACACATACTTAAACAATAAACATAAAATTGTTGTTGTTGTCTAACATCACTTTTAAGTGAACTGATGTAAAATCAAATCAACAACAACATACTTAAACATACACACATACAAACTTTCTCTCTCTCAACCAATCAACCAACCAACCAACTAACCAACCACGCTAAAACAAATCAAGCAACAAGCTCATCAACACATTCACAAACAAACAAACAAACAAACGAACAAACACACATACACACACACACACACAGACAAGCAACCAAACACTCTTCTAATTCGTCTAATATCACTGAGAGTGAACAGACGTAAAATTGAAGACAACAACAACAACAACACTCTTCTAATATCACTTATAGAGAACAGACGTTGAATACAAGAACGAAAGAACAAACAAACTAGCAGACAAATACTGTGATTGTCATTCTGGGTGCCGCCAGACCTGGGATTTGCAGGATGAATTCACAGGTTTTGTTGGGAGCGGAAGCCTCTGCTGCCTCCATCTGCCTGTTGATTGTCTCCCTTACACGGCCG
>CM054134.1:27576539-27584039 GCA_028751875.1 Rapana venosa | reverse complement strand
AAGGGAGGGGGGGGGATGGGGGTGGTTGTTGCTGTTTTTACACGCATACCCGTTATTTGCCGCCACACTTCAATACCCGTTCCTTACTTTCATAAACGCCCACACACGCTTGCACAGAAGAACGCATTCATAACTACGTATAAATATTCATACGTAGGCTGCATCAAAGACAGAAGAACGCACCCACGCTCACGCATATACACACGCGCACGCGCGCGCACGACCTTATGCACAAACATACATATCATCACTTGTATGTGTGCCTATATGCTTGTGTGTGTGTGTCAGTATATACATAGGTGCACACGTTTGCACACGTACGTTTATGTGTATGAATATATTCGATAAGTGCAGATATGCACTTGTGTAAATGCCTGCATATGTACGTGTGTACAATGTGTGTGTATATGTTTATATGTGTGTGCATGCGCACATGTGTGTGTGTTTGTGTGCGTGTAAGCGTGCATGCATGCATGCGCACGAGGGCGTGTTTTCCTGTGCTCGAGAGAGCGTGCAGACTTTCTCAGATGTGAGCACCATTAGATTTCTCCACCCTTCTGACCTCAGTTTCTGACAAAAAGATTGCCTCTGTTGCCATGGAGACTTTGTGCGCGAGTGCCAACATGCTTTATCATCGGAGGTGTGTGTGGAAACACAGAGTGGAGAAGAGGGGGAGGTGGGGAAAGAAAAGAGAGAGAGAGAGAGAGAGAGAGAGAGAGAGAGAGAGAAGAGAGAGAGAGAAGAAGAGAGAGAGAGAGAGAGAGAGAGAGAGAGAGAAGAGAGAGAAAAGGAGAAGAAGAGAGAAGAGAGAGAGAAGAAGAAAAGAGAAAGAAAGAAAGAAAGAAAGAAAGAAGAAAGACAGAAAGGAAGGACAGACGGGACAGAAACAGAGAGAGAAAGACAGAAACGAGAGAGGAGAGAGAGAGTAGAGAGAGAGAGGAGAGGAGAGAGAGAGGGGGGGGGGGGGAGAGGGAGAGAGAGAAGCAGTGGGGCAGAAATTACAAAATATCAACAGACACGCAAGAAAAAGAAACGAAAGCAGAGGATGCAAGAAAGGAAGGAATGAAGGTGGGGATAAGAAAAGAAAGGGGGGGAGAGGGAAGGGGAGATGGAGGGAGGGAGAGGGGGAAGCGGGAGGGAGGGAGAGAGAGAGGAAAATGGAGGGAGAGAAAGAAAGAAAGAGAGGGAGGAAGGGAGAGAAAGAGAGAGAGTGATAGAGAAAGAGAAGAAAGAGAAAGAAAAAGAAATAGTATGACTTCAACTTTCAGATATATAAGGAGTCAGAGAAGGAGGAGGAGAAGAAAAAAAGAGAAGCAGCAACAGCAGCAGTAGCAATAAGAAAATACAAGAAGAAAAACAGAAAAACTTCAACAATGGACAACAACAACAACGAAAAGTGCAAGTCAAGACGAAGGAGGAGGAGAAAGAAGAAGACGAAGGGTTAGAAGAAAAGGCAGTAGCAGTAGCAATGGCAGAAACAGCAGCGACAGCAACAGACGAAGGATGGATGAAGTGGGGTAAAGAAGATAAGTAGAAAAAGAGGAGGATAATGCGGTTGAAGAGATGAAAGAAGGATGGGAGAAAGAGGAGGAGGGGGAGGAGGAGAGAAGGAGAAAGAGGAGGAAAGGAGGAGGAGGGAGGAGGGAGGAGGAGGAAGGAGGAGGAGAGAAGGGAAGAAAAGAAGAAGAAGAAGAAGAAGAAGAAGAAGAAGAAGAAGAAGAACAACAACAACAACAACAACAACGAGGAGGAGGAGGAGGAGGAGGAGGAGAAGGAGGAGGAGGAAGAGGAGGAGGAGGAAGAGGAGGAAAATACGAATGGAAAGGGGCAGAAGAAGATGAAGCATGAAGCCAATAGAGGAATAGGGAACAGGAAGACAAAGGCAAAAGGACTTAGTCAACCGACAGCCGATATGATGGACAGTGATGCTATGCCAGAAGTTGGAGGGATGAACGGGGAGCAATCTAACATAAGACTACACCACCAAAACTACTACTACTACTACTACTACTACTACTGCTGCTGCTGCTGCTGCTGCTGCTGCTATACTACTGCTACTGCTATTACTGCTGCGATTGCTACTGCTATTACTGCTACTACTGCTACTGCTGCTATACTACTGCTACTGCTATTACTGCTCTACTGCTACTGCTACTGCTGCTATACTACTGCTACTGCTACTCCTGCTACTACTGCTGCTGCTGCTGCTTCTCCTCTCCATCATCATCATCATCATCATCATCATCATCATCATCACCACCACCTACAATCACCACCATCACCATCGCCACCAACACCACTACCACTCATTTATCACAGCCCACCACCACCCACAACTACGACCCCTCACCCACAACCACCCAGTACCACAATATCCCACCCACCACCACCCTCTAACACCATCCTCCCACCCACATACCACCATCTGCCACCTACCACCGCCACCACTGCTTACCCACTATCACCATCCCCTACCATCCCCCACCCACTACCACCAACACCCTTCCACCACCACCACCACACACCCATCATCACCCAACAACCACCATCCACCACCCACCACCCACTACCACCCAACCAACCACCACTATACCATCCCCTATCCACCACTACCCACCACCCACCACCACCCACCCCACCATCCACCACTCACCCACTACCACCCCACCACCCTCACCCCCACCACCCTCACCCCCCACCCACCCACAACCTCACCCCCATCCACCCACCCCTCACCCCATCCACCCACCCACACCACCACCACCCCACCCACCACCACACCACCCCACCCACCACACCACCCCCACCCACCACCCCACCACCACCACCCCACCCACCCACCCCACCCCACCACACACCCACCCACCACCCCTCACCCACCCACCCCACCCACCACACCACCCCACACCACCACCACCACCCACCACCCCACCCCCACCCCACCCACCCCACCACCACCACCACCCCACACCACCACCCCCCCACACACACCACCACACACCACCACACACACCACCCACACCACCCCAAACCCCCCACCCCACCACCCACACCACCCCACCCACCCCCCACCCCCACCACCCACCACCACACACCACCACCCACACACACCACCACCACCACCCACCACCCACCACCCACCACACCACACACCACACCACCCCCACACCACCACACCCACCCACCACTCACCACCCCCCCCACCACCCCACACCACCACCCACCCCACCCCAACCCTACCTCCCCCCCCCAACCCCACCCCCACCCACCCACCCACCCCCCCACACACCCCCACCCCACCCAACCCACCCAAACACCCACAGCCATCACCACCCACCACCCACCACCACCCCACGACCTTCAAAAGCCTCGCCCAGCAAGCATGCAGCCTTACTTACCGGCAGTAGTGGTGTCCACCACCACCTCGTTGGGTGTGTTGGCCGAGGCCTTGTCCGTGGCCCCTGTGACCTTGCATCCCGCGGCGTGACCCATCTCGTTGTCTCCGACCATGATCTTGAAGGGCGAGGACTTGATGTGCTTCTCGTTGCGGGTCACGCTGACCTTGTACTCGCCCTTGGTGCGCGGGTTGAAGGACGCGATGCCTGCAGACAATGACAAATTCTTTTATTTCGAGGTTAATGAATAAGCACATAAATATGTGCTTTTTTACATCCAGTCCCCGAGAGAGAGGAAGGGAAGCGAAAGAAAGACAGTTAGTTAGTTAGTTCGTGGATTAGAGCGTGGTGTAGGGTTTGTGGTTGTGGGTGTGGTGTGGTGTGGTTGTGTGGGTGGTTGTGGTTGGGGTGTGGGTGTGGGGTGTGGTGGTGGTGTGGTTGGTGGGGTGGGTGTGGTGGGTGTGTGGGTGGTGGGTGTGGGAGGATTGTGGGTGGTGTGGTGTGGTTTGGTTGTGTGTGGTGTGGGTGGGTGTGGTGTGGGTGGGTTGTGGTGTGGGTGTGGGTGTGGTGGTGTGGGTTGGTGGTGTTGGGGTGTGGTTGGCGGTGGGTGTGGTGTGGGTGGTGTGGTGTGTGGCGTGGTGGTGTGGTGGTTGGTGGGGGTTGGGGTGGTGTGTGGGTGTGGGTGTGGTGTGGGTGGGTGGTGTGGTGTGGTGTGTGTGGTGGTGTGGTGTGGTGTGGTGTTGGTGTTGGTGGTGTGGTGGTGTGGGTGTGGTGGTGTGTGTGGGTGTGGTGTGGTGTGGTGTGTGGTGTTGTGTGGTGTGGGTGTGGTGTGTGGTTGGTGGTGGGGTGGTGGTGGTGGTGTGGGTGGGGTGGGTGGGGGTGTGGGTGGTGTGTGGTGGTGGGTGTGGTGTGGTGTGGTGGTGTGGTGTGGTGTGGTGTGGCGGGGTGGTGTGGTGTGGTGTGTTGGTGTGGTGGGTGTGGGGGTGTGGTGTGGTGTGGGGGTGGGTGTGGGGTGGTGTGGTGTGGTGTGGGTGGTGGTGGGTGGGTGTGTGTGTGTGGCGTGGTGTGGTTGTGGTGGTGTGTGGTGTGGTGTGGTGTGGTGTAGTGTGGCGTGGCGTAGTGTGGTGTGGTGTGGCGTGGTGTGGTGTGGTGTGGTGTGGTGTGGCGTGGCGGCGTGGTGTGGTGTGGCGTGGTGTGGGTGGTGTGGTGTGGCGTGGTGTGGTGTGTGTGGTTTGGTGTGGTGTGGTGTAGTGTGGTGTGTGGTGTAGTGTGGTGTGGTGTGGTGTGGCGTGGTGTGGTGTGGTGGTGGTTGTGGTTGTGGTGTGGTGTGGTGAGGTGTGGTGTGGCGTGGCGTAGTGTGGCGTGGCGTAGTGTGGTGTGGTGTGGCGTGGCGTAGTGTGGTGTGGTGTGGTGTGGCGTGGTGTGGTGTGGTGTGTGTGGCGTGGTGTGGTGGGGTGTGGTGTGGCGTGGTGTGGTGTGGTGTGGTGTGGCGTGGCGTAGTGTGGCGTGGCGTAGTGTGGTGTGGTGTGGCGTGGTGTGGTGTGGTGTGGTGTGGTGTGTGTGGTGTGGTGTGGCGTGGCGTGGTGTGGTGTGGCGTGGTGTGGTGTGGTGTGGTGTGGTGTGGTGTAGTGTGGCGTGGTGTGGGGTGGTGTGGCGTGGCGTAGTGTGGCGTGGCATAGTGTGGTGTGGTGTGGTGTGGTTTTGCATGACGCGCCGCTGTGGGTATGTTTGGCTTTATAAGGTTCAACGCTATATAAATTCATTACTAGTAGTAGTAGCAGCAGCAGCAGCAGCAGCAGCAGCAGCAGCAGCAGCAGCAGTAGTAGTAGTAGTAGTAGTAGTAGTAGTAGTAGGAGTAGGAGTAGCAGCAGCAGCAGCAGCAGCAGCAGCAGCAGCAGTAGTAGTAGTAGTAGTAGTAGTAGTAGTAGTAGTAGTAGTAGTAATAGTAGTAGTAGTAGTAGTAGTAGTAGTAGTAGTAGTAGTAGTAGTAGCACAGCAGCAGCAGCAGCAGCAGCAGCAGCAGCAGTAGTAGTAGTAGTAGTAGTAGTAGTAGTAGTAGAAGTAGTAGTAGTAGTAGTAGTAGTAGTAGTAGTAGTAGTAGTAGTAGTAGTAGTAGTAGTAGTAGTAGTAGTAGTAGTAGTAGTAGTAGTAGTAGTAGTAGTAGTAGTAGTAGTAGTAGTAGTATACCATCAGACTTCCTTTTCCACAGATCAGAAATCTTCCCTCTGAGTAGTAAAGTGAGAGATCAAGCATATATATATTTTAATCCAAAACTACTAAATCCCTAGACATGACCTTGATCTTAATCACGGAATGAACGAAACTAGATACATTGATGAACGATTGAAGACAGCATGATGAGCTAAGTAACAACATGTTATAGATGATCGTAAACATGATCAATTAAGTAGCACCATGTTATAGATGATCGTAAACATGATGAATTAAGTAGCACCATGTTATAGATGATCGTAAACATGATGAATTAAGTAGCACCATGTTATAGATGATCGTAAACATGATGAATTAAGTAGCACCATGTTATAGATGATCGTAAACATGATGAATTAAGTAGCACCATGTTATAGATGATCGTAAACATGATGAATTAAGTAGCACCATGTTATAGATGATCGTAAACATGATGAATTAAGTAGCACCATGTTATAGATGATCGAAAACATGATGAATTAAGTAGCACCAAGTTATAGATGATCGTAAACATGATGAATTAAGTAGCACCATGTTATAGATGATCGTAAACATGATGAATTAAGTAGCACCATGTTATAGATGATCGTAAACATGATCAATTAAGTAGCAACATGTTATAGATGATCGTAAACATGATGAATTAAGTAGCACCATGTTATAGATGATCGTAAACATGATGAATTAAGTAGCAACATGTTATAGATGATCGTAAACATGATGAATTAAGTAGAAACATGTTATAGATGATCGTAAACATGATGAATTAAGTAGAAACATGTTATAGATGATCGTAAACGTTAAAAGTAAGTGATTGGAAAGCATGAAATCAAAATTTTAAAAGACTTGATGTAAATGATAATAACCAGATGAAAACAAATAAAATGTATAAAGCAACATGTACGATGTGAGAAGGTCATCCTGAATATCAAAAGCGAAGTGGGGAAAAAAGCATGGAAATAGTAAGTAAGTAAAAACTTAGGTAAATTGACCATTTTAGGATGAGATGACAAGGTCATAGCAAAGTGCCATATTCTCGTTGGGTGGCTGGGTGAAAGTGTGGGTTTGTGTGTGACCCGGTAGATGGGGGAGGGGGGGGGGGGGTCGGCGGCAGTGGATAGATGGATATCATCATCGTCAAAAAAGCAGCAATTTTATTTTAAACAAAAATGTAGACTCTTAAGATGTTTCAGTAAAGCATCAATTAGCGTACGTATACACACACTTTTTCAGCTGTTTTCCTCAGTTTGGTTTTACATTTATTCAAAGCGGTTAGAAAAATACTTAAAGAACGTGTCGAAATGGTCTCGCACTTTTGAGCAGTAAGTTTTCAAAAACTTTTCCTGGAACCAAAAACTACTCTACAAAACACACGTGTACTGCATTTTCAGTGTGGAAAACCGCTTTTGTTTGCACACGACTTCGCTAAACTTGTTTATTGATGTGGCATCAGATAGAATAGATACAGAAAAGTGTTATGTGTATGTGTTTATGTGGGGGAGGGGGTGGGAAGGAGGAGGGAAGAAGGAGGGTGTCGGGTACAGAGAGAGAAAGTTTGCCAGAGAAAGATGGTACGAGTGAGAGTGATCTGAGAGGCAAGGATACAGAAACGACGGGAGGACGGGTAGAGAGAGAGAGAGAGAGAGAGAGAGAGAGAGAGAGAGAGAGAGAGAGAGAGAGAGAGAGAGAGAGAAGTGAGAGAGAGAGAGATAGAGTGTATGTGTATGTGTTGGTAGGTGTGTATGTGTGTGCGTGCATGCATGCATGCACGCGCACGCGTGTGTGCGTATGTGGGGGTGGGGTAGTATGGGGGACTGAACTTGCGCGCTCGCGTGTGTGTATATGTGTGTGTGTATGTGTGTGTGTGTGTTGTGTGTGTGTGTGGTGTGTGTGG
>CM054134.1:27569039-27574039 GCA_028751875.1 Rapana venosa | reverse complement strand
GACATGAGGTTAAGTGTATAGGACGATAAAGAGCAAGCATATTAAAGAGAGAGAGCACGCAGGCACACACACACACAGGCACGCACGCACACACACACACAAACACACACAAACAAACACACACACGCACACACACACACACACACACACAAACACACACACAGAGTACAGTCACATATACCATCATCCCCACCACCACCACCACCACCACTAGCACCACCACCACCAACAACAATAAAAATTAAAAAAATTTAAAAACCAATCACAAACATCAACCACCCCAAACAACAACGCTGAAAAGACCTACCACCACCAACACCAACAACAACAACCACAACAACAAAAACAACAACCAGCCAACCAAACAGCCAACCAACCAACCAACCAACCAAACAACTGACCTAACAACCAACCAACCAAATACAACAAAAAGAGCCAAACCTAACAAAAGCCAAGTTAAATGATACCACAGCAAAGAAACACATAAAAACATCAACGTAAAACAGAGGGAGACAAACCCCATGTCCATCACCTGACACTTTGGCGGCAAAAGGAGATCCTTTGATGGGGGTACCCTTGTACTTGATGCTGACGTTGTAAGCTCCAGGGGTCATGGGCAGATAACTCAGGTTGGCCGAACCGTCAGGGTTGTCTTTCCTTTTCAGGTCCACGTTGGACGGTCCGTCGATTCTGACCTCAATATCCTCTGCAGGTCATCAATAGGATTCACCGTCATCATCATCATCACCGTTATCATCATCATCACCGTCAACATCGTTATTGTCGTCCGTCATCAGCAGCAGCACCACTACCACCACCACCACCAATACCACCACCAACCACTACCATCACCACCACCACACACCGCCACTAAACACCACCACTATCAATCGTCACCACCAATACTATCATCAACAACCACCACCATCATCAACCACCACCACCATCATCAACCACCACCACCATCATCAACCACCACCACCATCACCATCACCACCATCAACCTCCGCTACCACCACCACTATCACTCAACACCACTTCCATCACCACACCACCACCATCAACCGACACCAGCATCATAAACCGCCACCACCATCATCAACTATCACCACTATCATCACCACCACCACCTCCTCCATCAATCACCACCACCACCATCAACCACCACCATCATCAACCACCACCACCACCATCAACCACCACCACCACTACTACAACCACCACATCATTCGCCGTCACCACCATCACCAACCACCACCACAATCAACTCACAACCACCACCATCATCATCACCACCACCACCACCACCTCCATCAACCACCACCACTACCACCATCACCAACCACCACCACAATCAACCCACCACAACCACCACCATCAACCACCACCACTACCACCACCACCAACAACAACAACCACCACTATCACCACAACCACACATCCACTACCACCTCCTTCAACCACCACTAAACACCACCACCACCATCAACCCACCACAACCACCACTAACCACCACAACCACCACAACCACCACAACCACCATCAACCCACCACAACCACCACTAACCACCACAACCACCACTAAACACCACCACCACCATCAACCACCATCAACCACCACAACCACCACAACCACCACAACCACCATCAACCCACCACAACCACCACTAACCACCACAACCACCACTAACCACCACAACCACCACTAAACACCACCACCACCATCAACCACCATCAACCACCACAACCACCACAACCACCACAACCACCATCAACCCACCACAACCACCACTAACCACCACAACCACCACTAAACACCACCACCACCATCAACCACCACAACCACCACAACCACCACAACCACCATCAACCATCAATCACCATTCCCCCCACAGGACCTACTGGCAGTGCCCTTCTTGGCCACCACGGTGAAGGTCTCCTCCTCCCCGCTGTTGCCCCCCACCAGCCCCACCCCGAATGCGGTGACGAAGCCATCGCTGATCTTGTCCACCACACAGGAGAAGGGGCTTCCTGCAGCACACGACAGCAAGCACCGGCATCAGGCTACAATCAAGTCAAGTCAAGTCAAGTCAAGTCAAGTCAAGTCAACATTTTATTTCCAGATGGTACATTGAATAAGCAATGCATTTGCTTTTTTTTCCCCCCAGAATTATGATGTTGTGTAGGAGGAAGAGAAGAAAAGGAAGTGGTTAACGAGTGATCATCAGGCTGTATCTTGTTGTGTAAGAGGAGAGGGAAACTAAGTGGTTAACTAATGATCATCAGGTTGTATTGTCTTGTTATGTAAGAAGAGAAGAAAACGAAGTTAACTAATGATCATCAGGCTGTATTGTCTTGTTTTGTAAGAAGAGAAGAAAACGAAGTGGCTAAATAATGATCATCAGGCTGTATCTTGGTATGTAAGAGGAGAGGGAAACGAAGAAGTTAACGAGTGATCATCAGGCTATATCTTGTTGTGTAAGAGGAGAGGAAAGCGAAGGAGTTAACTAATCATCAGGCTATACCTTGGTATGTAAGAAGAAAAGAAAACGAAGGGGTTAACTAATGATCATCAGGTTGTATTATCTTGTTGTGTAAGAAGAAAAGAAAACGAAGGGGTTAACTAATGATCATCAAGCTGTATTGTATTGTTATGTAAGAAGAGAAGAAAAGGAAGAAGTTAACAAGTGATCATCAGGCTGTATTGTCTTGTTATGTAAGAAGAGAAGAAAAGGAAGCACGTAACAAATGATCATCAGGCTGTATTGTCTTGGTATGTAAGAAGAAAAGAAAAAGAAGCAGTTAACAAATGATCTTCAGGCTATATCTTGTTATGTAAGGGTAAAGGAGTCCCATAACCTATGTGGTCGTAGTAAAGCGAGGCGTCAGAGACCTCACTTTTCAAGGGGCCAGCATATTGAGGGCGGCGCCCATCTCCTCTCCCTCGCTGCTTTACCTTCCCTGGTCCTGAAGAGGCAGGTAACCATTTACAGCTGGCTGAACTGGGGGACTGTACTGAAGCCAAGGCGTGCAAACGGTCACCCATCCAAGTGGTAACCACGCTCGATGCTGCTTAACCTTAGCTGGGGGAAAGCGAGTGCTTCGATCACTGAGCTATCCCGTCTTGTTATGTAAGAAGTTTTGTTTTTTAAGCGAAGCAGGTAACAAATAATCATCAGGCTATATCTCATGTAAGAAAAGAAGGAAACAGAAGTTAACAAGTAATCATCAGGCTGTATCTTATTATGGAAGAAGTGAAGAGAATGAAGCAGTTCACAAATGATCATCAATCTATATCTTATGTAAGTAGAGAAGGAAAATGAAGCAGTTAACAAATGAGCATCAGGCTATATCTTGTGTAAGAAGAGAAGAAAACTGAGCAGTTCACAAATGATCATCAGGCTATAATCATCTTGGTAGGTAAGACGAGAAGAAAACGAAGCAGTTAACAAATGATTGAGCAAAAGCTAGACAAACAAAATCAAAGAAATAAAATGAAAATTTACCCCCACCCTCAGAGAAGAGAGAGAGAGAGAGAGAGAGAGAGAGAGAGAGAGAGAGAGAGAGAGAGAGAGAGAGAGACGAGCGTCGTGTGTGTGTGTGTGTGTGTGTGTGTGTGTGTGTGGTGTGTGTGTGTGTGTGTGTGTGTGTGTGTGTGTGTGTGTGTGTGTGTGTGTGTGTGTGTGTGATGCAGAGAGACAGACAGACAGAGACAAAGAGATAGACAGAGAGAGAGAGAAAGAGAGACAGAGACAGAGAGAGAGACGGAGAGGAAAAGAGACAGAGAGACAGAGAAAGACAAAGAGAGATAGAGAGAGACTCATAGAGAGACAGATAGAGAGACAGAGACAGATAGAGAGAGACAGAGAAAGACAGAGAGATAGAGAAAAAGAGATAGAGAATGACATAGAGAGAGAGACAGACAGAGAGACAAAGCAACATACAGGCAAACATTAAGAGAACAACAGAGGAGAAAGAGAGCAATAAAGAACCAAAAGGATGAAACAAAAATTGTAAATGCTTTCATGTCACTGATTATCTTTGGAAAAAACAACAACGAAAGCTTTCACTAAACCTTATCACCGAACAATCAGTTAAAGAAAAAAAAAGCAGAAACACTTGAAATCAGTTCCAGCTGTCACTGTCGTTAAGCATCTCTCTCTCTCTCTCTCTCTCTCTCTCTCTCTCTCTCTCTCCTCCTCTCTCTCCTCTCTCTCTCTCTCTCTCTCCTCTCTCCTCTCTCTCTGTCTCTCTGTCTCTCTCTCTCTCTCTCTCTCTCTCCTCTCTCTCTCTCTCTCTCTCTCTCTCTCTCTCTCTCCCCACACGCACAAACACACACACACACACACACACACACACACACACACACACACACACACACACACAAACACAACACAGATATTTGTATTTGTCATGGTTTGTTGGTTTGTTTATAATTTGATTCTGCTATTCCCCCTATTGCAATGGATGTACTCTATCTACGCAATTAAATCATTTGAGTTTGACTCTCTCTTTCTCTCTGTCTGTCTGTCTGTCTGTCTGTCTGTCTGTCTCTCTCTCTCTCTCTCTCTCTCTCTCTCTCTCTCTCTCTCTCTCTCTCTCTCTCTCTCTCTTTTCTATCTATCTTATCTCTTAGATAGAGAGCAAAATTCAATTTGATGTTTTTAACCGTAAAAGAAAGAAAGAAAGAAAGAGACAGACAGACAGACAGATAGTAAGAAAGAAAAAGAAAAGAAGAGAAAAGAAAAGAAAGAAAGAAAGAAAAGAAAAGAAAGAAAGAAAGAAAGAAAGAAAGAAAAAAAGAAAAGATCAGAAAAAGACAAGAAAAGAAAAGAAAAAAAAGAAAGAAAAAACAAACATACGTACAAAGAAGAATTCACGGCAGCTATGACAAAAACAGCTGTCAGTGTCGTTCAAAATGTTTCTTCGTGCTTTCTTCTTCTGCTTTCATTGCAATATGAAGCCGCTGGCATAGCAAATATGCATAGCGCAATAAAAGC
>CM054134.1:27559039-27561539 GCA_028751875.1 Rapana venosa | reverse complement strand
AATGACTTTTTTCATCCATCCCTCAAAAAGAGGGAGGGAATGTATAAACACCAAAGCACAAGCAATATATCTAAAGGAAAAAATATGGAAAGCAAAAGAGTAAAAGAAACGACAAGTAGAGAAAATACACCAAGAATAAACAAATACATCAAAAACAAGAGAGAGAGAGAGAGAGAGAGAGAAAGACAGAGAGAGAGAGAGCGAGAGAGAAAGTCATACAGACAAACACAAAGACATACAGACAGACAGAGAGGGGTAGGAGACGAAAAAGAGAACAACCAAGACATGAAATGCATCATATGCAGTCTGCTGAATGTCAGCGTGACAATGCCAGCCTCGGCTCGCTTTGCAGCAATGCTGATGATCAATCCATCCTCAGATTTTCTGCTGCCACTTTTTGTCTGCGATCTTTCTTCTCCGATGGGCTACAAGAAAGAACAACAACAACAAATACAACAACAAAAAACAACAAATAATACAACCGCAACGATTACTGCCATCAAAACTTTTACTACAACTGCTTCTGTTGGCGTTTGTACCACCGGTCAACTCAATTCCACAATCTCTTCTGTTACTGTCGTCGATAGAACAACGCCACCAGGGTTCGTCATTTCTCTCTGGGTTTTTTTTTTCTGAGTTCTGCCACCTCCTGTAGCCCTCCCAGACCTCTGATCTCAGTGATGTTGGCAACGTAGGATGTCGGTGGTCTGCGTCTTTTCCTTCTGCCCTCAACCTTACCTTGGAGGAACTGTCGTCCTCAGATTTGTCCTGTGTGTTTCTGTTTGCATGACCAAGGTATCTCAGTCTGCGCTCATCTATTTCAGCCCACATTCGTCTTTGCACTGATATTTCATCAAATATCCTTTCATTTGTTTTTATTTCTGTCTGACCTCTTAGAAGTTGCCTATAGTACCACAGTTTGGCTGCCCTTAATTTGCTAATTTTGTTTCTTTTCCTTGGTGCTACTGCTATTTTTAAATTTTTGTTCCCGCTCTGACTTCAGCTTCTATTGTTCCTTATGCCATTGTAGTGTGTTCGCGGGTGTGTTCATGTGTGTTCATGAGTGTGTGTATGTGCGCGCGCGCGCGCGTGTGATAAAACTTAAGCTGTCGGCAGAATGTGTCTCACACACACACACACACACACACGCACGCACGCACGCACGCGCGCGCGCACGCACACACATACACACACATACACACATGCACACACACATACTGGTGTCTTCTACCGTAATCAAAAAGTCATGTATCTTTATTTGTGTTTTTCTTACCGTTTTCTTACATTTTGTTCTTTTTGCTCCTGTACCTGGCGGTAAGTGGTGCATGTAAGTGACAATCCTTGAAGTGACAGGTTAATGCCAGAATAGCGCCGTGTTGGCACCGTTAGCCTAGGGCCTCGGACTATTTCTGCTGTGCTTTCTCTCGTTCCTACCCATTCTCTACCATTTTGAATCGGCCCATCATTGTCTGTCTTCAAGAGAGAGGAGAGTGCATGCCGATTCTTCATTTCCCCATGTGCAAGTCATTGTGTCTTCGTCTTGTATTGCATAAAATGAGGTAAATAAAACAAATTTGAGCAACGTACACCTACATATACCCAAACGTCCATCCATACATGTATACATACACATAAACGCAGACACACGCACGCACTCACGCACGCACGCACACGCGTATATACACATCCGAGCACGCTGACAAATGCACACACACGCGTGCACATACACAGTGACACACACACATAGACATACATACATACATACACACATACACACACACATACATACATACATACATACATACATACATACATACATACACACACACATACATACATACATACATACATACATACATATATAAAAACACAACACATACACATACGCGTGTTTGCGCAAACACACAAACACTCACGTGCACATGTATGCACGTGCAAGCCCGCGCGAACACAAAGAAATAGAGAGAGAAAGGGATATGCTTATATAATAAATAAATAAAAATAAAAGTTACTGCACTGAATTCGAGACCCACAAATATGAAAAAGCAAACAAACAACTAAACAAACAAAACAAACAAAAAGTTCCGCAAATACAACAAGATCAAAAACCGGGACAAGAAAAACAACAACGTAAGTCAAACAACAACAATCACCACCACAACAAAAACAGCAACAACGCACCAACCGATACAAAATTATGCCGCAACGAATGATAACTCAGATTACCAGATGATATTTCTCTCTCTCTCTGGGCTACCACTCATTAAACTTGGAGAAGAAAATGAACAGAGAGGAAAGGAAATAAAGCCAGACAATGCAGCCGATAAGCTGGCCAGAATTTCCCTACCTGTTATCAAGCATTGGAGTGACAAAAGGCCCCTAAAGACGTTAGAGGTCTGATGCAGCATTTGCCAGAATGAAAGGCATACAGACAGACAGACAGAAAAGGGCAAAACACAGACAATTATAAAGAGAAAGAAACAGATATACATACAGAGAA